>OY998180.1:75493261-76093261 GCA_963921935.1 Galeruca laticollis
AACCGTATGTTGGAGATATATAAGAGCTTTCATTCATAATAATGTAATTTCTAAAATGTGAATAGGACTAAATAGATCTACGTAAGTATAAAATTACATGATCAAATGGCTAACCATTCGTTTCTTGACAATATGCTAGACAATGTTGGAACTTTTGCAAAACATTATTAAGGGGGTAACAGCATTAATTAAATTAATTTCCATACTAATTCTCTCTTTTAGTTCATCAATATTATTAGATCTGTTAACTTTTCACATAAGGTATCCTCATAAAAAAATTTAATTGGGATAGATCAGGAGTTTGCTGGCCACTCTAAAAACCCTCATCTGCCAATCTATGTATTGGAAAAAATATTACTTAGTCATTCACGTATATGTCGTGAGTAATGCGGTGACGCTCCATCTTGCTGGTACCATAGTGAATTGTCCGCTAACATAATAGACGAATTGGCTGACGAGGATTTTTAGAGTGGCCAGCTAGATCTCCATCCCCATTAGTTTTTTTTGTGGGGTTTCCTTAATTCGTTTACGTCAACAAACCTAATAATATTGATGAACCAGAAGAGAGAATTGGACCGAAATTAATTCAATTAACGCTGACATCCTGAAGAATGTTTTGCAAGAATTTCAACATCAATACTTTGTAGGTTTATTTAGCATTGTTTACATTTTTATAAACTACATCTTATATATTAAAAAAAATTATGAAATCTGAAGTCTGGCCGTTCTATCCGGTCGATTTCCTTCATTTTTTTTTAAATAAAAAGTATTTAGACAATCATTGAAACTCACTCAACTCCCACCTTACTCAAGTTATACTGAAACGCGATTCTTCCCTGTACATTTCTTTTCGGACACATTCACTCAAGCAATTCGAATTCTCATAGCTCCTCTTCTAATGAATGGATCTTGATCGTTTTTACCCCCAGAATACTCAGGGAATCGAACTATTTCTTTTGAGCTATTAACTGCCTAAATTCGTTTAGTTTGAGGAACGTTATGCGTGCACAATCAACTTCACATTCAATTTTTTCAAGATTTTCCTTCACTCAAACCTCTATAACTTGAGTTCTAATTAACGTAAGCTGTTGACACAAGTCAAAAAACACTCAGTAGATCAAGTCCTTTCCTTTGAGCTATTAACTGTTTAAATTCGTTGAGTTTGAGGAAAGTTGTGTGTGCACAATCAACTTTACTTTAAATTTTTTTCAAATACTGCGGCCGACACAAAGCTTATTTAAAAAAATATAATAATGTAAAGCAATATTAGATGTCAAGAAAAAAATTTAAACGTCAAATAATTTCTCTCTCAATCATTGTAAATTGTGCCAGCAATAAACCTTTCGTAATTGAAATTAATAGTTTTTTTATGTTCTTTGCAACATAAAATTTGGTGCCGTGACGAAGTCGACATACAGGGTACCTGGAAAAATAATAGTTTTTGTTGGATCCGTCAGATTTCATACCATTTTGAGAGTGTGTCTTATGTGTCGCTCGGGAAGTGCATGAGACAACATATGAAAGGGAAGATGCAAATCGGAAATAGAAATATTTAAACGGAAGACGCCCTAAATAGTAAGTAAATGAAAAATATTGATTAAGTGTAAAATTTTCCGAGCGAGGCATTCCATTCAATCACGTTATCTCTTTCATTCTTGCCAATCCTTAGCGAATTTGAAGCCAGTTCCGATAAAGAAGAAAAAAGAACTGATTTTATTGCTTTGTTGCGTATATTTCAGCAAAGTTCAATCGGTTTATATTGAGATTTTCGATAAAGTTTACGATGCCGCCAAAGGAAGACGAGTCAAAGCGAATTAGAAAGGCAATAGGATTGTTTAAATCGCTGTTAACACCTACGGAAACCTTCATAAACGAGAAAAAGGCCCAAGTGCTGATAGATACTGAAGGCATAGAGGTCCGTAAGGAGGAGTTACAAAAAGGCTTGGCAAATTACAAACAGTTGTGTCTTGACTTATGAATCATAAACGATGAAGAACCTGGCTCAGAGGATGGAACCGGAGGAAGGTTTTTCAGAATTATGACGGACATTAAGCGAATTTGTCAAAAAACTGAGCCCAATAATGGAACTCCAGACAAGACTCATCCTAGCAGGCTTCCACAACTAGATATTACACCATTCGATGGCAACATTACTAACTACAAACCTTTCCGGGACATATTCAAAGCTGTTGTTGATCAAGATTCTTAATTAACATCAGTGCAAAAATTGTTCTATCTTAAAAGGTATCTTAAAGGTGGATTCTCTTTCATTAATAGATGGTTTACCATTAACGAACGAATCCTATAAGCAAGCTTTAGATCTTTCACATAAAATATACGACAGCAAATGCTTAGTAATTACTCATCATGTAAATTGGTTATTGGATTACCAGCCAATCTCAAAAGGGACATCATCCGAACTTTGTATCTATAGTAAGGCAACATTTGGGGGCTCTACATAACTTGAGGCAGCAAATTCAACATTGGGATATGCTCATTATATCTATCCTTCTGCGAAAACTTTACCCTTTGACTTTCAGAGCTCATCACTCTGAACGAGATGCTACCAAATTACCTACAACAGAAGATTTGTTAAATTTTTTAGAGAGAAGGTCAACTAGTTTTGAAGAGACACATTTATCAGCTGGTAAGTCATCCAAATCTTATGCAAAAGCTGTGAACTTGGCCAATGTTAGTAATAGCACAAAAACCTGTAAATTTTGTAACAAACCACATCACAAATTGTTTAATTGTAATGAATATAAAGCACTGAGTGCACATGAGCGTATTGACTTTGCCCATAAAAAATTTGTGTAAAATCTGTTTAAATTATCATGTTAATAAATGTAAATACCACTTTAAGTGCTCAGTATGCGAAAGTGAAGAGCATAGCTCTTTATTGCACTTTGAAAAAAATGTTTGCAATTTTTCCAATTCTAGTAGTAGCGAACAGAGTAATTCTATGGTTCTGTTATCAACAATAAAGGTTAACTTCAAGGCTCAAGATGGGTCCTATGTCATACCTAAAGGTTTGGTTGACAGTGGCAGCCAAATTTCTTTCATAAAGACAAATTTATTGAATAAATTTAAGATTCCTTCATTTAATTATGATGTGAATGTCACAGCGTTTGGTCAAGCTCAAAAGCCAATCACTAAAGCTGTCAATTTTTCATTACACTCGAGACACGACAATTTCAGTTGCAAAGCACTTCATTTCTACCTCAGACAAAATGTGATCTGCGGGGTATCAATATTCCTTCCTCGGTGAAATTAGCCGATGACTAATTTAATGTTCCTGGTGAAATACAGTATCTGGTTTCAGTTACCATATTTTTAAAATTTTGCTGCCAGACAAAATAACTATATCCAGAGACGTATTTTTATTGGCTACAAGGTATGGATACATAGTATCTGGGGACATACAAAAGGACGATGTTTATCCTACATCACAAGGCGTTACAAATAAGGTAGTCATGCATGCCATAAATAAGTACAGAGTGGACTCCCTCTTACAAAATATTTAGGACTACCAACACATTCCTGAAATCAAAACAAAAGGTATAGAAACGCATGTATGCGATATAGATTTTAAAAAGTCTGTCTCAATTAATGAGAATAGATTTCAAGTTAGCTTTCCTGTAAAAATACCTATAGAAGAGGTTAGGTTAGGAAACTCATTCAACATAGCGCTGCAAAGACTTAACATTTTGTGCAAAAAATGTTCTAGTAACGAAGATTGATCTATTTAAACCGGGAAAGCCTTTAGACTCTTGCTATCTTTTGCCTCATCATGCCATTATAAAATAGGACAGTGTGACAACAAAACTTCGCGTTGTCTGCGACGGCAGTGCAAAAACGGATTTAAATTTGAGTCTCAATGACATTTTATATGCAGGTCCCGTTGTACAGAAAGAACTTTTTGACACCCTCCTACTATTTCGTACATACAAGTATGTATTATTAAACAAATGTATAGACATATATTGATAGACCCTGCCTTCACACACCAACAACTAATTTTGTGGAAAGAAAACCTCAACGATCCTATTTCATGTTTACAGCTCAATACGGTGACTTATGGCGTTACCAGTTCCAGCTTCTTGACAACAAGAAGCTTGGTAGAATTGGCTTTACGACATGGTACCCTCTCGCTTCATATGCTATTTTGAACAATAGCTATGTTGACGACTTTCTTTTTGGGTCCTCCACCTTAGACAATCTCAAAGAGACTTGTCGTGAACTTACTAAGCTGATGTCTCTAGGTAGCTTTGAGCTTCATAAATTGTCGGCTAGTTATCCAAGTGTTCTGGCTGACATTGATGAATGTAAAAAGTTATTTGACAGTGTTAATATCCACAATATTGAATTGAATGTCAAGGACCTCGGCCTTTAATTAAATTTAAAACCAGATCAATTTATAATTACTGTGTCTAGTGGTAAAATATTTGATAATTGGACAAGGCGTACTTTTCTCAGTTTCATAGGTTCATTTTTTGAATACACGAGTTAAGGAATTCCTGCAAAAAGTTTGGCAATTAAAACTAGATTGGGACACACCCATGCTAGATGAGTTTTTGTTCCCTTGGAATTCATTTTTTGTGACTTAATGAATATGAAACCTATACATGTATACCGTGATTTGTTCATGAGTGAAGCCAATACTATTGACTTGATCGGTTATTGTGATGCTTCTAGCATTGCCTATGGAGCTTGTGTTTATGTAAGATCAGTATGTAATGACAATGTTCGTGTCACATTATTGTGCAGCAAATCTAGAATAGCACCATTAAAATGTAAACAAACTATACCGCGATTAGAGCTTAACTCATTTTTGCTTTTAGCTACATTGTTCGATAGAGTTTTCGGTATACTAAATAATTGGAACATTAGGCATAAGATTTTATACAGTGACTCACAAATAGCTTTGCTGGACTCAAAACCCACCTGCAAAAGGCGATTATATAAAACGGAGAGTAGTATCAATTCAACAAAAAAGTAGGAAATATAAGTGGGCACATGTTAGCGGATTTTCTAATCCAGCTGATTGTATATCAAGGGGCTTGATGCCTCCTGAGTTGCACTCTAATGTAATATGGTGGCGAGGTGCACCAGAATTAAAAAACTTTTCTCCAACTGAATTCAATTTTAAAAATGGAAAAGTAATTATAGACACACATTGGGATAAATATTTTGACAATTCAAAAACTGTCAATTGTAATTACTCCCTATATCGAAATTTTCTTCAATTTTCAAACTACAGCGTGTTGTTGCTTACATGTTGCGATTTAACAAAATGTAGATCAAATAAGGAAGACCGTATCTTCTCAACACAACTACTGTTTGCAGACTACAGACTTGCTATGCAAGTTATAATAAGGCATGTTCAGTCTTTACATTTCAATAAAGAAATTGATTGCATTCAAAGCAATAAGTGTATCAAATCTAATTTAAACAAATTGTGTCCACTTGTAGATAGTGATGGATTGTTACGAGTTGAGGGAATATTGGAAAATGCTAACATACCATTTTCGCAAAAAAACTTCATCATTTTGCCAAAAAATTGTCATTTCACAATTTTAGTTGTTCGGCACGAGCATTGTAACCTATTACATGCTGGTTTAAAGTTGACATTATCCAGTCTCTCCACAAAGTATTACATAATCAGTGCTACTATTATTGTTAAAAACACCATAAACAAATGTGTAAATTGTTTCAAGTTTTCTGCACAGAGAGCAGAGCAATTATTGGCTTCCTTGCCTCAAGATAGGGTTCTACAAGATATAGTTTTTAACAAAGTAGGTATAGACTACTGTGGACCTTTCAATGTGAAGCAATCAAGTATGAGTCATTCTGTAATCTCAAAAGGATATGTCTACCTTTCTGAGCGTTTTATCACAAAATGTAGTCATTTGGAGCTAGTGTCGGATATGAGAACAGAACGCTCCCTTGCAGCCTTTAAAATGTTTTGTTCGCGAATATGCCTTCCTCATATTGTACACTGCGATAATGCTGCTACCTTCAAGGGAGCCAAAAACCAATTAAAACAATTGTATGACTTATGTAAATCTCAGATTCACCAGATGGCTGTTACATATTATTGTAATGCACACTCTGTAGAGTTCAAATTTATTCCTAGCTTTAGCCCAACCTGGGGAGTGCTCTGGGAGGCTGGTGTGAAATCAGCAAAATTTCATTTTAAAAGAATAATTGGAAACTTGAATTTAACATATAAACAATTTAATGCAGTTATTATTCAGATAGAATGGATTTTAAATTCGACGCCCATCACACCCTTTACTAGTGATGTCACAGATTTTACATTTTCAACGCCTGCTCATTTTTTAATTAATCAGGCAATAACCACTATTTCTGAACCTGAAATATCTAATAAAAATATAAGTTATTCAAACTTTTGGAAAAAATGTACAAGAATCAGGCAATATTTTTGGCGAGCTTGGCATAAGGCTTAGCCGCCCTAAGTGGCATAATATTAGAAACAATATTGAAAATGGATGTTTGGTACCTATTTTTAATTGGAGATAATGTCTCTCCTTTGCAATGGCCTATTGGTAGAGTTGTTAATATATTGAATGTAAGTGATGGACTTGTTAGGTCAGTACAGATAAAAACAAAAACAGGATATTTGCAAACTAGAGCCATTAATGAACTTGCTGTGCTACCTATATACGATAATTAATGTTATGTATAGAACTAAGGTTAATTTAGTAGTCATTTACTAGTTATGCTACGTTTAGTCAAACCAACTTTATATTAGCAGAAGTAAATGTTAGCCATATAGAGGTTTAATTAAAAAATTTAATTTTTATTTCTATGTTTTCCTGGGGGGCAATTTTATGTTTAAAAAATATATAATAATGTCAAGCAATATTAGCTGTCAAGAAAAAAATGTAAACGTCAAATAACTTCTCTCTCAATCATTGTAAGCAATAAAACTTTCTTAATTGAAATTAATAGTTTTTTATGTTCTTTGCAACACAGCTAATATTGTCTGGAAAGAAGTACTGTAAAATGATTTTATGTAATAATTATACCCTCGCATACATAGTCTATACTAATGCTGCGGAGCAGCCGGGTCCTCTAGTTATTATGCATGAAATCTCCTTTATTTCTCCAACATACGGTTATGTAAAATGAAAAAATATGACAGCCGTACACAGAAAAATGTGCTCTTTTTTATGGTACTTTGAAAATAGGTAATTCCCATTTAAAACAATGAGAATGACGTCATAACTCGAACAGTGATAACGTCATCAAAAATATGAGTACACCAAAAAATGCACATTTAAAAAATAAGCTTTTAGCAAATTTGTTTCAACCTGTACGTGCTATATAATTAATTTCAAGTAACTCACAGGATCCTGACAGAAGCTTTTGTTAAACATTAAACATGTTAAAAATATATTTTGTATGAGTTGTAACAAAGAACCGACTTTTTTTCTGTTTAAAAATAAATGATTTATAGAAAAGCGATGGGTTTGGATATATGCAGATCTGTACGCATGTGAATGATGTTATTTTTGCACACATTGCAGTTTTGATGTAATCTTCCTATTTGATGCTTTGAATAAAAATATGTTCATTGTGCATGGGATTTCGTTTTGTTTCCTTCATTTCATTATAGCTGTATTAATAATGTATATTTTCGGGGAATTTACCATTCGGGCAATTGCATTCGGGGAGTTTTCCTTCGGGCAATTTCCGGCTTACAATCTGACAATATAAGAGCAATAAGTATTCCTTGTGGCAGTATAACATGAAGGCAAATATTCCTTTGAGCAAATACCTATAAATTAGCAAACATGATTTGACAATTTTTAGTTAATTATAATTACTATTACTCATTACTCATTAAATATTCTAAGTAAACCTCGTTTGTAGGTCCGACGGTTTACATCGTTTTAAACGTCTTGCTGCCATTGTTACCTCCATCAATGAGTTGGCTAACGGATTAGTGTGCACTTTAATTCGATCAGTGTACTTCTCACTGAATGTCTTCTTTAGTCAATGTCACTCTCAGGTCTCTATGTATCACATTATTCGGTACATAGCAGACAGCATTCACAACTTGAAACCATTGGAGTATTTCGAGATTTGAATTGCTTGCTGTTCCCGACAACTTGATTCCGTAGGTCCATATCGGCTTTAGTATGGTTTTGTAGAGTAGAACTTTGCTTTCTCATTTGACAAATCAGATCTTCGGCATATAATCAATAACATTTATTGTAACTGGAGTCCAAGTTGCTTCCTTTTGGGGAATTTTTGTTTTTGCCAATTAAGCTTCCGATCCAAATGCATGCCAAGGTATTCTACAATGTCCACGTGTATAAGTTGTTTTTGTCCTGAGGCAGGGAATCAGATGGGGTTCCAATATTACGAGAATGTATCGATGTGCATTGATCCTAATGAAAACTACAGGTGACCTTGAGCCATAAGCAATGGCACCCCATATCATAACTCCAACAGTGTACATGCCGCTCAAAAAAATTGAGGGTTACGACATTTGACTCGTCTCCTTCTCACTCTTGCTTGAACATTATGCATGCTTAGGCAGAACCGGCATTGTATTCCATTCCTGATTCCACACTAATCGTTGTTGGCACCACTGAAGTCGATTTCTTCGATGTTCCAGAGTTAAAGGTAATACCAGTTGATGTTGGTATGAAAAAGTCCAATCCTTCTTATCCGTCTATAAACACTTAGCATTCCAAGGACCCTTCCATGTTCTGCAAACCACTGAGCTGCTATTGTTCATGTAAATGAGAAACGATCTCTTAGAGCTAGTAACTTTAGGCGACGATATTTGCCCTCTGCTGTCCAGCTAACCTGTGCCTCTGGTTCTTCGTGTTCGGCCTTCCCGGTGCCATCCTTGATAACATCTGACAATAGTATCCACAATCCTATTTATTCTATCAATAATTTCTCAGAACGACAGCACAGCTTCCCGAAGACCAGTAGTTCGACCTTTCTCGAACTCAGCTGCCGACAATTTGGATTTCATCGCACTCTAGGCATGATAAACACTTGTGAATTCTAGTAAGGGAACGTTTAAAACCACTATACTCGAATACATTCTGTATTCTGATATCGGAATTCAGTACTTACAACAAAAAAATAATTGAATAAAAACAGGAATGTTCAACTGTTCTGTGTTCTGTGTGTGTTCTAATCTTGCATTAAGACTTTTATGATAAACATGTACGTGAAATATTTTTGAAATAAAATATTCACTACTTGAAAATTTCTATTCAAAAAAAGGCCTAGATTTTTATAGCTTTATATCCTGGATTGGAATGAAAATAATAAAGTAGAGTATCGAAGTGTTTCACTTTTCATCTAGAATCAATCTAATTTATGTACAATTCAAGTGATAATAATTTTGTTTCTAAATAAGAAACTTATCAAGTTATAATCAGTGTATATGTGTCGCATTGCGGCGTCCAATTAAACTTCAAATAAAGCGAATTGTCATATATATATATATATATATATATATATAGATATATATATATATATATATATATATATATATATATATATATATATATATATATATATATATTAACATAGAGTAAAACAACACCCTGTATACTGAACATAAAATAAAAGACTACCTATTTCAAGGAATAAAAATTTTTGAAATTTGATTTTTTTTAAAAAGATTATCTAAAAAAGGAGACAATCTGTACCATGTACTATTCAATAGGGAAAGCATCTAATTGTATAATTATAAAGAAGATTTAAAATAAGATTTAAAACATATGTGAAATGAAATAACAAAATTTCTATAAACCTACAAGACAGAATTTCAGAACGTTATTACATATACAAATGGAAATGATAATCCTTTGTTTTTTATTGTCAAATTCAATAAATAGTGTGATTCTTTTTAAAATGAATATTAGGGATTGAAGGATGTGTAAATAAGATTTTATAAATATTTAAAAAAAACAAGACTATATAAAAAGTAAAATGAAAACATTAATTCTATGGAATGTGACGTTTATTGAACGGTTTGACATTATGAATACATATTTTATAAAGTTGGAAATGTCATTTTGTAAATTGAATGAAATATAATTTAAGAGATAAAATATGAGTTAAAATCATTAAAGAAACTTAAAACAAAGTGTTTTCAAATGATGGATGGATAATTCACTATTTGAGATGAAATCTATCAAGAAAAGTTTTGATAACCAAATCTGATTGGTGGAATGTATTCAACATATTTTTATCAGCGACAAGTAGTTTGTTAATAATAAAAAATTGAATGAGAAGAGTTTGTTGATTATACATGCTATTCACTAGGTACTTTCTTTTTGGGGTGGTAGAAATTTTTGGAAGAAGCAAAATTATTTTAAATTAATTAAACTTTTCGGGAAACAACGTTTTTGGTATAAAAATTCAAGGAAGGAAATACATTGTACTTGTGATCTAGTAAATCATATATTAAAACAAGCAGATGTACAAACTAAGAAAGAATTTGGTAATTATGTTTGAATACTAACCGTATAATTTATAGATGATATTTGATTATTATTTTGTATGGTGGGATTGATATATCCACCATACCTTTTAGAAAGCTTTGAATTATGTGATTTGACTGAAATGTATTGATGTGGACGAAATATAGCATTGATTCCTGATTTTTTGCAAGCTAGACCAGTGATGTGGTAGTTTCCACAAGGTAACCTGAAATAAAGTAAAGAAAACTAATAATTGACGTGAATTACTATACAAGAATAAGGTATTTAAACTATTTTCATTATACGTAAAGAAAGTTAAATAAACTTACCGATTTAGTGAAAAGAATTGAACTTTGGTATTAAACAAACACTTGCAACCTTTGTCTTTCGCCATTTTTAAATCATAGACGTTTATATAAAAGATTTCGTATTATAAGATTTGTATTAAATGTTGCCTATTTTGGAATTGTATATAGAGATAATTATTCATCTGAGTACAGGATTATGTTCGAAAGAGTGATCATAATAGATAATAGGTTTTTTATTAATTTGTGTCCTGTAAAAGAACAATGTATTTATCTTTTCATAACATTAAATAACGTTTTTTCTATTTTGAAGAACATTGTAAAATTGATTTTTGATATATTTCATTTCTTTGTGGTGATGGCTCCATCTAGTTTGAACCATTGGTAGTTTGAACTGACATCTATGAATCGTGGAGAGGTTCAGCATTAGACGCAGGACCGTCTTTGGAATTTATTTGGTATTATTAAATAAAGCAAGTACATTTTTGATTGACAAAATTTTTATGAAGATAGAGATATCTAATCAAATTTAGGCGCTCACATTAAAAATTGAATTTTTTTGTTTTTCTATATCTGAACCCTACTCTGAGGTTAAAGAATTTCTCATGTTCAAAGTGTAATCATCTTAATAATAAAATTTTAAATTTTACATCTTACCGGGCAAATCAAAACTAAATATAAACTAAACTAATAGTAACGTTAAATCATTCTTTCTCTCCCCGTTCTATCCAGTTTAATATATATATATATATATATATATATATATATATATATATATATATATATATATATACATATATATATATATATATATACATATATATATATATATATATATATATATATATATATATATATATATATATATATATATCTTGTCCACCATAAGGTTCGCTACATATGAGAAAAATTTTTAGTCTTAGTATATAGGAAAATTTAATATGTGCGATCGATCCTGCATGGTCGATAACCTAAAAATACATTTTGACATTAGTCACGTGGCCATTGTTATGGCGGCAAATTCGAAAAATTGGATGTGAAAATGCGAAAAGTGGGGTTAAATGGCAAAATATCGAAAAAAGTTATTTGGAAAAACTGATCAGAATGATATTTTAGGTCCACGTATGAAATTTTAAGCGCTAAAAACTAAAAAAATCGTATTTTCTGCCATGGCCCTCTTCTGAAATTATATTGCACCGATTTTATTGTTGAAGTAGTTCGGGTAACGCAGTGTTTAATGTGTAAGGGTAAAACAATTCAGAAATATTGATTTAGGTCATTTCTAGAGAATAAAATGAAAATATATCGTTGAGCGCATGAAACTTTTCTGTAGCAATGCCTTGTATCTTGTCAGTTTGTGTGGTTTCAAATAATTTAATTGTGATATTGCAATTAAAAAAAGCCGTTGCTTATTTTTTTATGTAATATTTCATCAAAGCTTCAAAACATTGTGTTTAATTTGGGTAGAAAAGTTGACCGATTGGGAATTAATAGTCAAAGGATTACTTCTTACCTTTTTTCTCCTGACTTCTTCCAAAAGGTTGCAACCTTCCCCTTCTAATAAAATGGACTGTATCTTGTTGTTTTAGGGTTGGTATCGGGAAATACTGACGATCGGTACTCGCGCACAATAGAGATATGTATTCTCTTCGAACCCGTATATCGAAGTGACTGATCGTACTTAACTATTTTCACCTGATTCGAAGAACAGTGTGGTATACAGGGTGTCCTCGAATAAGGCAAGACAATAATCATTTGACATTATGAACATCGGTCAATTTAGAAGCATGGAAAACTTATATTAAAAAAAGAGAAATATATATATATATATATATATATATATATATATATATATATATTTACATTAAAATATATCCTAAAAACTAAACATACCCCCCACCAAAATGCATAGTATTTTAACTAAATTAAACTAAAAAAGATGGTAAAGGGCATAACTTTACCATAGGTCTCTGAAGGAGACCCTGAGCGGTCTTAACATTGGCCACTCTGGCGATACCATCTGAACCGGGAAACACTTTCACAATTCTACCCAACTTCCAATGTAAGGATGGAGAATTATCCTCTTTAATGATGACTAAATCGTCGGGTTTCAGTGGATTTTCTTTATTTAACCATTCATTTCTTTGCTGGAGAGTATTTAAGTATTCTGTGTGCCACCTTTTCCACACATCTTGTTGCATCCTTTGCAAAAGTTGCCAACGATACAGTTGATTCAATTTTAGATGTGTGAGATCGGGATCAGGCACCGAAGTGGGTGGTTCTAACATGAGAAAATGACCCGGAGTAAGTACCGAAAGATCATTTGGATCCGAACTTAGGGGATATAAAGGCCTAGAGTTCAGTATGGCTTCTATTTGAGTTAGGAGTGTGTAAAACTCCTCAAAAGTCAAAACTTGTGATCCTACGACACGGAAAATATGAGATAACCAAAAAAGGCCCACCATAATCCACCCCAACACAAACAAAGGGTTTAATTTGGTGGATACGACGAGGAGGTAAATTTCCCATGAAAGGGGTATATGACACTGGTTTTAGTCGGAAACATCGATGACATTGGTTCAAAACTCGACGAATTGCTCGTTTAGCGGAGAGAATCCAAAAATTTTGAGAAATGAGAAAGTGTACATGCTGAAGCCCCGGATGACAGTGTTCCTTGTGAATACTTTCTACGATTAAATCAGTCAACCGGTGCTGACGAGGTGAAATAGCCGGATATTTTTGATCATACGCTAATCCTGAAAACTGTAAACGTCCCCCCATCCTCAGAATTCCACCCTTATCGATAAAAGGATTTAGTTTCCTGAAAGGTTTGGATAAAGCCGTACCGGCTATCAAATTTTCAATCTCAGATGAGAAACATAAGTGTTGTACTCTTTTAACCAAGATCAAAAGAGCACTTTGAAGTTCGGAATCAGTAAAGGGGCCAAATATTTTATTGGTAGAGTATTTTATATTATGAATGAAACGAAAGGCATGACCAATAACACGCTTTATTTTATTTAGTGACGAGAATTTGTTTAGGAGATAGTCGAGTGTATCTAGTGACACAAAAGTAGTAAGAACTAATGGCTTTTCTTCGGGACAAGATACAACAGAAATTGAAGATTCTGGCCACTGCTTCCTTGGGTTGATCAACCATGGAGGGCCAAAAAACCACAAAGAATGATTGATAATTTGTCCCGGCAGTAGGCCTCGGGAGGCACAATCTGCTGGATTACAAGTCGTCTGAACAAAATGCCAACAATCCGCAGCAACCCTTTCTTGTATGTGAGCCACACGGTGGCTTACAAAGGTTTTCCAACGCCATGCGGGTGATTTAATCCATGATAAGGTTACGATGGAATCAGACCATGCAAAAACTTCATCAATTTTGATTTTACCCTGGAAAGAACCGAGTATAAAGTCTATTAAATCAGCTAACAAAACTGCTGCACACAGTTCTAACCGCGGTATTGAAGGGACTTTAAGTGGAGCAACTCTAGTTTTGGCACTAATTAAGTAAATCTGAGAGGTGTTATCTGTACCAGTAAACCTAAAATAGGTCACCGCAGAGTAGCCCTTTTCTGAACTATCAGAAAAGCCATGCAATTCGCACGAAATAATCTTCGTGGGTAAACAACGAGGTATACTGATCTGTGAGAGGAGCGGAAGCTCAGACTTGTACTGCGCCCATTTATCAATTAGATCTTGGGGAGGAATTTCGTCCCAATCCAAGCCTAAACTCCAGAGGTATGGGAGCATATACTTAGCAAAAAAGGAAAGTGGAGCTAGGAAACCAACTGGGTCGTACATCCTAGCCACTTCCGAGAGAATTATACGTTTAGAAGAAGACCTAGAGAGAGGCTGAACTTCATAAGAGAACGTATCTAAAGAATTATTCCACCTTAGACCTAAGACTTTACAAAATCATGAGAGTCAAAAGAGGAAAGAGAGTGTTGACAATCGTCAGGAGGTAAATTTTGCATTAAGTCGGGATGATTACATGCCCATTTTCTTAAGACAAAACCCCCTTTTGCTAACATGGAAATTAATTCAGACTGCAAAAGCTTCGCTTCTTCTATAGTAAAAGCACCGGTTATGACATCATCAATATAAATATCTGGGGAAAGTGAGGTTGCAGCTCGAGGAAAATATTTTCTTTCTTCGTGAGCTAATTGATTAATAGTGCGAAGAGCAAGAAAATGAGCCGATGATACACCATGAGTTACAGTGGTAAGCTTGAAATCTTGAACAGGATCTTGAGGAGAAAATCGCCAGAGAATCCTTTGATAATTCTGATCCTCTTCCGTTATTAAGATTTGTTTGATATCGGCGATAAAAACAAAGGGATGCAATCTGAATCGTAGTAAAATTCCTACGATATCCTTTTGCAACTTTTGACCGACAAGAAGAGAATCATTTAGAGATATCCCCATAGGAGATTTAAAAGAAGCATCAAAAAACAACCCTGAGTCTAGTTGTATTACTATTGGGATTTTTTACACAATGATGAGGAATATAGTAAACCCTTTCAAATGACGAGGGAGGTTCTACCCGGACCATATGGCCTGTAGACAAGTAGTCTTTCATAAAGTTATTATATTCAGAATACAGCTGAGAATCTTTTAGAAGACGCAGTTCCATGTCTTTTAATCTCTTAAGAGCAGGTGTTCTAGTATCCCCAAAAAATGGATCAGGACTTTTGAAGGGAAGAGAAACACCGAAACGACCAGTAGCTAACCTAATGTAAGACTCTTGGAAGATAGTTTCACATTTCTTATCTTCGTCCGATATTTGATAAGATGGAGGGATGCCCTCGAGTTCCCAGAATTTTTGTAGAGTTGAATCTAGAGAAGTGGGGCATGACGATAGAAAGGAATAAACGAGTATTTTGTGAGGAACATTCATTTTACCCATTAAAATCCATCCAAAACTCGTATTTACAGCAGTCGGTTCACCTTCTGCTCCTTGAATTTTATCAGGTTTTAATATTTTTGAGAATACGTCAACTTCGAGTAACATGTCTATAGAAGACGAGATGTTGAACGTTTTATCGGCCAGATCTAAATTAGCAGTGTGAGAGAATGAATCAGTAGAAAAGGAATGAACTGGCATATTATTGCAAATTTTGGATAATATTTGAGCATCTATATTAAAGGATGGGACTGTCTTTCCAAGGGGTTTTAAGGTACAATGGATGGACTTGCAGGAAAAGGTTCCACTATCCTCTACTCCACCAATTTGCATAGGAGTATCAAATCGAGGTAAACCTAATCTTTTAGCACATTTTTCAGTAATAAGAGACACTTGACTGCACCCATCAATTAATACTTTAACATTTTGAAAATGTCCACGAGAATCAAGCACCTCAACCTGAGCAGTAGGCAACAAATTACAAGAAGAAACTGAGGTATGTAAGACAGTAGCAGAACTACCCGGTATGGCAACTGGATTCTTTAGTGAAAATTGAGGGAAAGGTAGTGCCTACAACACCGACAGGTTTAGCACCTAGCTCATCAAAATGTAACAGGGTATGATGCCTTTTCTGGAACTACAATTGTTGGTAGAATGTTCACTACCTAAGCAATTAGTACACCATTTATACTGTTTAGATAACTCAAATTTCTCTTTAGGCGTTTTAGAAGAGAAAGTAGAGCACTTATATATTGAGTGATCCGACTTACATAGAGCACATTTAGTTTGTTCTGTATTAGTAAGAAAGGTAGAACTTTGCGGTTTTGCTGTTTTTATGAATGCAGATTTATTACTTGAAGAAATACTTTTCTTTGGGGCGTGTACCAATACCACCGAGTCATATGCATCACACTGTTTCTCAAGAAACTTATACAAATCATGGTATTTTGGAATATCTATTTTCGCCTGATTCGAAGAACAGTGTGGTATACAGGGTGTCCTCGACTAAGGCAAGACAATAATCATTTGACATTATAAACATCGGTCAATTTAGAAGCATGGAAAACTTATATTAAAAAAAAGAGAAAAATATATATATATATTTACATTAAAATATATCCTAAAAACTAAACACATTGACTACTTACAGTGATGATAATTATTAAATTGTTATTATTTAATAATAAGCGCAATGCTTTTTTTTTGAAACAATATTGACAATAATAATACAAGATAATTTACTATCTTTAAAATGTCTGCATACGTTTCATAGCAATTCCCAGTTCCATACATTTCACCATCCTAGAAAATTTTAAATGAACTAAGCGGGCTTTGAAATCATAAATGAATACTGATGTAACATCATTGTGATATTCGATCCGTAATTTTCCGTTTTCGTTAAGTTTACTTAATTCTATTTACACATTCTGTGAAGATATTTCTACTGAAAATGCCTTCTATACTGTCACGTGAAGAAAATATAGAGTTGGTTCTAATTGGCGGAGAAAATTCGAAATGCTAAAGAGAAGCTGCTAATATTTTTACCAAAGGCATCCTGGCGAAAACGTCCATTTTACAACAAGCTGTTGTAAGATTATTAAAGACATTTGAGGAAACTGGTTCAGTTGAAAACAAATTTAAAGTGCCTCATGAAAAACTGTGGTTACTGAAGAAAATAGTTTGGAAGTGCTTTTGACCGTTGCAGAAAATCCTTAAGTATCCATAGCACAAGTTTATCAAAACACTAATATTTCTTCAACCTCAATTGGCCGTATTTTGGAAAGCAATTAGCTTCACCCGTAGAAGCCTAAATTTATTCGAGTTCTGAAGGATACAGATTATGACGCCCGGTCGATTTTTGCGCTTGGTATCGAGGAATGATAATCCAAATTAAGATCATAAAACTGTCGCAGGTGGACAGACACAAACCTACATTTTTTTATAGCAAATAAAGACAAATAAATATTCAAGGTTAATATATGGTGCGGAATTTGGAATTGTCAAATTATTTATCAGTCCATTTTTCTTCAGAAAAAACCTTAATGCCAGACTTATTTAACTTTGTTGTAAAACGGATTAACCCAATTTTTGGAAGGTATCCCACCGGCAAAGCGAGCCAATCTGTATTTTCAACAGGACGGTGCATCAATTCATTCAACTCCAGAAGTAAGAGGATGGTTAGATAACGAATTTGGAGAGCATTGGATTGGTCGCTACTCAGTAAATCATTGGCCCTCTGGACTTTTTCTTGAGGGGGTATTTAAAAACAAGGTTTATCGAGAAAGACCTTTCAGAGACGTCGCACATTTAGAACAATACATAAGGGATTGCGTATATGCTATTAACCAAGATACGCTCTGAAATGTTCAAAGAGAAATGAATTTCAGGACGGTGAAATGTATGGAACGAGATGGAGAGCAAGTAGAATTTTGAATTTGTGTTTTGAAATAATAAGTTGTTTATTAGTATTAAATTAGTGGGTAATCTGTTAAATATTGTTTCAACAAATAGTAATAAGATGGTCCACTACTTCAATTTATTATTATTATTATTATTATTATTATTATTTCTTTTAAATTATTGTTTTTATACAGTTGATGAGTTTTGGGAGGAATTGAATACTTGGGCTTAATGCTTATATGTTTGTTTGTTTTGTTTAATTTAATTTTTACTTTCTATTATTTTTTAACTTATTTTATATTTTAAAATTGTCATATGTTCATCAATATTTTTACTTTATGAAATGTATGTCTGTATTTATGTAAAATTTTTACTTTCTATTATTTTTATTATATTTTAAATTTGTCATATACAACACTATACAATCTTTAATATTTTTAGTTGGTAAAATGTATTCATATGTACTACTTTCACTGACTTCTAATGTACTATGTATGTGAATGGGGTCAATAAACCATCTATCTATCTATCTATCTCACGATGTTTGTCGCATCTAAGACTACAGATTTTTGAATCGTTCGATATGCTGACTCAGGAATACCAATGTTTTTGAGGGAACTACTTAGTTTCTTTGGAATTAGTCCCATACAAGACAAAACGATTGGAATGGATTATTATTATTATTATTATTATTATTATGAGTAGGTATCGAGTTTTAATAATTTGATGATACAATTCTTCAAAATATTAAAAACGGATCTTTTTAATTGTGGTATCAGTACTAACAAGTAATTTGAAACTTTACAAATCGACAAGATACAGGGTATTGCTACAGAAAAGTTACAATTGCTCAACTAATATTTTTATTTAATTCTCTAGGAACTATTTCAATAATTAATTTTGAATAGTTTTACGTTTATACATTACATATTGTGTTACTTAAAGTCTTTCAACAATGTAGTTGGGGTAAAATCATTTCAGAAGACCGCATTAGGGAAAAATATGAAATTCCTCATTTTTTGTTGTTTTTGCTTCAAATTTCGTACATACTACTAAAATATCATTATAATCACTTTTTCCAGATACATTTTTTCGATATTTTGACATCTAACCCCACTTTTCGCATTTTCCCATCGAATTTTTCTAATTTGCGGCCATGACAGTGTTCACGTGACTGATGTCAAAATGTTATTTCAGGTTATCGACCATGTAGGATGGATCGCATATATTAAATTTTCCTATATACTACAACTAAAAAATTTTCCCATATGTAGCGAACATTATGGTGGACACTGTATCTATATATATAGAATGTTTCAACAGCCCTAAGTCGGTTAATGTATTCCAATACATATAAAAGCAGATACCCTGCTCAAGTATGACTGTAATTCGGTTTTATTCACAAATAAAGCGGTTGGTATGAGAATTTTATATCCCATAAATAACTTTATTTTTATGTAAGATTCGATTTTATTAGTTTACAAATAGTTGAAGAAACAGAGTGGATATTTTCAACTTGTATAGAAATTACTGAAACATGCCAACAAATATATCTACTTAATATATTTAAACAACTAAATTATTTCTTTTATGACTGAATATTATTCAGAGCGTCTCAAATATGAACCCTATTGATATTCAGCTCACTAAAGCCAGTACAACGGGTGCTATGGTACTTGAAGTACCAAATTTTTGTCATTTTTGGAGAATTTTCAGTTTGTTACCACGATCCAGCCTCCAGAGAGTATACGATTGATCAATTTTATGATTGAATATTGTTCAAGGTATCTTACAGATGTACCGTATTTATTTTCAGTTGACTGGTTTTTTTTGGAAAAATTTCGGTTTGTTAGCACGACACATCCCCCGAAGTGTATACAAGTAACAATTTTATGATATTTTATGATAGAATATTGTTCAGGGCCACAGATGCGGAAAAGTTAGTTTTAATCTTTAAAACCGTATATTACTTTTCCGCCCAACCTTTCTATATGCGAGAAAAGTATTGGTTTGCCCCAAAAAAAGTTGGAATTTTGGAGTTATTTTTACGTTTTCCATCAACAACAACACGAAAAAACGGTTTTTAGAAAAAAAATCCTGTGTGTATGTCGTCGGCCACTTTTCCTTACATGTCTTGTTAGCACGATACAGCCTCCGGAGTGCAACAAGTCACCAATTTGAATTGAATATTTTTCAGGGCATCTCACTTATAAACCCTATTGATTTTCAGCTCACCGGGGCCAATACAGCAGGTGCTACAGTACTTTAAGTACGATATTTTTGTCATTTTTGGAGAAGTTTCAGTTTGTTAGCACGATACAGCCTCCAGAGAGTATACGATTGATCAATTTTATGATTGAATAGTGTTCAAGGTGTCTCACAGATGTACCCTATTGATTTCCAGTTAACTAGAGCGAGTATGTCGGGTCCTATAAATCCAGATATACTGAATTTTTGGAGAAGATTCGGTTTGTTAGCACGATACATCCTCCGAAGTGTATACAAGTAACAGTTTTATGATAGAATACTGTTCAGGGCCACGGATGCGGAAAAGTTAGTTTTAATCCTTAAAACCGTTTATTTTTTTATTCAATTGCATTCATAAAGAATGTAATTTCAAAGTCGGTCAAAAAGCGTGAAAATAAACGGTTTTAAAGATTAAAACTAACTTTTTCCCATCTGTGGCTCTGAACAATATTCTATCATAAAATTGTCACTTGTATACACTTCGGGGTGTATCGTGCTAACAAACCGAAATTTCTCCAAAAATGTAGTATATCTGGATTTATAGGACCCGCTGTACTCGCTCTCGTCAACTGGAAATCGATGGGGTATATCTGTGATACATCTTGAGCAATATTCTATCATAAAATTGGTCACTTGTATACCCGGGAGGCTGTATCGTGCTAACAAACTGAAAATTCTCCAAAAATGATCAAAATTTGGTACTTAAAGTACCATAACACCCGTTGTACTGGCTTTAGTGAGCTGAATATTGATAGGGTTCATCTTTGAGACGCTCTGAATAATATCCAATCATAAAATTAATACCTTGTACATACTCCGGAGGCGGTACCGTGGTCACAAACTGAAATTTCTCCAAAAATTACAAAAATGTCGTACATAAAGTACTATAGCACCTGTTGTACTAGCTCTGGTGAGCTAAAACTCAATAGGGTTCATCTGTGAGATGTTTTGAATAATATTCAATTATAAAATTGGTGACTTGTTGAACTCCGGAGGCTGTATCGTGCTAACAACCTGAAATTTCTCAAAAAATGACAAATATGTCGTACTTCAAGTACCATAGCACCCGTTGTACCGGCTCTGGTGAGCTGAAAACCGGTAGGGTTCATTTGTAATATGTTCTTCACAATATTCAATAATAATATTGGTGACTTGTTGCACTACGGAGGCTATATCGTGCTAATATAACGAAAAGTGGCCGACGACAACGACGACGACATACACACAGGATTTTTTTTTGTAAAAACCATTTTTTTGTGTTGCTGTTGATGGAAATCTTAAAAATAACTCAATTTTTTTTTTAAAATTCCAACGTTTTTTGGGGTAAACCAATACTTTTCTCGCATATTAGATAGGTTGGGCGGAAAAGTAAAAAGTACCGTAGCGGTTCATTTTTTCACGCATTTGCGTTAAAAAAAGGGCCGTAACGTATCATTTGTTATCGCAATTATAAAATTGTTTTATCAAAGTAATAGTCTGTGAACGCTTTCTTTCTCATGTCAATTCATTTCTCCGATAAACTGTCACACTTTTATTTCTTGATATTCGTTCAAGAAAATCCGTTTTGTGTCTAAATAAAAGGAGTGTAGTATTATTATTAGTGATGGATAGTGATACTGAAGAAAGTTTAAACTGCACACCAGAAGATGTTGTTGAATCAGCAACTGCAGCGACTATGAATCTTCTCCCTGAGAAATCCAGGGAACAGTATTTAAAGGAATATAATTCTTATATGGAGTGGCGTACTAAAAAAGGCATAAACAGCTTCACAGAAAGAGTGTTACTAGCTTACTTTGAAACTAAATCCAAAATGTGGAAGTCTTCAACACTTTGGTATGACAGCAAAAAATGTTGATGCAGGCCTAGATATTATTCGTACCATCTTTCAGGTAACTTTAATATTCGGAATCGCAGGAGCTCTGCGGAGGGAGGAATTATATAAAATGAAGTGTAATGATATTAATGATACCGGAAATGTTCTAATTATCACTGTACCTGATACAAAACTCATGTTCAACGTCGATTGACTGTTATTGGTGAAATATCTGACAATATATCAAACTTGATAAACATTTATGAAAAAATATAAAAAACCAACGACCCACAAATGTCAAAACAGATCATTTCTTTTTGCAGTATATAGAAATGGAAAATGCAAAACTCAAGTTAAAGGTATCAATACCTTTTCAAAAATTCCCTCGCTTATCGCAACATATTTGAATTTACATATACAATATCTGACAATAGATTAAACTTGATAAACATTTATAAAAAAATAAAAAAAGCCAACGACCCACAAATGTCAAAACAGATCATTTCTTTTTGCAGTATAGAAATGGAAAATGCAAAACCCAAGTTGAATGTATCAATACCTTTTCAAAAATTCCCTCGCTTATCGCAACATATTTGAATTTACCTAATGAAAAAAACACACTGGGCATACATTTCGACGGTCTTCGGCGTCTCTATTAGTGGATTCCGGTGGTGATATAATTCAAATAAAGAAGCACGGTGGGTGGAAATCCAACACAGTTGCGGAGGGTTACGTAGACGACTCAATAAAAAACAAAATGGATTCCGCAGTGAAACTTCTAACGGGAACAACTTCAAGCAACATTGTAAATGTTCACGATCCTACCAATAATCCAATAAGTACTATAGACGATGTTATTTCTTTGAACTCGTTAAATGTTACCAATTCAAGTACCAACAGTAATGTAACTCTTCACTTCAAATTAATAATGCTCACAGTTGTACTCTTAATATTACTATTACACAATAAAATTTGATAAAAGTTTTGTCCAATTTTTTTAAGTTTACGACGTAGAAAAGTTTTTGTATGAAACTCGTGAGTAAAGTAACTTTATTTCACTAGTAGGAATTGCCGCACGAGCCTTCGGCTCGTGCTGTCAAAACGTCCTACTCGTGAAAAAAAGTATTACTTTACTCACTTGTTGCATAAATAACTATCATAATTTATTTTAGGAAAAATAGTTAATCCTTATAAAAACTTCTACAAAATGAAACCCATAATATAATCATTGGATATCAAGCTATTTAGACATCTAAGTGATTTTTCAAAAAATAATATAAATTTTGCACAACACTACATTTGTGACAATATCCAAAATTGTTTTTTATAATTCGCGTATAAAATAGACTTCATTATAACATTGTTTACAGTAACATTTTAGTAATTTTTTGTGTCATACAGTTGATTATTGTATGTAATTTTGTTTGACATTTGACTTTAACCTAACTCGAAACATATTATGAAATGGTCTAGCGTGGTTATAGCTAGCAAATTAATAGATTAAATGGTCTTAAAGGTGAATTGGAACAAATTATATATTAGAAATTTTAGTAAATAAAGTACGCTACCGCTTCATCAATGATTTGTCAATTGTTTATTTCTATATTGTATAGGGTCAATACATAGGTATACATAACGTTTGAGTTTTGGGATAAATTACCAGATATCTATGTGAAGATGTATTACAGAAATAATTCTGTTCGTGATATAATATAAATAGAACGCAAGAATATACGAAGAAGCTCTTTTCTTAACAAATAATCATCCTCTATTTGCTTAAATGAAAGTTTATTCACAATATACACAATTGTTCGATCCTAATATATGTCAAAAGTGACGAGTAAAACCGTCTATGATCTGACCAATCAGGAATCTACAGAATTGCCAACTCAAATTCAAATCACTCCTCCTAGTTTAAAAACAGGGATAATTTCATTATATTTTATTTGAAAAATTCGATAAATGCGAATTATAAAAAATATTGTGTAAAACTTGTCTCACAATCAGTCATTTAGTAGTACGAGTGCAGTTTGCGCAACAAACCTCGTAGCGGTGAGATGCGCAAAGTACAAGCGTAGTCACATCCCCTTATGAAAAATGTCGTTTTGTTATTTTTATGTATCTTTCAATTGGAAAGTATTTGTATCATTATATTATATTCGATGTTATCAATAATAAGAAGCAGAACCACAGACGATTCTAGTATCCTGGCATATCACATCGATCCAACAACACTGAAATAGCACCGCGATTTTAGTACCTCAAATGTGGAAATTTTAATTGCCCAATTAAACCATCTAGAAGATTAGAAAACGGTCATAAAAAGGTTGATTTGTTCGATAAATTGGTCAGTACTAGAAAAATTTTAGCATCCCATTGAGCACAACTGTCAACACAACTGAATTACCACATTTTTGGAGAAATTTCGGGTTGTTAGCACGATACAGCTTCCGGAGTGTATACAAGTGACCAATTTTATGATTGGATATTGTTCCGGGTGTCTCACAGACTATTGATTTTCAGCTCACGAAAGCCAGTGCAACGTGTCCTATAAACCCAGATATACTACATTTTTGGTAATTTTTGGAGAATTTCTGGTTCGTTAGCACGATACATCCTCCGAAGTGTATACAAGTGTCCAATTTCATGGTAGAATATTGTTCAGGGCATGTTACATATGCGAAAAAGTTAATTTTAATCTTTAAAACGGTTTATTTTTGCTAGCATACGAAAACTACTCACTTAACAAAAAAAAAACCAATGGCACAGGACCAATTGGACAGGCTTATTTCAGTAACATTTTTGCATAAAACCCAGAATAAAAAATTAGATACAAGAGTAAAAGAATTATTTGAGATGTACAAAAAAGCAAAGTAACATTTTGGCATCAAATCAAAAACAAAAAAATAAAAAAAATCTGGTAAATTTGTTAATTTTCTTAAATAAATGTTTTAATGTACGATTTAGAGAAAAATATTGAATACAAAAGTTGTAGAACGTTTTAAGGTCTATGAAAAAGCTCAGTAACTTTTTTGCGACAAATGAAAAACAAAGGAAATACGATTTTTTTTCAACTTTGACAGGCCGCCATTTTGTTTTTACGGAGCCGATTTGGTTCATTAACGAACTGGTCTAAGATTTCGGCCTACCCGATTTTTGTAGTGAGTTTGGCTTTGATCCGTCAAAAAATACGCCCTCTATCGTGCTTACAAATTCCGTTATAACACATACATATATACAGGGTGTCCCACGACGATTAAGACAAGTAATATATAAGAATTGGGCAGTAGTAGATAATTATAATTTTGGGGGTGTAAATTAGAGCAAATGTTGCATCTTTTCTTGTTATTGTGTTACCCAATGAGGTATTTGTTTTTGGTCACGTGACGTCGCATTCAAAATTATTAATGGAACAACCTGCATATTTGTACCTTTCTGTGTTCTTCCCGATAAAACAATTCCAACTAACTAGCACACTTGGGGTCTAAAGTGATTAATTCAAGAGCTACAGGTACTTAAAGGATTGTAAGTTAAAAAATTCATAATTGAATCCCCTGTAATTTTTGGCAATCTTACATTCGTACGTAATAATTAAGACAAACCAATATTATAATTTTCAATAATACTTGAAAGTTAATAATGAAATGACCTGTTTATCATGGAGTAAAATTACATAGAATGGTTTTTTTTTCCACAATAACTTGTTTACCTATTAAATATCGATTAAAAAGTAGGATAGCAAATCTTATAAAAAATATTGTCAAGTTTACCATGATAATGACAAAAGTGCCAATAACTGACAGAATAGTTATTTTTAAGTTGTGAAACGGTAAGTCAACATGCCTTTTCTTTATACGGCTAGTGAATATGTTGATATGCTTCTTATTTATGGTGAATGTGAAAGAAATTGTAGAAGAGCTAGAGATTTATACAGAGCTCGTTATCCCAATCGCCGAATACCTGGTAAAGATAGATTTAGGTATGTGGAACAAGAATTACGCAATGGTTCTTTTCCCAGTGGGAAAGCCAAAGTAGAAACATCTAGGACCAAGTCTGTACAAACTGCAGACAATGTAATTAATACTTTAGCATATTTACAAACATATCCTCATACATCCATTCGACATTTGGAATCTGAACTTGGTATCAGCAAATCAACTATCCATAGTATATTAAAAAATCATAAGTATCATCCCTTTAAGATACATTTGGTGCAAGGTCTGAATCCTCAAGATTTTGATCTACGATGTACATTTATTGCAGATATGCATGTACGATTAGACGATGAGTTATCTTTTTTGGATAAAATTCTGTGGTGCGACGAATCGAGATTTCATAATAACGGAATCGTCAATCGACATAATTGCCATTACTGGTCTGCAGAAAATCCAAAATGGGTGATGGAAACCCGATTTCAAATAATGTTTTACAAAATATACTTCCAGACCTACTTGAAGACATTCCATTGAATGAAAGAAATACAATGTGGGGGCAGCAAGATGGTGCACCTACACATTATGATCGTAGAGTGAGAAATTATCTGGACATGATATTTCCAGAACGCTGGATTGGACAAAACGGTACTATTTACTGGCCTCCAAGATCACCAGACCTGACACCGTTAGATTTATTCCTTTGAGGATATCTTAAAGGTATCGTTTATGCAACTCCGTCTACAGATTTAGGTGATTTGAAAAGAAAAATACGCGATGCTTGTAGAACTGTGACACCGGAAATGATTAGGGCAGCATGTAGCCGAAATCTATTATCAAGATTTGAGAAAGGCATTTGCGAAGGTGGGCATCAATTTGAACATCTATTTGAATTTTTATTAAAACTTACGTACGAATGTAAGATTGCCGAAAATTACAGGGGATACAATTATGAATTTTTTAACTTACAATCCTTTAAGTACCTGTAGTTCTTGAATTAAATCACTTTAGACCCCAAGTGTGCTAGTTAGTTGGAATTGTTTTATCGCGAGTAACACAGAAAGGCACAAATATACAGGTTGTCCCATTAATGATTTTGAATGCGACGTCACGTGACCAAAAACAAATACCTCAATGGGTAACACAATAACAAGGAAAGGTGGAACATTTGCTCTAATTCACAACCCCAAAATTATAATCATCTTCTACTGCCCAACTCTGATATATTACTTGTCTTAATCGTCGTGGGACACCCTGTATATATATATATATATATATATATTTAACCTTTGGAACGGAGTGTGATTTTGGCATCTAGGAACACCAAAAGGAAAAACTGCATTGAAATTTTTCCGAAATCGCGTCATGCTACTCTCTACCCTATTTCATTCTGAAATAAGCCTAAAAAAAGAGTAACTCAATTACCCCGCTTGGTCACGCGAGGGTTAAATAATGAGGTTGAACTAATTAGGGGGAAAAGAGATTTTGTTTTTGTTGGTGGTGTATAGGAGTGCATTTGAAGTGGATACCGCTGCCATTTATTAAAAATTATCATTGGAGGCGCAAAATTAACTTTATATATTGAGGTTTAACAAAGTAGAGCGAGAGGGGATTTTATTTTTGTTGGTGGTGCATATGAGTGCATTAGAAGTGAATTCGGCTCTAGTATATCTTTTTTGCAAATTATCTTTGAGGGGGCCAACGATACCATGAATAATACAATACTACCAACTGAGAAGCGGTGTGCAAAGGATTTTTTTGATGAAGTATTATGGTGCATTACAAGCGCTTGATGGTGCAAATTAGAAAATTCCAATTGGAGGAGGACGGGTATTGCTTATTTACCCCCCCCCATCTTATAGAGCCCGCTGTAGTCTCTCGTGGAATGTGGTGCAAAGTATATTGGTGCATTGGGAATGCATAACGATCCAATATGTTTTGTTGTTGAGGCGGGGGCAACTTAACTGACTTATTTTCCGCACTTATACACTTCGGAGGCAGTATCGTGCTAACAAACCGAAATTTCTCCAAAAATTACCAAAAATGTAGTATATCTGGATTTATAGAACTCGTTTCATTGGCTTTGGTGAGCTTAAAATCAATAGGGTTTATCTGTGAGAAAACCTGAGCAATATCGAATTATACAATTGGGCACTTGTATACACTTCGGAGGCTCTATCGTGCTAACAAACCGAAATTTCTCCACAAATGACCAAAAATGTAGTATATCTGGATTTATGAGACCCTCTCCACCGGATCTCATGAGCTGAAAATAAATAGGGTTCATATGTGAGACGCGCTGAACAATATCTAATCATAAAATTGGTCACTTGCTTACACTCTGCAGGCTGTATCGTGCTAGCAAACTTAAATTCCTTCAAAAATGACCAAAAATGTAGAATATCTGGAGCCGTTGTACTGGTTCTGGTGAGCTGAAAATCAATAGGGTTTATCTGTGAAACGCCCTGAACAATATTCAATCAAAAAATTAGTCACTTGTATACACTCAGGAGGCTGTATCGTGCTAACATACCAAAATGACCAAAAATGTTTTATATCTAAGTTTATAGGACCTTTACTGGCTCTCAAATCGAAGGGGGTCCGGATCCTTTTCTTTCTCCTCTTATATTTTCGGGATACATTTTATATAAATAATTAATGTTTTACTATAAAAATATGTTTCTCATATTTTTGTATTAGTTGCCACATCTCTCGGACACATCATATCTTTTATAAAGTATATCAGACATGTTTTCAATTATCTCTGAAAATATCATCAAATCCTTTGACACATGTCCCTAGATTCCATCTTGTTTAACATAATTTATTAGTGACCATGCTGTGTCGAACTTTCGTTGAAATACCTTCTGTTAAATGCCAATTAAATCCTACATTAACTAAAAAATTTCCTACGTTAATGGAAACCACTTGATACATTAATTATAGGCACTGTGCCAATATCAAGCAATTATCTTTCAGTAGATTTTGTAAACAAATTAAAGACAAACTTTAACCGTAATGAACGACTAATAAGTCTATCAATGTTTGAGAGTATATGTTATAGTACGGTAGGTAGCTCTCTATTTTTTTGACGGATTTTATATCGAAAAAATTTCATTTTTAATAGCTGATTAATACTCAATTAACAACGAAATGAGCCTCAGCTGCCGCCCCAGAAGTGGAGCATGCTAAACGTGCTCAATAGTTATTTTCCTACTTCCGTTACTAAAACGGTATATTAAACATGGGTTTGACATACACAAAACGACTATTTAAACACTAATGTTTAAAATTCGAAAAGCCGCATCTCGTTTATCTTTTGTTTTTCAAACGTCACATCAAGTGTATCTTTTGTATGCTAAATTTCATGGTCCGTGATTATTTTGTTGTTCTGTGTCATTTGATTTGTCAGTCAACCGTCAGCCATCATCCGTCATGTTATGAATATAATTAACATATAATACAATTTTTTCATTTCTGCGGGCGGAGAAAAAGTATTCTGTAATAGCACACTGGTGTATTCCCTCAATCCGACTCTGTCTAAGCCATGTATGAAAGCTAAAATTTTGGCGAATCCGCAGGGATTTCTTAGAACGTTTACGATTTTTTTGTGACTATCTTATCTAGACATTGTTTTTGTGACCAGTCTTATCTAGAAAATGCTAGGGAGCCAATAGTTATTGTGTAGGCCGCCATCTAGAATTATCTAGTAAAAAAGGCACTAATGAGGAGTCAGTTTATAAAGTGATCTCGTGATATAAACAACGAACAAATAAATAGTCTTAGTAGTGGAGTGATTATATAAATTAATGTAAGTGAATATACTGGGTACATAACATATATTAGTGAATAGTGTAGTGAATAAATAAATTAAGTTAGTAGACATAACGTGTGTGTATAAATTTATCCCACCCGTAATAAAAACGTTTAAATAAATAAGAAAAACATTACATTGGTGTTAGAAATGGGATAATATAAATGAATAATCACGTAATCATGGCCAAGAGACTAAGTGACTTGAAAGTGACAAAGTTAAAGGCAGAATTGGAAAATCGTGAGTTTGAAACATCCGGAAGAAGAGTGAATTAATAGAAAGACTAAACATGGCACTGGAAACTGACGGCTTATATCCAGAAACATTTTTATTCAATGACGAGGCATCCATCTTAATTTCGTCAATTCCTGCCATGAAGAATGATATCTCTGCTAACATGGACAAGATGTCCACTAGTATGGACGAGAAGATTTCAACCATGAAGAACGAGATTTCAGCCTTGAAGAACGATATTTCTGCCGATATCTTATCAATGAAAAATGACATTGCTGCTGACGTCGAAAATAAAATTTCATCACTCAAATCGGATATTGAGAATAAGATGTCAATGATCGACAACCAGATGGACGAGAAAATCAAGGAGTTAGAAAGAAAGATGAATTCAAGAACTCAAGACACGCCAGCGGAAGAAAAGAAGACCAAGCAAACCAAACCTTACAAGCCAGAAACACTTCCTAAGTTAGAAGATATAAGCAGTTTTGCACGAGTCAAGGTTCCAACGTTCGACGGAAAGACATCGTGAACCAAGTATGTGAAACAATTTGAAGCAGCCGCTAGAGTGAATAATTGGTCCGATAAGGAGAAGGTAGTGAATTTAACCATCGCGCTTCGGGGAGATACCTCAGATGTACTTCAAACGATACCTCTGGAAGGCAGAAACGTGATGAATCCCTTCAAGAGTATGAAGTGGATATTGCCCGACTAGTTTGATTTGCTTATCCATCAGCACCAGAGAACATGATGAAATGTCTGGGTATCCAGGCCATTATTGATGGCTTACATGACCTCGACATGCAGAGGACGCCTCGTTTAGCCCATCCCAAAACATTAGTCGACGCATTGACAGCTGCTCTTGACTATGAAGCAGCAAAAAAGGCTTCGGGATATAACAAAATTAGGACCATCCAAGAGGAAGGTGACGAAGACATATTTGACCAGTTCGTCAGTTTAATAAAAAGTATGATGGACAAGAAGCCGAGAAAGATCAGATACTGGAATTGTGGCGAGCTAGGGCATGTACGTAGTTCATGTAAGCGCCCCAGGACTCCTGCAAACCTAGAACCTCAGTCACAGGAAAACTATAACGGGTCGGCTACGAGGGGGCAGCACCGACCCATGATCGTTCCAAAGACCCTCTCATACTAATAGCGTCGCTCAAATGTCGGAACGACAGAGTATATGTAGATGGAGGAGTGAATGACAAGAGATATATTCTGCTAGTATACACTGGAGCAACTAGAACCATTATACGACCAGAAATAATAAACTTCAAGAAGAAGCTGTTACCAACGAGACTGCGACTGCGGACCGCCACAGGTGAGAGTGTCAAAATTAACGGTGAGATACAAATCCAATTGAGAATTGGCGTAGAAAAGTTCACGCATACGGTAATCGTAGCTGACATTGAAGAAGACGTGATTATGGAAATGAACGTAATGAATGTACATGGTTTCCAATTAGACTTTAGAAACAGAACCATTGAAGTGGGTTCCGAGAAAGTATTCCTTCATCCATATGAAGGAGGCGCGGTGTTGGTAGCTGTACAGGAAGATACCGTTCTACCTGCACGGAGCGAAAACATGATAGTAGCACGGATACAGAGAATTATGGAGGAAGGTACACCGGTTATGATAGAGCCAATGAACCACGACGAAAATGTTGGCAAAGGAGTACTAATTGAAAAAGGATTGGTTATGTCGGCAAAAGAGATCCCAGTACGTGTTGTAAACGTGAATGATTACCCAGTTACTATCAAGAAGGAAACCAGGATTGGATCCTGCGTACCAGTGAAACAACGTCGTCAAAAAACGACCACTGACAATTCTAATGCCAGATTCAAACATATGTTATCAGTAGCTGGTCAATTCTCGAGCTAAAAGAAAGAGAATGAGAGAATTTCTCATGCAGTATCGAGACCTATTCGTACCAAAAGGAGGAAAGACTGGTAGAACATCAGCCGTCAAACAGAAAATCGATACTGGTAATGTCAAGGTCAACTAGACAGCCCATTAGACAGCTGGAAGACTTCCACGAGCAAAGAGAGAGGAAGCTGAAAGAATAGTTCGAGAGATGGCAGAATAAAAGTAATCAGTAACCATCTACTACTCCATGGCTCTCTACAGTAGTGCTTGTCAAGAAAAAGGATGGAACTACGAGATTCTGCGTGGATTACTGCCAGCTAAACATCGTGATGAAGAGAGACAGCTATCCTCTGCCTCGAATTGACGATACGCTTGATATTTTGGCCTGCAGTAAACTGTTTTCCACCTTGGACCTGAAGTCTGGTTATTGGCAAGTGGAAATGGACCCAGAAGATAAAGAGAAGACTGATTTTACCACCGGATTTGGATTATGGCAATTCAACGCCATGCCATTCGGGCTCTGTAATGCGCCTGCGACACTTGAAAGACTCATAGAAAATGTTTGAGAGGGTCGTCTTGGAAGACATGCCTGGTCTATTTGGACGACATCGTAGTAATGGGGAAGACATTTGACGAACACCTGAAGAATTTGGAAGACATATCCAAACGACTACTTACAAGCTGCCCAGCTCATGTTAAACCCGAATAAACGTCAGCTGTTCCAAAATCGAATCAACTATCTAGGCCATATAGTGAGCAATGAAGGAGTGCCGGTGGATCCAGAGAAAATTGCTTCCATTCAGCAATGGCCGCAACCAACCGACAAACATCAAATTAGGAGTTTCCTTGGACTTCGCTCATATAGAAGATTTATCAGAAAGTTTGGAGATATTGCCAAGCCTCTAACTCGACTTACAGGAGAAGCAAGAGCTTTCCAATGGGACGAATCCAGTTCGGACGTGAAATGAGGTTTCCTTGTGACCTGGAATTTGGCTGTCGACCTGGAGAAGATCTAGCAGGAGAAGACTACGTGATCCAATTGAGAAGAAGGCTGGACGATATTCATAAATTAGTTCGAACAAATCTTCAAGTTGCCAGCGACAGAATGAAAAGTCGGTACGACACGCAGGCCACAGTAGGCAGTTTTAAAGTAGGAGACAAAGTCTGATTACACAACCCGACAAAATTACAAAAATCCTGGGAAGGTCCATACTTGATCAAAGGATCAATGATGTTATATGTCGCATAAGCAAGATCTCCAACGGAAAACCGAAAGTAGTTCACCAAAACCGACTAGCGCCATTCGAAGGAGAGTATGACCTAGAGAAAGGAGTAAACCAGTTGGATTGGCGAATCATTAGGAACATGGTAGAGATTATCTTTCAAGATACCGGTGTCCAGATATTAATTTGCAGCTACAAGCCCCGTTATCAGTATCCGATGAAGACGGTGCCCTGCTATTTCCATAAGATCGGAAAGTGTAGAAATGGGGCCAGTTGCCGATTCAAACATCCAGTCTCGGCTACACAAAAGTTCCTGGAGGAACTTCCATTTAAGGAGGGGGTAATGTTACGAAACAGCACACTGGTATAGTCCCTAAAACCGACCCTGTCTAAGCCAGGTGATTATGGCGGATACGCAGTTATAAAAAACTGTTGACGATTGAGACTATCTTATCTAGAACTGGTTTTTGTGACCAGAGTTATCTAGAAAAGGCCAGAAAAATTATTTGTCTGTATAAGCCGCAGCCCGGAATTCTCTAGTACAAAAGGCACTAGTATATAAGGGGACTGATCAGGAAGAGTTAGTTTAGTTGATAATTTGACATCGTGAGATAAACAAATAAATAAGAGAATTAGTGAACTGTTCATATAGATTAGTTCAAGTGAATATACTGTATACATAAATTAAGTATTAGTGATTAGTTTAGTGTTTAAATAAATTAGTGAGTAGCTATACCGAGTGTTTGAAATTTATTCCACCCGTTTATTGTCTAAATAAATAAGAAAAACATTACAGTACTTATTAGCGTGCTTTTGTCGTATGTGTTTTCTTACATATACTTTTTGATTAGGTTTAAATATTTCCAGTTTGTCTCGGTTTGTATTTAGTTTAGAAGTAATTTTTTCTTCTCGAATAATTAAGTCGGAATTAATTTTTGAGTACAATAATTTTGTTTTTTCTTTGTGATTGTTGATGTAATCATTTAAGAGTATTTTATTTATGTCAATGTCATAAACATCATTATTATTAATATGTCCGTTGACTATATCTATCGGTTTCATTTTTGTACTGGAATGAATCGAATGATTGTAAGCAAGTATAGCATATAACATTTTCATTTTAACTGGGATTTTTGAGGAACCTTTAGTATTTAGGAGTCGTATATGTTCTATTAGAGTTGAATGGAGTCTTTCTATTTGTCCGTTGGATTGAGGATGATTGGGAGAGGTAAAATGAACTCGAATTTTATGAAGGCTCAGTAGTTCTGTTAATACGAAATTTTTGAACTCTGTGCCATTGTCAACTATGATTTGTTTCGGTATGCCGTGATGAGAGAAGAATTTGATAAGATTGTCTACCACTTCTGTACCAGAGGCAGAATTTATGTGATATGCTTGAGCGTATTTAGAAAAGCTATCAATAATAGTTAAAAAATTTGTTTGTTCGATCGTTAAAGAATCTAAATGGATAATTTCGAGGCGGTTGGGGTGATATTTAATTGCATATGTACTGGATTTCGTTCATATTTACTTTGATGGCAAATTTGACATTCGTTTACAAATGTTTGTACGGATTCTTTTAGATTAGGCCAATAATATTTTTCTTTTAATCTTAAATAAGTTTCATCTATTCCTCGGTGATTGGATTTTCCATCGTGATAGCTTTGTATGATAGTTTTGATCTCTTCTTGATCTGTTACATCTATTAATTTTGTGGTACAACGTTTTAATTGGATTGAATTTGATCTGAAATATTTTTGTAATATTGTCGAAAATGGTTCGTACAATTCGGGGCATTCGAAATAAACGTGACATTGAATATTTGATGAAATAAATTCTTTAATAAAATTGATAATGTCTTGTTCTAGGTTATTTTTTGATATTTGCACAGTTATTTGTTTCTTTTTCTCAAATAATATTCTAACTTCAGGTTTCGCTGGAGAATGTAAAACGGAACTAATTATAATTTGATTTTGTCCGACGTTAACTGCGCATTTTGCGATAGGGATACCTATTACCGCATTTTCATCAGCATTAGAATGAATCGTAATAAGAGACTCGTTTTCGTTTACGTTGATTCTATCGTCGTTGGGTTCATTTTGACGGTCAGGTGTTATCTGCTGTAATGCAGTCAGGATTGTTGTCACTTGAGTTTGTTGTCGACAAATTTTCATTGTCTAGTTCAGCGTCGGGATTTACTATCAAGGATATAGTGTCTAGGTCAGGGTTATCGTCTTGAGTTACTTCTGTTGTTAGAATTTTTAGTTGATTTTCAACTGTAAATGGCGAAGGTGTATTAATACTTCGTTGTGATTAAGACGGAATCGGTTCATTGCTAAAATTTTTATCACGGCTCAAAACATCGTCAACATTTTTCCAAAAATTTTCATCATTAAGAATTTCGTTCGCTCCTTTAGTTTTTATTTCTATTCTAGATAATGCATCCGCATTAGTATTAAGGCTTCCACGTTTATATACAATTTTATAATCAAATTAATCTAATTTAGTTCGCTATCTAATGAGTTTAGAATTTGGGTCTTTTAGAGAAAAAAGCCATTGAAGTGGTTTGTGGTCACAAACAATGGTAAATTTTTTGCCATATAAATGAGGTCGGAAATATTTGGTGGCCCATACAATGGCCAAAAGTTCTTTTTCTGTGGTATCATAATTGCGTTCAGAATCGTTAAGGGTTCGAGATGCGTAAGCGATTGGAAGATCTTTTCCAATAGGACCTTGAGAAAGTACTGCACCGAGTGCTACATTACTGGCGTCTGTGGTCAAGTTGAAAGGTTTCGTGAAGTCGGGATACTGGAGAATTGGGTCATTGGTCAGAATATTTTTGCATGTTTCGAAGCATGATAAGAATTCGTCATTGTGTTCGATTGTCGCGCCCTTTTTAAGGTATTTTGTCAGTGGTTTCGTCAAGTGGGCGAAGTTTTTTTATAAAACGTCTATAATATCCCATCAGTCCCAAAAATCCTTAGATTTGTTTAGTAGTTTTGGGTATAGGGTGATCTTTGATGGCTTTAATTTTATCTGGGTTGCATTTCACTCTAGAAGGGGTGACTACATGTCCGAGATAAGCTACTTCTTTTCTCAGGAATTCCGATTTATCTAATTGAATCTTGAAATTAGATTCTCTAAGTCGATCAAATACACATTTTAGTCTCTCAATATGCTCCTGTAATGAAGTGGAAAAAACGATTATATCGTCAAGGTATACAAGGCATTTTTCATTTTGTATGCCTCGTAGTATATTGTCCATTGCCCGCTGGAAGGTAGCTGGGGCATTTTTCAAACCGAATGGCATCCGGAGGAACTCCCAGTGTCCGGATTCGGTGCTGAAAGCTGTTTTCTCTATATATTTTTCGGCCATCTCTAGCTGGTGAAAACCTGAAGCTAGATACAAGGTTGTAAAGTACTGGCATCTACCTAACTTGTCTAATAAGTCCGTTATATTAGGAAGTGGGTACTTGTCATCAATAGTTTTTTCGTTAAGACGTCTATAGTCTATGACTACACGAAATTTGGCTTTCCCAGAAGCGTATTGTTTCTTGGGTATGACCTAAATTGGCGCATTCCAAGCACTTGAGCTTGGTCGGATAATTTTATGTTCAAGAAATTTCTGAATTTGTTTATCTACTTCTTTTTTGTACACAAAAGGATATCGATAGGTTTTAGCGTAAACAGGAATCTCGTCGGTGGTTCGTATTCTTTGTTTAATTTTGTTCGTAAAAGTAAGGTGTGTGTTCGTTATGAAATATGTCAGAATATTCGGAACAAAGTTTAAGTATTTTGGATTTTTCCTCATCGTTCAAGTGATCTGTTCTAATATTATTTGAATCTAAAGTTTGTGTAGAAGTGTCTTCTAGGTTATTCAATTCGAAATTTTTAAAAGCATTGCTATCAAATTTTTCTACAGGAAGTGGTTCAGAAAAACTCAACTTAACTGGAGTTGTTGTGATATTTAGAATTGTAGTAATGGCATCTCCATTTCTAGCAATTGATAGCGACTCTGGTATATTACAACCGTGAAATTTTTGGTGTGGAATGATGATTTTACCATTCTTTATACTTGTTTTTATTTTGATAACCTTTTCAGTTCTAGGTTCGATAGTAATAGAGTTTATGTCTTTCTGAGTTTTATGAAAATTTAATTTAATTTTACTGTGTGGAGTTATTAACCATCCACTAGAAAAGTTTATGTTGGCTTTCAATAATTTCAAGTTATCTAGGCCAATAAGTCCTTGGAATACACTATGGAATTTGAATACATAGAATTTGAGATTTAAATTATCAGATAAATTGAATATTTTTGAAAAAAGGATTAGAGTGCTTTATTTATGGGAATATTCTTGAAAAACTGATTTCGCAGTAAATGGGTCATGAGTTAGGTTATCTGAAAAATATTCAAATGCAATTTCAGGATCATGAAGGATTTTGATGATCCAGAATCTATTAAAAGTTTGATATACTCGGGGAATATTATTCAATTCACTAATATTACTTAAATTTAATGGAATTGATTCGGGGGTTATGTTTTCTCTAAATTCTGAGGCGTTTCGTGAAAATTTGTAGAACCTTGATTTGAGGAATCGAAATAATCATTATTTTGTTCTTAAAATTGATATTGTTCGTTTTCAGAATATGAGTTATCAGGATAATAATATTATTCGGTTCACTCGTCCTGAATATCAGCATTAAATAATTTCTCAGCTATAAAATGATTTTGTGGTCGAGAATTTCGGAAATGATTTTGATGGGAAGGACCTAGGTATGAGTTTCTAATAGGTGAACTCATGGGGTGATTGTTTACTGTATTTCTTGTGGAAATACTCATGGGTGTGGGTTTTGGTAAATTCAATTTTGATTTGATTTGAATGCATTATGGTTCTGTTGAGGTTTGAAGACTTGAGAATTCGTAGGAAAACGTTGGAGTTGTCTTGAAATTATGGGGCGAACAGGTATAGGTTGAGATGGAAATGATATCTGTGCTCTAAAGAAATTATTAGGTGTATGAGTATTAAATTGAACTGGATTACTGTTAAAATTTTGTCGTTGTACAAAAGGTTTACCAGAGTATTGCGGTTGCTTTATATTTGTTTTATGAGTGAAATTTTGGAAATAATGAACATTGTCCTCTTTAAAACATATTGTAAAGCTTCGTGCGACCGACAGCTGCTAATGATAATACCTATAAAAAGTAATCCTTCAACAATACCAGCTGAACTTTGTCTGAAAATTGTCTCCAAATAAAAATAATGATCTTAATAAGGGCGCCAGGTAAGTTTGCCCCGGGCAACTACCTGATTTTCATCCAACACCTCTAAACTTACCAAATAGGTGCCAATACAAAAATAATAAAAGTCGTGAATCTCTTAACTACGTTTATTCGACAGCAGCAGTAGTCAATAATGCATGTGAAATAACTAAAAGTCATGAGCGATAGTAAGAAATTAAAAAAAGTGAGCAATAACACTTACTCTTAAGCAATTATGGAACCCAGATAATGTTACACAAGAAAAAAAATAGTAGCTGTTCCCAAATAGAAAGCATAAGATCGTAAGTCAAACAATACCAGTTCAGTCTATAAAAATTCGATTAAGCGTCTATAAGCATGTACTTGACTTTACAGACTAATTATAAGTTATAAATTATTGGTTATAATTATAAATTATAGTTAAACAAAGATCAAGTAACTCTACAATTACGAACCTACTAACCAATTTACTACAGGCGATATTAATGCATGCGTTAAAAAAAAATAAAACAATGTCGCTTGAGCTCAGGCGCATGCGCAAAATCTATGTAATCATCGGTATGTGGAGTAATATTTTGATTGATTAGAAAAGAAATCCGTAGCATTAATTTACGCTTAACAATTAATAAAAGTATACACCCTAAAACGCAGAAATAATTAAAACCATATATGTTTATTTCTTAGAATTAAGAGTTTCTTTTAATAGTTTAGTTTAATCAAATAAAGAATTGACCGTACTATGCTTGGTAATAAAAGAAAATAATGAAAACTTGCGTAATGATGATACCTGACGAAGTACGCTACTGATTCCTCGTGTTCAACTTCCAATCTTTGGAACATCCCTCCAAGTAGTAAGAACTAGGTATGCCAACAGGAACAGCCCCTTACGTGAACCCTACAGAAAATGTTTTATTTTTTTCAGGTATTCAGTGACAACAACAAAAATTATAATTCCCAGTTTGACAATTAGCTAGCACTATATGCTACGCCATTAAAACCTAAATCTAGAATAATTATTTACTAATTACTTATCAATAACTAAAATGTTAAAATTATATCAAAATTAATGTGAAACTTTGCCAATTTCTCCCAGTGTTTAAATCTACATACAAATGAAAATAAATATCACTTAAAAACGAGATTAACTCTAATTAAACGAATGGATTGACCTTTTTTTCCTATTTTTAACTCAATAAAAATGTATAAAAAGGATAGGAAAAGAAACGGATAACAACAAAACATGTATTTGCTGTTGAAACGAAAGATATGAATAATAAGGAATCACTTATCCTTATGCACGGGGTTACTTATGTAAGACAATCTAAAGTGACTCCAATTACCAGGTCTGATGTAACTGACAGAGACTACTATACTTCAAAGACCGTTCGCTCCTTTAGAGAATCTATTTGTGATAAAAAAAATAGAAAAATGAGCCGAACAATTTTTCTAGAGTTAGTAATAAACTTTATAGCTAAAGAAAGATAGTTTTGGTAGCAGAAAAAAAGAATAAGACAACCAGTACATACCTATTATGAACGGTTCTGATCCAAAATGGTAGTTGAAAAAGTAGATATCCAAAATCCCTTAAAACAGGTTTATAAGTCTGACACACCAAAAATATACAATCTATCGAAAACTACGATGGTCAGACTTATCAAGTGGTTTCAAATAATTCCCACGAATGGATGATTCTTCAAAATCAAAAGTTTGAAAACCACAACTGGTGTTACACACCATCTACTCCCAGACTACAATTGAGAATGCGTCACGGATGGGTGTCTTCTGCCCTCACGCGAAAGATTTGGTAGGTACTGCCTAGTATTATGCTTCGAGGTAGCTACAAGCGAGCTTCGAGTTTTAGTAGATTGATTCTACTAATTAGGTACCTTGGCCCAAGGTGGCATTGGATGTGCCAAATTTAATATTTGCATATACGAATAAAGGTCAGATAGGTCATACGGAATGTCCCAAGAGAATTCTTATACGGAAATATCAGTTCTTACGTAGTAAGTATAGGAAAAATAAATAAATGATAATAATTTAATTACAATACTTATAACCACTGATGATAATTTAATATTCGTTACCAAAGAAAGGTCTCAATTAAAAATAAACCGTTGCATTCGGCTAAATGATTTGGTTTCATGCATCTAATAGTTGTACCTAACGGTTCTTTGAGTCCTGATAAAAATGTCGTTAAAGCTACATTAATATATAAATTTCTTTTTAAAATTTTTGAGTCATTTTTGATTTCATGAACGTCTACGTAACTACACAAAAGATTGAGAATGTTTAAAACTCTATCATAGAATTGCTGTGGTTTTTCATTTGATTGTTGTCTCATCATTACTAAATCCCTATTTAGACAAGTTTCATCTCTCTGATCCCCGAAATTTCTCGTTAAAACATCTCTTAACTCGTTCCAAGTAGATACATTTTGTATATTTACGACTAATCTAGCATTACCAGTTAATTTAGATATTAGACAATTCAATAAATACACAGTTTGGAAACAATTTGGGTGTGTCTATTCTGTAAAATGAATCAATTAATGATTTACAAACACTTAGATATCTGTTCAAATCATTTGGATTGCCATCGAAATCTGGCACAAATTTTAGATATTCTGGTCTAAATTCGGCCATGATTAAATTATTATTAATTGAACTTTGATTTAAAATTAGTGAGTCAGTTGAAGGATCTAATTTTAAACTTTGAAGAATGTTTGATAATTGGTCAACTTCAAACATAAAAATTTATTGTACTTACAGTAATAATAGAAGAAATATTTCAAGCATTCCTATAGAGATATACTCCGGTTCGGCAATTTTTGTCTTCCTCAGATGAATATCTCTGCAAAATTGGACTATTGTTCCAATTCCCGTTGATGGATTTCTTCGTGCTTGGGATCGTTTCGGTGTGTGATACACTGGGTTTCCTGACGTTCTAGGAGCCACTCTAAACTTCCACTTGCACAAAACAACTAAGTCCGTGGAGTCCGATACTCAGTCAATCGTTAAAACGAAAATTAACGCGTTCGATACGTATTAATTCTGAATATCCTACTGACTGCGCCACTTTCAAATTACTAACTCGAAATACTCTTTTTAAAAACGTTTATTTTACAAAATGATAATTCTACGAACTACGACAAACAATGTGAAATCTAGTAACTGACTAACTTTATTTACAACAAGTAATTTTATATATATATAATATTTGTGCTGAGTACGGGGTCTTCATCTTATACCGTGGAACAGCAACACATCGGTTTCTATGGGAATCGTTGATATGATTCATGCAAAAAACTTCAGTTACCGGGGCGCCTCTTTCTGCAGAAGTGACTGATCCAACTTGTCTTTTACCTTTTAAAGCTATAACCCGCGAATTTTTAGACTGAATCGTTGTTATTCCATTTTCGTCAACGTTGTTCAGTCTCGCCGGGTTAAAATAATTTTTTTGCAGGTTTACTTCTAGTAGGTCGTAAATTCTTTTAATATTTTCTTGAGTAAACCCCTAGCTTTAGAGATTCCTTGAGGCTTTCTGAGAGATATATTGGGATTGCGTCGTAGGAAACCTTCAAGCCACTTTTACCGGCAGTAATTTTTTGTCCAGAAAAGTGATGACGCAGACCATTCCTTATTGCTAACTGGTATGCGAGATTCTTAATGTCAACAGTTCTCAATCCAAAAAAACGCGTATCCATTTCTAAGCAATATGCAACTAAGTCCGCTTCCAGTTCTGCAGAAAGTACTAGCTTCCTACCAATCTGACTAGCTAGTAATTGCTCAGGAGTTTTATCTTTTTTCTTTACGTAGTTCTCCAAAGTAGACTTTGGAACAGAAAACAATTTGGAGGCTATGAGATAGCCCATTTCCTTTGTTCGAACTGCATTGATGAAAAGCATCATTCGGTCAGGTTTTCACTGCTTGTGTTTTTAGCCACACGTAACATTGTGTTTTAGAAAAAAATTAAATTGTCAGATATTTACCGTACCGTATTCAAATACAAAACTATTTTGGGTAAAAATCGCAATGTTTTTTTCGAAATCTTTTTAAACCCAACGTTTCAACCACTTTACTGTTTTATATTCACATGACAACAAAAACAGAAGGGTGGTTATAACGTTGTGTTTTTAAAAATAAAAGTTTTTCAAAAAAGCATTGTGATTTGTTACCCCGAATGATTTTGGGTTTAGTTTATTTGCATACGAATCAGAAACCAATCTTTTAGAATACTTGTACCGTGTTTTGAAACCGTTTGCAATTATCAAAAACTGATCATATATTGTTATTTGTATACGAAGTTTAACACCAAAAATATGATCCTAATTTCGGATACCCGGAACTAAGCTGCTTTATACTGTACGGAATTAGGAACCTTTTTTTTCTAGTATATACATACGGCAACAGAAAAAATAAAATTAACATTGTTTAGTCTTACCTTATTTAAAAAACCGAATTTTATAGACTCTTCCAAACACGAAAACTACTTTCAAACTGACAGCGACAGAAAAAACTCACAATGACATGAAATAAATATAGTGCTGCTATCTCCTGAAAAGTAGACGGGTCACTTCACTAGTACGATATGTTGTTCTTTTTGTCTTTGCTGACCTGTAAATAAAGATTTCTGTTTAAAACAGTTTGTAAGTTTCTAGATTCAGGGGTATCCGTAATTAGGATCCTAACCGAAATTAGGCGAATTTCCTCTAATACTAAATAAGGCTCGCTTAATTTCGTGAAAATTCACGAAATTGATTAACAACTCTAGTACAAATATTTCATTGAAGGAATATCCACATCCAATTCCAAGTTACTGTGATACTTACTGATCGTCAAGAACTAATGTTTTAGAAGAAAAACTTAGGTACATTTTTTATCAAAAAATTACTGCTAAATATGAGGTCTGGAGTGTAACCAAATATATTCAAATTCGGGTTATACTGAACCATATCAACCAGAGACATAGTTTCGATTAATAAGCTAGATCTAGTATAACTGTAATTATTTGGCTTACAGTAATCTCCTTCATTCAATAACGATTTAATTTTAGGAATATTAAAATTTTTTCACAATACGTGTTATAACTTGGTATATTTGGATACACTATTTTGATATTAAAGCTATGGTGGCCGGGACGCATACAAAATAACATAGCACGCGCGTGCAAAAGAAAGTTACACCGTAGGTTGTCGATCTGATGATTCAGGATGACAAATTTTTAATTCTTTTGTCATCTATAATCAATCACGAGTTTGATTAAGAGAACCAATCCAGCGAAACCAATGCCTGTTAGTACCAATTAGTTTGTAAATAATCAAGTTAGATATTCAGTAATAATTTCTAGATGAACACCTGTTTCGTTCCATTTGTGTATCAGGAAAGTCGTTTCTCCAAAATGTGATGTACACATTTTTGTCGAGCAATTTTTCGTTATTCATCCTTTTATTCTCAAATTCATTTTACAACACTTAAATATTCTAATTTCATCAGTTATTACATTATCTATTATTCCAGTAGCTATTTTTTATATTTAAGGACAGGTTCATCAGAAGCGGTTATCGCCGGTTCACTTTATTACCTTGTTTATCAGTAATTCGGGATTTACACGTTGTTCGTGTCCCCACAACCTTAACCTCTATGCATTGATTAAGTGATGTTATTACTCCCAGAATAAGACTCTTAACTGGATTTCGAGGGTATCTAAGCCGGATACAGTATTTCTATATTAATCACTGGCGAATAATTAATGTTAGTTGAGCTCTAAAACTAAGAACTATGATGCGAAAGAAGCTCCTTTACTTTTGATTAAAAAAATGAAATTAAAGATGAGAAGCTATAGTCATCTAATTTAAAATTTAAATTTCCATGTTACGCTTTATTTATGCTAAAACATGTAACCTGAATAGAGCTCTTATCATTTGGTACACCGCACTTCCATTGGTTAACAGTATTTTTCGTAGAAATGCGTTTATTGTAGCCAGTTGCCAATCGGCTCCATATAGCTGTAAACCAACAAAAAGGCAATAAAAAATGAGTTGAACAAGAAAGTGGAAGATTCCTTGCTATGATCTCATATTATTGAGAACGTCAAGAGAGGAACCAGTTAATCACTTTTTTTAGAGTAAATACTTCTAAGATCTTTTGTGGTATAAAAAGTTACTATCGTAGCAATTAATGATAAAGCTGGACTGTAGATTATTCTTTGTCTTCTTAATAGTACACCTGCTCTAATTTATCATTATTCTTACGTTTTCGAACGTAACAAACTACAAAAAATGTCGTCGAGTCATTTTTATTACGATAATAAATCAAAAAATCAAGCTTATATTCTGTAAATCTTTTCTAATGCTCGTCTAAATTGAAGTTTTATCCAGGAAAATTCCATAATTGAGTTTTCTCCCAGCAAGCAATAAAGTCTATGAACGTTTGTTGTTCGCAGTAGTCGAATTTTATTTGACAGGAAAATACCCTCAAGGCTTTTCAAACGATTGTCTCTTACTGCTCACCTACATATTACGGGCAAATATTGGCATTAGTTTATACAGGGCAAGTAAAAACAAATGAAAAAGTGACGATATATAATGGAATTTACTAGTAAGAATCATCACGGGCAACGAGAAACGCAAGTACACCCCCACAAAAACACCACACCGAAAAAAGCCAATACAAACTGTCTACGACATGAAAATGTCAAAACATGAAAAGTCTATATATACAGTATTTTTTTGCATGCAAAATATCAATTTTCAAATGGCCGAAAAAATAGGACCGTGTTCACCGATCACGATGGAATACTGTCAGTTCACTAGGGGAGCTGAGGTGATGCTACAGTAAAATTCTCAGCTCCCTAGCTAAGATACAGGTACCCACGATTTAGGTAGTTTGTCGGTATTATATTTGTCGCAACTTTGTAATGTCTCAAGCGATTTCGATGAAACTTTGCACAATGATAGAGCTCGAAAAATTATTACGATCGCATCATACCAGGATCCCTGAAAAACCCCTTAAGGGGTCCTAATGGCCATCTAAAATTTCGAAAATATGGGTATTTTAAGGTTTTTCCTATTTATACGGTTGTTGACAGAGAAAAAACACTCAAAATGTTTTTCGTAGCTCTCATTCATTCGTCGTCCTTAAACCCCTCGAAGGGGTGTGGTGACATCATGTACTGAGTCTATCAATGACTTGCCTCCAGGAGTCTCTATCTTGGACATAGTGTATTGCATCTTGCAGGCTTTCTACCGTTATATTTTTCATTTGATCTATCCAACGCGACGGTGAGCGTCCCGTTGGTCTGCGGCCTTCAACCGTCCCCTGTATGATCTGATGAGCTTCTCCATTGCCTCTGATCGTCTGGCAATATGTCCAAAGTATTTTAAATACTGTCGGTCGATATAAGTGGATAGTCTGGTTTTAATTCGTAACTGTCTCAGCGTTGATTTATTGGAACTGTGTACTGTCCACTGTATCTTTAAAAGTTTGAAGGGTGGGTAACCCCACAGCACTTAGGCCACAATTGGCCCATTGTGCATCCTTCTGAGATTCAAAACTTCCTTGTAGCTCGTCATCCAGCCTACTTCCTTGAAGTAGGCGATAAGGTCGCCTGAATTAAGTTCCCTCATATTGGCATATGTTAGCCTGTGCTCGCCGAATACTTGAAACCTAAAATGAGAGTGTCTGACATTCGCAAAGAATGTGTTCGACAGTCTCATCTTCTTGTTCGCATCCTCTACAAGTGGGGTGTTACACAGACCCAGTCTGTGAAGGTGTTTTCGTAAGGGGCAGTGACCAGTCAGAGTACCCGTGGCCGTTCGTAGGTTCTGCCTGTTCATAGTCACGTATTTTTTGGCTACTTTGCTATCCGGATACTGTAGCAGTTCCTTGGCAAGCCTGCAGCCTTCTACGTCGTCCCATCTACCCTTAAACTTATTAAGGGAGTGTTCCTTCAATAGGTCGGCCGTCGCTGACGTCGATAGACTAATGAAAGTGCCAGGTCCCAAAAGTTTTTGGGAGGCTGCCTCCCTGGCTAGCGAGTCTGCCTTCCTAGCTAGCGAGTCTGCAATACGGGTTCCTTTCGATTTCTCATGGCCCTTGATCCAGCCTAAAGTGACCGTGTAGTTGTTACAGGCTTCGATTAAGGCCATGTGACATTCTAGTACAAGGCCTGATGTAATACGTGGTCTGTTCAGGACTAGTAGTGTTTGTCTACTGTCCGTAAGGATGTATATATTATTACCTGTGGTTTTCCTTTTGGTAATCTCTTTTGCAGCGATGCAGCTAGCAGTGAGCTCTGTTTGAGCAACACTTGCATTGCAGCCCATTGTCCATTTTATGTTTAGGGGGTCTGGAAAAAATTCCACATCCTGAGCCTACATTGGTGTTAGACCCATCTGTGAAGATGCGGATTGCGCCTTCTTCCAATGGGTCTTGTGCGTTGTTTTAAAAAATTACCTTTTAGGGCCTGTTGAAGTCATATCGCGTGGAATCGAATCCGTATTGGTCTGCAGCAGTGTGATCTCCCTGAGGGCCTCATGCCACAAGTTACGTCTCAGTTTACCGTATCCTACATCAGGTTGTATACCAGTAGAGCGTAGACGTGTCATGGTTATCAAAACAACCTCCTTGATGTATATGTCAAGGGGAGTGAGACCGAGGATTACCTCCATAGCTCTTGTTGGTGTGGTTCTCATGCCTCATCTTGTGTTGAGGCATGCTGTTCGTTGGATTTGGTCCAATTTACGGACGACTGTCAGCTGGTTTGCTTTAGTTCCCCAGGCAATCGCGCCGTACGTTAGCATAGGTCTGATGATGGCAGTGTAGATCCAGGCAGCAACCCTAGGTGACATGAGAAATATATGCTTTTTTAACTTTGTTTTATAAGTGAGAGTTCCACGTTAACTTACTGTCAAAGGTGGCCCCTAAGTATTTCATCTCTGAAGAGAGATTAAGTTTGGTATTTAGAAGCTTCGGGGCTTGATGTTTTGCAAGCTTCCTTTTTTCGCGAAAAGAACCATCTCCGTCTTTTTTGCATTTATTGACAGTGAATGGTCTCTGCACCATTGTTCTATGATATTGAGGGCCTTATGCATTAAAGCGCAGAGTGTCTCCTCGAATCTTCCTGTTAGCAGAATCACTAGGTCATCTGCATATGCTATTTTGTAGAGGTTGCTATTGTTGAGGTGGCTGACCACATCTCTAGAACATAAATCCTGCGGCGGTATGCCATTTTCATAGTCCAAGTCTCTAACACATAAGTCGAGATAGAGAAGATGAGGGTTGGCAGACGCTCTATTCAAGACCTTTCCAGCGGAATATAATATATGATACATTTGGTGTACCCTCATGGAATTAAATCCAAAATAATCGGACAATCCTTTGATTTTTTCCGTGTTTTCAAGTTTGTGTCATTGGTCGTCACTAAAGCTCAAAAGTTTGCAATTTTGTCGGGTGTAACTTTTGGTAATATACATATTTTATATTCTTAAAGGTTGATTTGATTATGGGAGTAATGGGCTGCCGTCGTGCCAGTGAATTATATTTATTGAAAGTGGAACATTTTCACAATTATGGAACTGCTATTCATGTGGATGTTCCCGAAATAAATACTAAAGTGGCACGTCAATTTTCAATAACTGGATCGTTTTTCGACATTGTTGAACATATATGAATCTACGTCCATCCAATGTAACAACAAATGCATTTTTTCCAAGTTTTCAAAAGGGCAAGTGTTACAGTGCAGGCAATTGGAATCAACGAATTCAGATCATTTAGAAAAGCAATTGTAACTTACTTAAAATTACCTAACTCTAAAAAATATACAGGGCATTGCATGAGAAGATCATTGGCGACAATATTTGCAGATTGAGGTGCACATACAATATACTGAAAGCTCCATGGAGCGGAGGTTGGAAATCATCCTCCGTGGTCGAAAGTTACATCGAAAGATTATTGACTAATAAAATGGAGACCGTTAGAAAGACAGTACACTCGTGTGCTTCCAACGTTATGGTAACTTTCAGTGCTTCTGCTAATTTTATTGTTTCTTCTTCTTCTTTAAATGTTATTAATATTTCAAATGATTATAGTGGTGTTCATTGGAATCGTAATAATCTTGATGCCAGTTTTACACTTTGTGTTGATTTCACAAATTCTACGAACGTTACTGTTCATTTTAATTCAAAATAAATAATTATAACCTGATAATTTGCCATTCTTCAGAAATATATGTACATAGACGTAGATAAAAGACCGTATTTAACTCGCAGATAATGGTTATTATTACACTAGAATTATTACAACTCAATTATCACCTACTTATGTGCTCGTTAAATAATGTACTATATATTAAACTGCTTCTAGGTATATAATGTATAAAATCCTGGGCAACTAAATTGTGTTTAAAATTAAGGTGAAATATTGTTGTGAATGGGATAGCATCACGTAGGTGTAGCGTGTATCATTCTCAACCATTGGTGTACGGCAACACTACAAATTTCCACGCCTCATGAAAGAAGTAAAGTCTTTACTTAGCGAATGACTAACCGAAAAGCTTCTACGAACTTAGTGGAGGCGTCACTATGTATTTAGTAATTACGTTTCGATGCCAGTACTGCAGTATCACCACATTTTTTAAGAAAAAATATTTTCCTTGATTTAATGTTCCTTTGCCACGCGTATATTATTCCATAAACGAAGGTAGGGGTGTTAAAATATCAGTTCAAGTTTTATACATAAAAAAATTAAAGTTTGATCAAGGGCCAGTAATACCAGAATACGTGTTCCTTTGCTGCACATATATTTTTCCATAAAAGAAGGTAGACGTGTCAAAATATTGGTTGAAGTAAATAGGGTTTGAAAGGTAAATTCTTAAAAGGCATGGGCAACATTTTAAGACTATAATAAAGTGAATTGCAAAAGCGTCGATATATCTTATCTGGCCTTCTCTGCTTTTAGGAAAAATGTTTCTTAGGGTCAAAGTAGTAGAATCAAAAATCAAAGAGTGTGATCCACTCATAAAAAATTTACGGGTGGGGGCGATTGTTCAAAATAAATAAGTTGAGATAAATATTAGAAAAATTATAACAAAACACTCTATGAAGGAAGGAGAATGTATATTTATTGGCAGCAGCGTTGATTTATTCGACTAGCAAAATTACAGGTATATTAGAGACTTTGCGTGATTCAAGATAATACTAATAAGAAAATTTTTCTAAATGAATTACAATAAACAATTAATTTATCGTTGGCATTTACAACATATTTTCAAAAATAGTAATGCTGCTTTAAATCAGCATGAATTTTCTCTTTTCTTTTGTATGCAATCTCAGTTTTCACAGTGATCACCGTCTCTCGATTGAAAGGATACTCAAAATAATGTGTTTTTATTTCAAACTTTCAGCATTGAATTATCGTTATTCACGATATATATTATATACAGGGTGTTTCATTAAAAATTGGAAATATTTTAACTGCTGAATCCTGAGCCCAAAATATCAATATTCAAACTAAATCAATTAGATAAAATCTGAGTTACAGGTTGATTTATTTAAAAATTTGAAAACTTGTTTTGTCCAGTACTTTAAAATTATTTTACGTATCTTTTATTATACTTGGCGGAAGGTCTAGGTACTGTACACCACACTAAACTATGTTAAATAAACATTTCTGGACAGAACTAGAGGCGTACGACACGGACATGTGAATGGTTGTCCCTTCCTAATTTCTACGCCACTGACGGAATTGCAATTTTAGCACAATTTTTCGACACTCCCACATATTACTCTTCTTCGAAGGGAAAGTAATTCAATATCATCATAGAAAAAACGAACTAGAAGTTAATCTTTTGGTAAAGGGGAGACAATCCCTATTTAGGTTGATTTGAGTGTTAAGACAATGGACACCGTTGGAAAGTTGTTTTGAAATTTCCTATTCCTCATACAAATCTAATTTCTAGAAATTTTTGTTATCAATCTTGCGTGGGATTTCTGAATTTCTATTAAGATTGAAGTTGTGATCATTAAATTTCAAATGGAAACTAAAGGCTGATTGATCAGGTCTTTTCAAATGTTCATTGATACGAGTGAAAAAAGGTCTACAAGTACGACCTATGTAAGAAGAGGAGCAATCCGACCTATAAACACCACTACTTTTTAGTTTATTCATTTTTTGAATTGACTTAATAGTTGCTCAAGCTTTTACAAGATTTGTAAGAAATTTTAATATCAGGAAAAAAATCATGTATGAATCTGGAAATATCTTTACACATATTATGGTTGAGAAAAGGAATAGAAAAGAATTTAGTTATGGGAGATTGAACGTCTGTAGAAGAGTTAAAGGCCAGATTTATATTCCTTTTTAACTTGATTCTGTGAATGAGTATATCTATGATGTTAGGTTGGTCGTGGAGAGGGGCGCACATTGGGACATGGGGTACAATCGGACGTGCCACTGAATTCGGTTCCACTTTATACGAATAGATGCGTGCTCTGTACTGAAGTTAGCATAAAAATGTTATGCTCGGTGCATGTATTTTGTCGTTATTCTAAAGATTTTTACTTTTCCGCCCAGCCTTTCTATATGCGAGAAAAGTATTGGTTTACCCCAAAAAAAGTTGGAATTTTGAATTTTTTTTGGGTTATTTTTACGTTTTCCATCAACAACTACACGAAAAAACGGTTTTCAGAAAATTTTAGGAAAAAAATCCTGTGTGTATGTCGTCGTCGTCGTTGTCGTCGGCCACTTTTCCTTACATGTCTTGTTAGCACGATACAGCCTCCGGAGTGCAATAAGTCAGGAATTTTATGACTGAATATTGTTAAGGACATGTCACAGATGATCCCTATTGATTTTCTGTTCACCAGAGCCAGTACAACGCGTGTTATGGTACTTGAAGTACGACATTTTGTAATTTTTTGAGAAATTTCAATTTGTTAGCACTATACAGCCTCCAGAGAGTCTACGATTGATCAATTTTATGATTGAATATTTTTCAAGGTGTCTCACAGATATACCGTATTGATTTTCAATTGACTAGAGCGAATACAGCGTTTATTTTTTGAAATTTTTTGTACATTTTTCTGCTTTGTTGCGAAAGTGAATATTTTTTGTTGAGTTTTCTTTACCGAATAAAACAAACGATATGCAAAATATAACTAATATTAGAGTTTTTTGGTCCGATTTTAACCTTGAAATTTTTATAATCGCTTTTGTGCTTGGTTGATGCGAGGAGCAGTTTCGGACAGATGGGTTGGGGCACATTTGGACAGTGTTCTATTGTGGCTCACTACTGTTCATTTATCGCTAAGGGATTCTTTACTGCACAAACTATTTTTTCAGAATTCGATATGGTAGACACCTATAAAGGAAAAACCGATAGGGCCTTAATATCCGAAACAGACATGTCAGGGCCGCCTGTCAGTGAGAAATGCTGCGAGAACATACAATTTGAAAAAATCTCCTCACTGAAATCGATTGCAAAATATCAAAGACAAGGAGAATAGAAGGAAATAGGAATGAAGATAAAGAACACGAAGAGATACATGAAGAGGTGCAAAGAGCCACTGACACTGATGATATATGACTACCAGTAAACGATCAGTCCAGTCAAAGTATTCATTTAAGCAAGTTTTTAATGCTAGGCAAGGAATACTTCTTTATGATTATTTCCTTCAAAGTTCGAAAATCATTTATGGTCTAAAATATATACAAGCTCAAAAATTGGCATATCAGTGTGCTAAAAAGCTACTTTCTGACAAGATTTTCACGTTTGGCTATCAGAAAACCTGAAAATACTAGCTTGGCACGCGCTATAGTCTTCAACGAAACAGTTTTTTGACAATTTGGAAAATACTGTGAGAAAATATAAGATCCTGCCTGAAAAAATTCACATCCTAGGTGAGACAGGCATTTCCACAGTGCTTCAAACCAAAGTGATAGCAGTGACTGGTAATATCAGCAGAGAGGGGAGAGATTGTCACGTTTTGTGCAATTATCAATTCTCTTGGAAACAAGGTACCACCTATTTATATATTTCCAGGGGCTACATATAAGTCAACATTTTCAAAAGGTTCACCTAACAGCAGTCTGGGCTTTGCGAACAGATCCGGATCAGTTTGGATGAAATCTTCTCTATTTTTAGAAGTTATAATGCACATACAAAAATTTACAAAGTACACTAAAGATGAACCAATTTTGATATTGCTAAACAATCATGAATCACATACTGGCTTAGAAACCGTCCTGTTTTGAGGGGAAAATGAGAATAACTTCGTAACATTCACACCACACTGCACACATCGAATGCAACCGTTGGATGTAGGTCTCCATGGACATTTTAAAACATATTAAGAAGTTGCATTCAATGACTGGCTTCTAGGAAATTGGGTAACCAGATTTCAGTTTATGAGATCGCAAAATTATCAGCAAGAGCCTATCGTAGAGCGTTTACTATGGACAATATTTGCTCGGCATTTAAGAAATACGGCATGTTGCATCTTGATAGGCAAGTTGTCAACCGAGATGCTTATGCAACTGCATATATTACTGATAAAGAGTCACCATTTTATAATATTCAAGCATCAAATCAAACTTCAGTATACAATAGCTTCAATGACCAGTCATCAACATCGTTTCAAATTCCAGGTCCATGAAGTAGCTCGTCTCCTGCCTCACTCAAAATAACGCCAGAAGGTATTCAGCCTTTTCCCCAAACTCCAAAGAAATCACCAACAAGCAGAGCTAAAGCTAGAAAATTCGGAAAATCAGGAGTTCCAACTGAAACTCCAGAAAAGGACCGCTTGGAGCCAAAGAGAAAGAGGGGGAAGAAGAAATGTTTTTCTAATGAGTAATTAGAAACGAATATTGCAGAGAAAAACATTAAAAATGCACAGAAGAAAGAAAAGCCATGAAAAAATCATCCAGATGACAGCGATATATCAGATGGAGGTGACTTGAAATTAAATGATAGCGAATCAGACTGCATTAGCGAGTTTAGCAAGGAGAATTCTGATGAAGAATTTATGGGACAAGTTATTCCATTACGGGATTACAAAACATTTGGGATGCCCACTTTTTTTTCATTAAATATGCCCTAAAAAAAGGTGGTTAACTTTTTCGTTGGCGAAGTTGAAAAAACTATTGACACGCCATATCAGTTAAATTTCCTTATAAAGAAGACTAACGGATTTGTGTTCCCGATTGTTGTTCACAAAGACCTAATAGATTTTGATAAAATTGAGCGAAAACTGCCGCAACCAAAAGAACTACTACAGCTTGTACAAGATCAATAAAACAATTTCAGTAGATTCAGGAGGTTATAATATAAACTTGCATGAGTTGAATTGATTTGAGTTATTTTTAATAACTTGATCTTTTCGAGAATTTTAATAATTTATTTTTATGTTGAAACAGATGGTTGACTTCTCTGAAGATTTAATATAAAGGGACTGATATTATTACTTGTTTGTTTACTGGAATACAGGTATTTTTATGTAATATTGTTTTTTTCAACTTCGAATTGGTGTCCACAAGTAGCCCTAAGTTGTCCAAATGTATTCCTTACGTGGGATACATTTGGATGTTTGCAGTACTTTTTTAAGTTGAAGATAAAAAATTGAATTTTAATAGAAATACTCTAAATCTCTGATAATCTCGAAGAAAAGTTGAAGTTGCAATATTTTTACTTATCTTGGTTTATATAGGTTTTATACGAAAAAACATTGAAATGTCCCAATATGCAATGTTTACCTCTTTTTTGTAATACACAAAGCTTACAGGAATGTTCAGTAATCTATCGATATAGCAATTAGAGGCTGCTGGTTTATGTTGTGTTGGATGACTATAATTGAAGGGGATGACGTGATCAGTCTGGGTGGGTTTTCTATATATGGAGAAATCCAATTTATTGTTAATTTTGGTGATGGTTGGGTCCAAAAAGTTCAATTTATTATCATTTTTTATCTCAAGAGTGAATTTAATATTTGGGTGTAAATTATTTAACTGAAAATAGCTATTTGTGTATTAAGAGCGGAAAGTGATACTTTGCCGCTTGAGGCAGAGAGGCAATCTGCCGAAAGCGGCAACGCACTTTCTGCTCGAATTGCACACTAGATTTTTTCTACGATCACATTATTTTTAGACAAATGATTAAAAAAAACATGAAAAGTACACTTTATTAGAATGTGATGTTGAAAACATGTAACAATTACTTATTAAATTGACTGTCTCGACCCTTACTCCGTGGAATTATTTTTATTTATTGCCTACAATATCAAAGTTGAATGTACAGTTTTGGCAATTTTTAATATTCATCCCAGGACCTGAAGAAGTAGGAGGTAGCGTAATATCGTCTGAATCTTTTTCTGCAATATAAGATATAGAAGGAATCGTAAGTTCTTCGCTAGTTGGTACTGCTGCGTTCCCAATAATTTTTTGGAAGGTATCTATTTTATTGCAAATGGATTCGGCGATATATCCTTCAGCCACAATACTGCTCTTCCACCCACAATGTTTTTTAAGCTGAATTAAGTCGCCTCCACCATTTACTAATAATGTCGCCGACGTTCGTCGAAAGCAATGACCAGTAAATAAATGTTTATCGGGCAATTTTAAGAAACTGGCTATTTCGCTTGGTACTTTGCCCACAGTATTTATACCAATCACCTGATTAAAGCATTTATCTTTGGAGTATCGTAAAAATAAGCGCAGAATAATTTTATTACTTTTAATTTGACATTGCTGTCTTAAATTGAAATATTTTCTAAAATAGAACATATTGTCGATCGCATTCTCTTCGGCACTATTAATTATTGCGAATGTACGGCTTTGATTCGTTTTCGAATCGGGGATTCGAACCACTAGAAAGGATTCTCTATCATCTATATCCTTTAATTCAATTTTGATTAATTCATCCCTACGGCATGCACCAGCGATACCCATGATTAAGATCACCTAAAAACAATATTCTGAGAAATTCTGTATCAGAATGAAATAAATAGTAAAACGTTTGTTCCTTTGAGAATGTTTGTGACTTCTTTGCTTTGTAACCCACTGCTTCTAACTTCAAAAATGGAATCAGTTTAGTGTATTTACTGATGTTAATATCATTTTTTACTTGCAAAGTGCTTCGAAGCTTTGAATATTCTGACCACAAGGTTGAAGATTTTAGAGTTTTGAAATTTTCGACAAAATAAGTCAGCAATACATTCTCCGAATATTTTTTAATTTTCTTTGAGCGGCACCAATCCATGAAAATATTGTATTGTTTTTCGTATTTACCTCTGGATTTAGTTGGCAGAAGATTAAGAGTAATATCTTTAGCAAAATCTGCTATATCTGGAGGTGTGCTTGAAAATTCACTGTAACTATCCATTTTTCAAATAGCTATTTATAAACAGACAACTTGTTTATAAACTAAAAATTAAATAATGACGTTTCATTAATTTCATAGTCTACTATTTTCACAAAATAGTAGGTAGGTACTTAAATATGCAATCACTGTTGCATCTAGGTGTATAATGCATTGCCTACCTTCTGACTGTTATATTTTTACTCGGTAAATTTTATAAAATAAGATTTAATCTCGTTCGAAATATCTTCAAATATTATTATTTCAACTAAAATATTCGGACTGCCCTACATTTTGTTTTAATATATCTATTATTTACTACATTTCTTTAGTTTATTGTAAATGAAAACAAGCGAGCGGAAAAGTACGCTCTAGAGCGGAAATAATGTCAAATCATGACAGATCACGGAAAACATCAACTTTTCGGTTAGATTTGAGAGTGCAAAAGTCTACTTTGGGTAGTGATCGTAGGAAAAAAATTGTTTGGGCTTCATCAATGTTACCTTCCTTAAATGCTAGGCAATCGTCAATATAGTGATACCAACTGACTACTTCGTTGATTTTATTGATAATGGAAGTGTTAGTGGTATTTCTTTATGAAAAATACAACATTAGCTGGAAGAACAATTTCATTTTTCTCCATCGTCCAATTACAAAATTTCAGTTAATTCATTAATAATCAACCTAATTTTTTGATATACTTAGTGTACCTAAACAATTTATCCCAATCCATCAATCTTTATGACGTACTTCAAACATTTTTCTGAAGTAGATTATTCACCCTAACCACTGAAATTTGGATATTACGTATCATCTTGAAAAAGCTTTATTTTCTAAGTAAGTTTCAAGCTAATAATCTCCAAAGTTCTGGAACCTAAACACTTTGGTTATTATTTTTTGTTCCACCTGTTTCATGAAATTGGATATATTATAATTGAGAAGTTTTGTTAAAAATTTTATATTTAAACGTAGAATGAAAATGTTCTTTTCCAAAATATAATTGATTTCAGAAGAATACCTATTAAATGGATTATAATGAAAAGAGATAACAATCACGGATATTGAATGAAGTTGCATTTTGATTATGAAATTGAATTGGGAGAATAACATTGTAAATTCATATTTGCCAACATAACTTGAAACAAGTAACAAACATACAGAAATAAAATATGGATCAAAAGAAGCTGTCTTGTCGAACAGTGATAGACGGAGAGCTGGTGAACATTTCGCGTCATTACCCGAAGTAGGCTTAAAATTTGAAAAAAGGTTTCCATCTCGAAAGTTTCGATAGGGGATAGGCAGAAAGGGAGTGTAGTCGAAATTTTTATTATTGCAAGTCGGTTGAAACTTCGTATTTTGCTTAAGTATTTCCTCGTTAGTAACTCGGGCTGGGCTGTCCATGGTACTTTCAGCATACGTCTGTAAATCCACATTTCGAAGGCTTCGATTCTTTTAGTTATTTGTGCCTTTAACGTCCATGTTTCTACACCATATAATAGCTGGGACCAAGCATAGCACTCCATAAATGTCAACCGAAGTATTAAATTCAAATTTTATTGCAAAACATGGATTTAAATTTTAGAAATGCCAATCTTGCCATTTCAATCCTTACAGGGATTTCCTGGTCCTGATTTAGGTCTGAGTTAATGAAAGCACCCAAGTATTTAATCTTTTCTACCCTTTCTATTGCTTGATCGTTTATTATTAATTGATCATTATGTGCGGGTGTTCTAGAGATTATCATGAGTTTTTTTGTGTGTTAATATCTATTCCCATTTGCTGACATTCCATATTAACAGCATTTACAAGTATCTGCAGGTCCCCTAGACTCTCTGCGAAGATCACCGTGTCGTCAGCGTATCTTATCGTGCTTATTACTTCGCTGCCGATTTTAACCCCTTCGCTTCTTTCCCATAAGGCTTTCTCAAAGATAACCTGAGAGTACACGTTAAACAATGTTGGTGAGAGAATACATCCCTGTCTAACACCTCGTGCACTGTATAATAATTAGAAAATGCCTTCATCATTTTCATCGAGCATTATTCCGCTTACATTGTCATCGTCGCCAGCCCCCCTAAAGTAACATCGATGTCACAGAATTGCAGTCATCATTTGGTAAAGAACTCCGTCGAGTTTTGCCAGGTTTCCATGCTTTCATGGGCTGTGATTACAATCCCGCATTATATTGCAAGGGAAAGCTGAAACCATGGAATCTACTCAAAAAATCTCCCGATTATCAACAAGCCTTTGCAGATCTAGACGATGATAAAGTAGATCCCAGTGTTTTCGATACGCTGCAAGAATTTGTAAGTCGCATGTATATTATTCCAAATTCCGATGCGGTTGATGAAGCACGTCTGGAGATTTTCAACTAAACATACAAAGTGGATGAGTGGAACGAATTATTTAACAAAAAAATTCGTAATGTTCATGCATCCAGTTCGCCGATTTTCTTCCTTCTATTGACGGATAATCTTTGAGTGAGAATCATTCTCCTGATCTTGGTGAGTCACCAGTCTTCGTTAACTACTGTAGTTCTTCCTTAGATTTCGCCCTCTTGCAGTAGAAAAATCTGCTGGGCACAGCCGTCTATATATCGTACTCTTGAAGTTGTTCAATCCATCTAGCGATCTGGCCTTCGGAATTATTGAACTGCATTATCAGTCCGGATTAAAAACATTCTTGCCCTCCTTGGATCTGTGAGAGCACTCTTCCAATTCCTACGTTCTTTGCATCAGTGTCAAGGATAACGTCTCCATCTGGTAATGGTTATCCTAATATCGGTGCCGTGGTTAAATGTCTCAAAGGTTTCAAAAGCCGTTTGACAGTCTTCGTCCCAATCAAAAGCCCTTGTTTGTTCTTGCGAGTCGAGTTAGCGGCTTCGCAATATCTTCAAAATTCCAGATAAGACTTCGATAGTATGAGCAAAGTCCAAGGAAACTCCTAATTTGATGTTTGTCGGTTGGTTGCGGTAATTCTGAATGGAAGCAACGTTCTCTGGATCCACCGCCACTCCTTCGTTACTTACTATATGACCCAGATGGTTGAATCGGTCTTGGAATAGCTGACTTTTCTTGGGGTTTAAAATGAGCTAGGCAGCTTGAAGTCGTTTAAATACATCTTCTAAAGTCTACAGGTGCTCGTCAAATGTCTTCCTCAGCACTACGTTGTTGTCCAAATAGACCAGGCACATTACAGAGCCCGATTGTCATGACGTTGAATTTCTATAGTCCATATCCGGTGGTAAAAGCAGTCTTCTCTTTGTCTTCTGGGGCCATTTCTAGTCCAGACTTCAGGTTCAATGTGGATAACAGTTTGCTGCCGGTCAATGTGTCTAGCGTATCGTCGATTCGAGGCAGAGGATAGCTGTATTTCTTCGTCACGTTGTTTAGCGGGCGATAGTCTACGCATAATCTCGTAGTTCCATCCTTTTTCTTGACGAGCACTACTGAAGACACCCATGGACTAGGAGATGGTCCTATTACGTTCTCTTCTTCCATCTCTAGAATTATTTTTTCAGATTCCTCTCTCTTCGCTCGTGGTAGTCTTCCAGCTGATTGCCTAATTGGCTTGGCATTACCTGTATAGATTGTGTGTTTGAAGGCTGATGTTATACCATTCTTCCCTCTTTTTGGTACTAATAAATCCCGATACTGCAAAAAAGTTATCTCATTTTCCTTTCCTCAGCTCGATTCAAGGATTGACCAGCTACTGATAAAATCTGTTCGAATCTGGCATTGGAATTGTCAGTTGTCGTTGTTTGACGAACTATAGACGTCACTGGTACGTAGGATCCAGTCCTGGTTTCATTCTTAATGATAATTCGGTAATCATTCACGTTTATCACGCGTACTAGGGTCTCCGTCGCCGACGTGATCAATCCTTTTCCAATTAGTATTTCTTTGCCAACCTGTTTGTGGTGGTTCTTTGGCTCCATCATATCCGGTATATTTTCCTCCATGATTCCCTGTAGCCGCAGTACTATCATGATTTAGCTTCGTGCAGGTAGAACGGTATGTTCCTGTACAGCTACCAACACCGTGCTGACTTCATATGGGCGAGGAATTGTTCTGTTTCTAAGTCCAACTGGAAACTATGTAAATTCATTACGCCCATTTGCAGAATCATTCAATGTCAGATACGATTACAGTATGCGTGAACTTTTCTGCCCCATTTCCCAATTGGATTTGTGTCTCTCCGTGAACATTGGCACTGTCACCTGTGGCGGTCCACAGTCGAAGTCTCCTTGGTGGAAGTTTTTTCTTCGAATTTATTATGTCTGGCCATATAATGGTTCTAGTTGCTCCAGTGTCTACCAGCAGAGTAAATTTCTTGCCATTAACCTCGCCATCCACATATACACTGTCGTTGGGGCACAGTATGATAGGGTCTTTGGAACGATCCTAGGTCGGTGCTGCCCCCTCGTAGCCGAGCCGCTCTAGTTTTCCTGTGGTTGGGGATCTTGGTTTGTAGGAGTCATGGGGCGCTTACACGAACTGCGTAAATGCCCTAGCTTACCACAATTCCAGCATCTGATTTTCTTCGGCTTCTGGTCCAACATATTCATTATTAATTGACGAACTGGTCAATTCTGGCTTCGTCATATTTTTCTTGAATGGTCCTACCTTTGTTATATCCCGAAGCATTTGTTGCTGCTTCGTATTCAAGAGCAGCTGTCAATGCATCTACCAATGTTTTGGGATGGGCTAGACGAAGCGTCCTCTCCATATCGTGGTCACATAAGCCGTAAATAAAGGCCTGGATGCCCAAACATTCCATCATGTTCTCTGGTGCTGAGGGATAAGCTAATCGAACTTGTCGGGCAGTATCCAATTCATACTCATTTCCTATTTCGGTTCTTCAGCTGGAATCGGTACCAGTGTTCTAAATGTTCGTAACCATATTATCCAACCTCTTCCTCAGCTGCTCGAAGTCATCCGTTTCTTCAAGGGATATCGTCTGAAGTACATCTAAGGCATCTCCTCGGAGCGCGATAGTTCAGTTCACTACCTTATCGGACCAATTATTCTTTCTAGCGGCTGCTTCAAATTGTCTTACATAATTGGTCCACGACGCCTTTTTATCGAAAGTTGGGGAGTTGAGTCTGGTAAAACTGCCAATATCTTCTATCTTGGGGTGTGTTTTTAACTTGCATGGTTTTATATGTTCAATCTTCTTTTCTTCTGCTGGCGTGTCTCGTGTTCTTAAATCGGCAATCTCTGTTTCTAACTTCTTGATTTTCTGGTCCATCGTTGTCATCTTATTGTCGATTTTTTTGTCCATTGTTGCAAAAATATTGTTTTCATAGTTGAAATCTTTTTGTCCATATTAGCAGAAATCGACGAGATTAAGGTGGAATCCTCGTCTTTGAATAAAAATGTTTCTGGATCCAAGCCGTCACTTACTAAATAGTGCCACTTTGAGTCTTAATACCTATTCATTCTTCTTTACGGGTATTTCCTACTTGCGATTCCGTCAGTTTCAGGTCACTTAGTCTCTGGGTCATGTTTACGTAACTATTTATTTATATTATCCCATACCTGACACCAACGTAATGTTTTTATTATTTATTTAAATAGTTTTCATATCGACAGGTGAGATAAATTTACACATAATCAGTATATTTACTTACTTAATTTATTTATACACTTAACTATTCAATTTATATTAAATTCACTGTACATTCACTTACACTTAATTTATATAAATACTTTTTTTTTATTGATGCCTCATATTACCTTTTCAAAGCACGCCTCAGCGTGTTTAAATCAAACTTTCAAACACGCGCGTTTTTTAAAGTCCCTATGGTAACAACAACTTTAGAAACGTAAGGTATCATTGACAACTTTTTTATTAGTTTTTAAATTGTATATTTTCATTGGGAACCAATGTCTTATTTGGTTTTTTCTGCAAAATTTATTTATATATTCATATATACATTGTATTCTTTTAAATATAAATAAAGAAACTTTTTGATTATTGATCTGACAGCAGTACCTCGTAACGTCAAATAAAAATAAATACTATTTGACTATCACGAAACTTGGCTGGACGTCGAGGACGGACTTCCATTTTATGTAGTAATAATAATATTTTAAGATTTCAAAGTGCACCGATAAAAAAAATAGGGTAAAGTATTCGTGGATAACTGGTCTTTCAAACAGTTGCTCTATTTCGCGCGTGTTTGAAAGACCTCTTTATCCACTTATACTTTAATATACTAAACACTCTTCATGTCTGTTCACTAAGAGATTAAATTGTAAACTAACTGAGGTTCGTAGATAGTGGCTTATACAGGGTGTCCCAGGAGTTCGTACCTAAAACTTGGAAAGTGATAGAAAGGCTAAAAATATTGATGGTATTTCATATAAAAAAATTTTTTTACGCCCTTCGTCAACGATCTATAGGGCTCTAAAGTTGGGAATGAAAAAAGGTTTTTTATTTACAATTATTAAATGACTGATTGGAAATTAGTAATATTGTAATCGTTCAGAAACACCATAATTGCACACTTTTTGGCGTGATATACAAGTCTACAACATCTTGTGCACTCAGGTACCGACGAAGTTAAATAATGGTGGATGCGCCATTTTTTGGTAAGTAAAACTTTTTTCAGTTATAAATGCAACAATTGGCTTTTGTGAACATTTTTAGAGATATCAAGTCCTCGTGTGACATCTCGATAAGATTAACGGTTTAAGAGATACGGGCAATTTTATGTCGCACTGTACACCTATTGGGGCATTCAAATTTATTTTGAATGTACGATTACAGGAAGCATCCTGTATTATTAGTAAATTAATAATAAATTGGTGCAGTCTACATTTATGAAAATGAACTTTTACATTGTTAATACTACTTTTACTATTTACTAATTGGAGTTCGGTTCTGATAACGAATGTGTAAACAGTATTTGTGTCAGCTCCTATATTTTTCAAATTTAACAGTGTTTATTGATCAAAGTTAAACTCAATTACATACAGTATAGTGAATATTAGTGCTTCTCCATCGGACACGTAAGTCAATTTTGACTAATACCACATAAACTCGTGAAAAAACCCGTTTATTTGTAATTAACCTGCATCATTTTATCTACTTACTACAAAAACGGTCGAATTTCGCAGTTTTTCAAGTGATATGATAAATATAAATTGGAATACAGGCCCGCATTCAGGCACCTAGCAACAATTATGGAAATTATATCCGGCGAGACTTCTGACTACAGAAGTTCTCAAAACACCTACTCCTCAATCACTCAACAACAGTTTCCAAAAAAAGACCAAGCAATAATTTTTCCCGCAAGTAATAATGAAAAAATTCAGGATTATTTAATCCCACTTGGAGAAATTATCCAACCAAAAAATATTTTGTTTTCTTCAAAATTATCTCACAACCGGATGTGTATATACCTAACCAGTACCACGATAGTCGATAAATTCATGACCGAACATGATGGAAAAATAAAAATAAATGGCGAAATTGTACAGGCCAGAAGACTTGTCACACCAACAGTTCGACTTATACTATCAAATGTGAGCCCTACAATACCTCATAATCTGATAATAAATGAGTTAAATAATTTAGGCATCAAATCACTTTCCTCGATGTCATTTTTAAGAATAAGTTCAAATCTTCCTGAATACAGCCACATATATAGTTTCAGACGGCAAGTATTCATAAGCCCACCAACAAATTCATTACCTGAATCAATTCTAGTAACACACGACAGCACCTCCTATAGAATATTTCTCTCAGACGATTCTCTAATATGTTACTCTTGTAAAAAATCAGGACACTTAGCAGCTAATTGTCCAATACAGTCCGTAACACCAAATAGTCAAACCAATACATCTCACTCACCTACTGCACAATCTGAAGCACCTCTCAACAACCCGCAATCAGCTAGCGCCGAGGCGAATTCCCAGCAGTATAACAGCGAACCAAAAACTCTCACCACAATCCCCCCACTACACCCATTATCCACCCCCAATAACATAGAAAAACCTGAACTATCCCAAAAACACTTATCTACGGAATTTTCTGTATCTCAGAATGCCTCAAAACGTACATTCGATGAAATCACCACACCGTCCCCGCAACCTGATGCCGAAGAGAACACAGTGCAAACAGATCCTTTCAGCAAGCCAACCGAAACAATCCTCAAAAAATCAAAAAAGAAAAAAGACGCAGCTTCCACGTCGGCACTTATGGAACCCGTAAGACAGACTATCGCTGAACAGAACCCCCCTTTTGTTCTGGCTTTCGATCAAATATCGGACCTCCTTGAAAATGTATACGGATCCCCCGATCCCGTAAGCATAGTTAAAGACTACACAACAGACTTCACCGCTCTAATACACATGCTGACAAATATTTACCCACATTTTAAAGACAGATGCATAAAAACTAGATGTACAAAACTAAAAAAGAAGCTTTTAATACATCTCCAAATGACCTCAGACACGGAGGCCTCAGAACCAGATAGTGATTCCTCACAACGATCCAGCTATTAACTTTCCCGTTCAATATGTTCACTTCAATTTTACAATGGAACCAAAATGGTTTCATTGACAAACTTCCGGAGCTACAACATATATTAGACCAATATAAATCCGAAATAATATGTCTCCAGGAAACTAACTTGAAAGACGACAAAGTTCAAGCTTTAAGCCAATATCAGAAATTCTGCAAACATCGTAATAATTCTCAGCGAGCAAGTGGCGGAGTAGCAATTCTAACACTTAATACCATCGATGCTCAGGAAATTCCTCTGCAATCAAACCTAGGAGCGATTGCTATCAAAATTCACGATACAAACGACATCCACATCTGCAATATATATTTCCCACCCGCACTTCAACTCAATCAACAAGATTTTAATGATTTGCTAGAGCAGATACCCCAACCGAGAATCATCGTAGGGGACTTTAATGCACATAACTCCAACTGGGGGTCATCCTCTTCATACACTAAGGGTAAAATCGTAGAACAAACAACTGATCGGCACAACCTTGTTATTTTGAATGATGGAAGACCTACTAGATTCAACATTCAAACTGGAGACTCTTCGTGTATTGATCTTTCGATCTGCGATCCAACATTGTTACCATTACTAACTTGGGACAGACTAGACTACACATACAATAGCGATCATTATCCAATCATCATATTTAATAACTCCAACTGCAGTAGTGACAGCCCCATCGCTCCCGCATGGAATCTAAAAAATGCAGATTGGGATGTTTTCTCATCCTCAATTGAAGATAAAATCGAATACTGTACAATTTCTCCTGACATAGACGAATCACTAAAGCACTTCACAAGTATGATCATAAATTCCGCAACCAAGTCAATCGGAAAAATAAACTATCATTATAAGAAACGCGCTGTGCCATGGTGGAACAACGAATGCAAAACCGCCATAGAAGCTAGCAAAAACGCCTTTAACAAATATACACGATTGAAAACAGTACAATGCAAAGTAGAATTTTTAAAACTGCGCGCAAAATCGCGGTATACAATAAAAAACGCGAAACGCAAATCATGGGCTGACTACGTATCATCACTAAATTCAGATACACCAATGACCGAAATTTGGAAAAAAGTAAGAAGAATATCTGGCATAAAAGGCAATAATAAAATTAACAGACTCGAGGTCGAAGGCCACACTTTAAATAACAACTCTGACATAGCAAATGCCCTCGCTAATATCTACGAACAGAGTTCCAAAGAAATCAACCAGAGCACATCACTTAACTTTCACAAAGAATTCCAAGACCAAAAAAACATTGATATTAGAGAGGAAAGAAATGATCCACTAAATTTACCTCTAACCATGGCAGAATATCACGAAGCATTATCAAGCTTCAAAGATTCCTCTCCTGGACCTGATCACATTCCTATAATTTTCCTTAAGCATTTTCCCGAAAGAGCTCATCAACATCTACTCCAATTATTCAATATCATCTGGTTACAACATAAATTCCCAAAAACTTGGCGAGAGTCGCTAATAATCCCCATACATAAATCTCGAACTTCGAAATCAAATCCCCACTCTTACCGCCCTATTTCGCTCACATGTATCATGAGCAAATTAATAGAAAAGATGATTAACAAAAGATTACTATGGACACTGGAAAAACGCAAACTAATAATACCGGAACAGAGTGGCTATAGATCAGGAAGATCAACGTTAGATAATATCATTGAACTTGAAAGCGAAATCAATGAAGCGTTTGCACTAAAAAGTAAATGCTTAACGATATTCTTCGATATTACTAAAGCATTCGACACCGTCTGGCATAACTATATTATTAAACAGTTACATAGTTGGGATATACAGGGACATTGCCTATTCTTCATCACAAACTTCCTACAAGACAGATCGTTTAAAGTTAAAGTAAACAACACAATGTCTGACTTAAAATTTCAAAAAAACGGCATTCCACAAGGTTCTGTACTTAGCCCGACCTTATTCATAATAGCAATGAACGATGTTCTACAAGGATTAAAAACGCCACTTAAAGCCCGCTTATATGCCGATGACCTGGTCGTTTACTGCAAAAGTAAGAACCTTAAAAACAGTCAGAAAATCGCACAAGAGTTCCTCTCCCATTTAGAATATTGGACAGAACGAACAGGCTTCATCTTTTCAACCGAGAAATCGAAACTCATTATTTTTTCGAAAAAGAAAACTCCAGAGCGCGTAAATCTACGCTTGTATGGAAAACTTTTACAAACTGAAACATCTGTTACATTCTTAGGAATGACTTTTGATGAATCTCTTAACTGGAAATGCCACATAAACAATCTCCTCTTGACATGTCAAAAACGACTGAACCTCTTAAAAATGTTGGCTAATAAAAATTGGGGTGCTGATCGAGAAACTCTGCTCACGCTTTATCGTACATTAATCAGGTCCAAGTTAGATTACGGTTCAATTGCCTATACGACAGCGACTAAATCACTCTTAAACCGGATAAACAGCATTCATAACACGGCCCTACGCATAATAACAGGGGCATTCCGCACTACACCAGTCGAGAACCTATATTGTGAAGTTGGAGAACCATCTCTAGAAGACAGAAGAATGTACCTAAGTCTAGTGTATGCAGCTAGAATAAGGCAAAATCTCTCCAATCCTACCAGCCAAAATTGCACCACAAAAAACTTCCCCAACCTGTTCCAAAAGCCAAGAACCTCCAAACCTTACTATATCCGAATTAAAAACTACCTATCAAAACTTAGCTACTCACTCCCAGAATGCGATCCCAATGAACTTAGTTCAATTCCACCCTGGCAAATCAAAACTCCAACTTGCATCACCAGTCTTTCTTCCTATAATAAATATCATGAAAACCCCTACATTATTAGATCTACGCTAAACAGCATACTAGAAAAGTTCCCTGATTACTTCCACGTTTATACTGATGCCTCAAAGTCTTCTAATAAAGTCGGAGCTGCGGTAGTGACCGCAACTTCGACCCACATGTTCAAGCTCCCACCAACCTGCTCAATCTACTCAGCAGAACTGTATGCACTATATGAAGCATTAATCCTCATAAATGCATCTGACATACATAACCATCTCATTCTCTCGGATTCCCTCAGCGCAATTAAGGCCTTACAATGCATTTATCCAGATCATCCCATTGTAACAAAAATAAAACAAGAACTCTACTCTGCCGAACAAAGCCATAAGAATGTCATCTTCATATGGATACCATCCCATATAGGAATTCATGGTAATGAAAAAGCAGATAAATGCGCCAAAGAAGCCGCAGACAGTGACACAACCGAAACTATTAGACTATCAGTGAGTGCGGATATAAAATCTACAATAAGATCTAAAATAAACAGTGCGTGGGAAAATCGGTGGAAAAGTGCTACATCCAAGTTGAATGAAGTAAAAAAGTCAATAAAGCCCTGGTCTGCGTTACCTAAAAATCGTCGAGACCAAGTCCTACTGACTCGACTACGCCTAGGCCACACTAGGCTAACACACAGTCATCTTTTCAGTCAAGAACCTAAACCTAAATGCAACTACTGCAATGAACTACTTTCCGTGAAACATTTACTCACTCAGTGTCCGCAATTAGCAGCGAAACGACAACAGGCCCAACTTCCTTCTGGTGAACTTGCAGACTTACTGGGATCATCATGTAATGTGCACAATTTAAAAATATTTCTCAAATCTATAGATGTTCTGAGACTCATATAGACATTATTTTATGTATAACTTGCTTCTTTTGTAAACCTTAATGACGCTAATGACCCACGCGGTTGATGCGTATTATTAAATAAAAAAAAAAAAAATATTTACTAATTATGATGTATAAAAAGCTTTTCTGAAAATGAACACAAATAATTTAACAAAAGTAAAAATACGAGAATACCAACAACAACCAAATACATACGTTTTTGTAAGTAAGCGGCTGTCATCCCACTTTAAACTCGTTTCTAAATGCTTGTCATCTGTCTACACTTGTCAGGGTAAGAAATTGTAACATTATTTATTTTAAATTCAAAAATGGAAGAATTTACCTTTAATGAGTGTGTGGATATGCAAATGATATTTGGAATGGCAGACGGAAATTCTAGCCTAGCTAGAAGGTTACCTACCAGGAAAACGTTTGAACGTATAGATCGGAGTTTAAGAGAAACAGGTACGTTCAGCTTAATGCAGTAATTTTATAAAATGTTTATACAATGGATAATTACGTTGTAGGATCATTTTTACAGACAAAAAGGGGGCGAAGGAAGTATAAGAAACGTACATACTCCAATAATTGAACAAAACATACTAGAGGCTGTTGATAATGAACCTACAACCAGTTTAAGGAAACTTTCAGCACAATTTAATATTTCAAAATCAAGCGTACAGGAGCAACTATTGCATCCATTTCATGTACAAAAAATTCATGCTATGTCACCAGATGACTATCCTCCTAGGCTTAATTATGCCAACTGGTTTTTGGGTAAACAACGGGAAGACCGACATTTCATTGAAAATGTACTATTTACAGATGGAGCAGGTTTTACCTGGGATGGCATAATTAATTCCCATAATCTACATCTGTGGGATAATGAAAATTCTCACGGAATAATTAAGACTAAACACCAACAAAGGTTTATGGTCAACGTATGGGCAGGTATCATAGGCGACCGCTTAATTGGTCCGTATATCCTTGTGGATCGTTTAAACGGACAGTCTTATTTACAATTTTTGCAGGATATTCTGCCAATTTTATTAGAGGATGTATCTTTACAAAAGCGCCAATGTATGTGGTTTATGCACGATGGAGCACCCCCTCACTTCAGTCGTGAGGTACGTGCCCATCTGAACAATATTTTTCCAGATAGGTGGATTGGAAGAGGTGGACCATTTCTATGACCAGCACGTTCGCCAGATATCAACCCATGCGATTTTCACTTTTGGGGTTACCTTAAAAGCTAAGTTTACGAAAACATCCGAAATAATCCTGGAATGTTATTTCATGTACAAAGATCTAATCTTAGAAGATTGCGGAAATGTGTGGATGTACGAGGAGCCCATATTGAACATTTTTTGTTATTTTTTTAAACCGTTTTGACTTTTTTAATGTCGTTAATTACTTGGTTACTCGTTTTTTCAATCTGTTAATGTAATGTAGTTATTCATTTTTCAGGGTTTTGTTGCTATTTTCTTTTTTATTAAAGTAATGTTCGTTTTTAATAAAGTTTTTATGGTTAAACAATAATACAGGATGCTTCCTGTAATCGTACGTTCAAAATAAATGTGAATGCGCCAATAGGTGTGCAGTGCGACATAAAATTACCCGTTTCTCTTAAACCGTTAATGTTATCGAGATGTCACAGGAGGACTTGATATCTCTAAAAATGCTCACAACAGCCAATTGTTGCATTTATAACTGAAAAAAGTTTTACTTACCAAAAAAATGGCGCATCCACCATTTGACTTAGTCCGTACCTGATTCACAAGTATGTTGTAGACTTGTATATCACGCAAAAAAGTATGCAATTATGGTGTTTATTAACGGTTAAAATATTACTAATTTCCAATCAGCCATTTAATAATTGAAAATAAAAAATCATTTTTCATTCCCAGCTTTAGAACCCTATAGTTCGTTAACGAAGGGCGTAAAGAAAAAAATTTATATGGAATATCATCATTATTTTTAGTCTTTCTATCACCTCCCAAGTTTTTGGTACGAGCACCTGGGACACCCTGTATGTTTAAACGTTTTTCTAAAACTTTTGAATTCCTGAAATTTTAGAGTGTGGCTCCCATCAAACATTCAACCTTCTTAGAAATCTCTATAAAAACAATCACAAAAAAATAACCCTTCCCAGAAATCCGGCGTTCCCGCCAAAACTCCAACTTTAGATATGGAACTTGAACAGGGTTGGCTTCAGGGACCTACTATATTGTGCGATTTCGTAACAATATTGCGCATTGATTAATCAATTACAAAAGTCCTAAAAAGTTAAATATTTTTTTTATTTCAGCTTATATCTTGAGAAATAAGTAGGATAACTGAAAAAGTCATTGGTTTTCTTTTATAAAAAACTAAATTGCCAATGTGCATGCTTCTTTCTGTGCATTTCGGTAATAGATGAAATAGTTAAATAGATATCGTGGATTAATTGTTTCATCGGAGAATGGAGTAAACCTTCAAAATGAAGCGTGACATCAATATTTTTTATAGCATATTTTTGTCTGAAATCATTTGTACAATGTAAAAAAATAAGTAAACCATCACGCCATAGAAACTGTAATATCATTTTGAAATAAATGGCGCGCTCGAGGTCACTGGCGACCGAGCGAGAAGAAGTTTGCTACGTATTTACAATGTGTTCTGCCCCAAATATTTGTCTGACAATTAAAATATATGGTCAAAAAGAACTCTAGATTAATATATTGAATTGTCAGACAATATCGAATAATGAAAATTTCATTTAAAAATAAACGGTTTTAAAGATTAAAACTAACTTTACCGCATCTGTGGCCATGAACAATAGTCTATCACAAAACTCTTACTTGTATACACTTTGGGGGATGTATCGTGCTAACAAACCGAAATTTCTCCAAAAATAACCAAAAATTTAGTATATCTGGATTTATAAGACCCGCTGTACTCGTTCTAATCAACTGAAAATCAATAGGTTACATCTGTGAGACACCTTGAATAATATGCAATGATGAAATTGATCAATCGTATACTCTCTGGAGGCTGGATCGTGCTAACAAACTGAAAATTCTCCAAAAATAATATTCAATCATAAAATTGGTGATTTGTTGAACTCCGGAGGCTGTATCGTGCTAACAAACTGAAATTTCTCAAAAAATGACAAAATGTCGTACTAGTACCATAGTACCCGTTGTACTGGCTCTGGTGAGCTAAAAATCAATAGGGTTCATCTGTGACATGTCCTTAACAATATTCCATCATAAAATTGGTGACTTATTGCACTCCGGAGACTGTATCATGCTAACAAGACATCTAAGGAAAAGTGGCCGACGACGACGACATACACACAGGATTTTTTTCTAAAAACCGTTTTTTTGTATTGTTGTTGATGGAAAACGTAAAAATAACTCAAATTTTTTTTTCTAAATTCCAACTTTTTTTGGGGTAAATCAAAACTTTTCTCGCATATTAGATAGGTTGGGCGGAAAAGTGACAACGCTTACGATCTAATTAAATGTAATGTACAGCTCGAAGATAAGAATTCAGAAGAAAGGCAAAAAGACTTAATTAAAAAATACCATTAGAGCATAACTAATCATAGAGGAATAAGTGAAACACAACTTCAAATAAGAAAACATTATTTCTGGCCTAATTTGAAGAAGGATATCGAAGTCATCGTTAATTTCTGCGATATCTGTCTAGAAAATAAATATGACAGACTTCCACCAAAACCAAAATTTATTGTTACACCTACACCCACGAAACCATTGGAAATAGTTCATATCGATCTATTTCAAGCCAATGGACAGAAGTTCCTAACCATAATAGATGCATTTTCCAAATATAGACAGGCCAACCTACTTGCCCAACTGTCCCACTTGGCAAAATGGCCGATCATGAAGATGTATAATTTAGATCTACCTAATAATTTTAGTGACTTATAATTTTTTAAATATTTTTAATACTCTGAACCACAAAATAAATGAATGTACAGATGTACAAATTTGTAAGCCCCTGTCTTGAGATTCTGACAATGACCGCACTGATGATGGCAGTGTTGCCAACAGGACTAATATAAAATATGCTAACCTGAAGTCAAAATTTTGCCAAAATTATGCCAAGGGCTTTATAATTATGCTAAAAAATTATGCTAACATTTTTTAATGTCAAATAAAAGGTCATTTAATTTTAAATGTTTATTAATGAACAAAAATAACAAAATATTCAGACTTATTTTATGTTTTAATCGATTAATCGGTTATGTCATCACATAAAATGTCAAAATTTTGCCAAAATTATGCTAACGGCTTTATAATTATGCTAAAAAATTATGCCAACATTTTTTTATGTCAAATAAAACGTCATTTAATTTTAAATGTTTATTAAATGAACAAAAATAACAAAGTATTCAGACTTATTTTATGTTTTAATCGATTAATCGGTTATGTTATCAAATAAAATGTTTAATCTATTAATCGATTATCGAATAAAATATTAATATCTTGGTCTACATCGGCACTATCGGCAGCCGATGTGGATGTAGATGTAGAAGCCACATTGCCAAGCCCATAACTCTCATTGGTTCCAATAGAGCGCAGTACGTTATCCGGAACTGTATAAGAATAGCAGCATTTCCCTACCCTCTTTAGGCCGAATCTAATGTATAAAACGGCATTTAAAGTTTTTACCGACAAACGGTTGCGGAGCATAGTTTTGACCACATTCATTTGGCTGAAAACACGTTCAATTTCCGCGTTGGAATGTGGTAGAGATAATAATGATATTGCTAACTGAGATAAATCTGCGAAAGGGTTATTATCAGCTGCATCTTTATAATCCATTACTTCATTCCAGAATTCTATAGTGGAAGATGTGCGTTCCCATTTAATGTGCACTATCTTTCTCCATTGAGACACGAGCCTATCTATTGTAGATGCATCCTCTCGAAATTCTTGGGCAATATCAACTAGGGAAGGTTTGACTACTTTTAAAGTTTCTTCTACCGAAAATATGGATACTTTCTCAAGTAAATTAAAATTAATTGGTAATCTGGAACGCAGTTCTGTTACAAGTTTCAGTGTGAAATTCATGCAACGTTGCCGTAAATTATTTTCCACTTCAGGTTGAAGGTGGTACTCCTGTAATTTTTTTTCAAAAGCAAATCCCATGTACGGTTTAGGATCCAAATAACTTTCTATATTTTGGGTAAAAATATCGACTCTCGCAGTTGGGTTCAAGATACGCCGACTGGTAGACTGAACTAAGGCACACAAATCTTTATAAAGTTTTGTTGGATCAACGTTGTTGCTTTCAAACAGCTTGTTCACAGCTTGAACTTCCTCTAAGATAGGTTTTAAATACAATAAATATAAATGATTTACAGGATCATTATACATGTTGTATAATGTTTCTGCCATATAGCAGTGGTTTTCACGCCTGGCAACTTCAAATAGGAGTTTCAATTCCACCCATTGCTCTAGAATGCGGTTGACTGCTGGTTCAATTGATATCCATCGGGTGTTGCACATCTGTGGAATTAACAATGGTTCGGAACCACAGTTAATTGTTTGATAGATACTTTTGTATTGTAGTCGACGGTTTGAAGAATGACTAAACCAATTGTAGGTTTCTCTTATAAGAAATTCAACATTACGTGGTAGAGTTTCTTCTGGGGCATGCGATAAAGCCAACTGTAATGAATGGCAAACGCAGCGGACTAAAACCAAATTATCATTACCAGTTGCGTTTTTTAATAAAGCATGTACTCCGTTGTTAATCCCTGTCATCACCGTAGCATTATCGGTGCCAATACCGATCAATTTTTTTATGTCAATGTTCAGAAATAATAATAATTTTTTAATACCGTTGACGATGCTGTTTGCAGTACCATCTTCGAGCTCGACTAACCCCAAGAAGGTAGATATTACACTTTTTAAAGATCGACTAAAATACCTTATAGATACTCCCAACATTTTACTTACTGAAATATCTGTGGACTCATCGAGCAAAAGACTGTACTGTTGGTCTCTCAAATCCAACACTATTTCTTTGATAAAATGAGGCGCCAAAACATTTTTTATTATATTTGTGCATTTGGTACGATGGAGTCGCAAGTCTCCACTTTTGCTATCATCGAATCGGTGTTTGCATAATTCTGATAAATGATCGACAGCCATAATGGAACAATGTGCGCACACGAAGATAGCTAGTGAAGATTCTGCTCTCTGTGTATTTAGATGTTTTTTTACTTTGGGAAAATTAATTGTTCTTTGACTTGTCATTGGTTCGATAGCTTTTTTATGCTTTGCTGACAAAATATGTAATTTTAAGCAATGGATTTTTGCAATCATTTCGCATTTACAGTACTTACAATAGACCTTCGTTGCATCATTTCCAACAGGCTGTAACCAGTCCTTGAACTCGGTCATTTGCTCCCACTCGGACCGGTAATGCTGAGTGTATTTAGGCGGCATATTAACGACTATCAAACAATTAACTCACTTAAAACTTAAAACTGTACTGTATAAACTGTAACAACTTTCATTTATTTACAATAACAGTAAATACAATCACGTGTACCGTACTGTCCCGATCTCCTGGTTTTAATCGAAGCTCCGTCACCCACCAAAAATATCCTATTTACTATTTAAAACTAAAACTAAAAGCTCGCTCTGATTTCCGATCCGATTGATATTGATTATTGTAAATTGTAACTGGGCGATCGAGGTTGGCTCGTTGGCTGTACTGACTCACTGACTGTCTGTGTGTTTATTATTTGCTGTTGTTGGGGTGTTGGGGAATCCCCGGCCGCCCGAAATGCGCCAGGCCAGAGAGATAACACTTTCTAGAGCGTTCTAAATAACAAAATAAATAACACAAGAAAAGAAAAATAATATTAAAAAATAATTGTTAAGTACGCTTAACGGTTAGCAAAACGGATCCTTTGTTTAAACTTTTATTTTTTATGCTAAAAAATATGCTATATGCTAAACAACAAATAAATTTGCCAACCAACATAAAAATATGCCAAATCTAGCATAAAATATGCTAAATTGGCAACACTGGATGATGGTATAATGCCGAAAGCGCTCTGCGAAATTTTAATTGAAGAAAATTGCACACAATACTTAGTTTCTCTTGAAGAGATTTTGTGAAATTGATTGGAACAATTCACTCCACTTGTATGCATTAAAACTATCGATCAAATTGAGAATCACCACATACCTATTTTAAAATAATATTGTGTACACTACATGGGTCCTTATTATATGTGATTATTCAACTAGTCATTTTCTAGAACTGATTCCTGATCTGTTTAGTTAGAGAAATATAAAGAACCCTTGAAGTTGTCAAGTTTTTTTTCTTTCTAGCTCCTCTACAACCCACTCTATCAGTTCAAATAGAACAAAACCTACAATTGTGAGCTAGTCAACTTAACGAATACAAGATATTATAGTTTAAAGACAATATCTTCACTTTTATTATGATATAGCCTGCTTAAATCACACTAATTGTCCTCGAATTAGTTTCGTCAGCACCAAAGTGGTGAAGCCACGCAACAAACCTAGTTACGGGGAGTGAAGGTGAAGCAAGGAATAATAAAACGCCAATCAAAATATGGGGTTTAAGTATTACTGATCCTTTGTTACAAAATATTGTAATTTATACTAACCAGTATATCCTAACAAAAGCATACAGAACAGCAAGAATGATAGACAGTGGCGGCCTTAGGGGGTGGCGAACAGGGCAATCGCCCGGGGCCTCGCTCTTGCAAGGGCCTCGCGAAACAACCCAAGCAAATTTTAATCAATATCAAAATGTATTAATTACTAATATGATGGTAAATTTAAATAAACGGTTTTAAAGATTAAAACTAACTTTTCCGCAACTGTGGCCTTGAACAATATTCTACCATAAAATTGTCCCTTGTTTACACTTCGGGGGATGTATCGTGCTAAAAAACTGAAATTTCTCCAAAAATAACCGAAAATTTAGTATGTCTGGATTTATAGGACCCGCTGTACACGCTCTAGTCAACTGAAAATCAATAGGGTACATCTGTGAGACACCTTGAACAATATTCGATCATAAAATTGATCAATCGTATATTCTCTGGAGGCTGTATCGTGCTAACAAACTGAAAAGTCTCCAAAAATGTCAAAAATTTGGTACTCCAAGTACCATAGCACCCGTTGTACTGGCTTTAGTGAGCTGAATATCAATAGGGTTCATATTTGAGACGCTCTGAATAATATCCAATCATAAAATTGGTAACTTGTATATACTCCGGATCGTGCTAAGAAACTGAAACATATCCAAAAATGACAAAAATATCGTACTTAAAGTACTGTATCACCTGTTGTATTAGCTCTGGTGAGCTGAAAATGAATAGGGCTCATCAGTGAGATGTCTTGAATAATACTCAATCATAAAAATGATGGCTTGTTGAACTCCGGAGGCTGTATCGTACTAACAAACTGAAATTTCTCAAAAAATGACAAAATGTCGTACTTCAAGTACCATAGCACCCGTTGTACTGGCTCTGGTGAGCTGAAAATCAGTAGGGTTCATCTGTGACATGTCCTTAACAATATCCAATCATAAAATTGCTGAGTTATTGCACTTCGGAGGCTGTATCGTCCTAACAAGACATGTAAGGAAAAGTGGCCGACGACAACGAAGACGACGACGACGACATACACACAGGATTTTTTTTCTAAAAACCGTTTTATCGTGTTGTTTTTGATGGAAAACATAAAAATAACTCAAAAAAAATTTCAAAATTGCAACTTTTTTTGGGGTAAACCAATAATTTTCTCGCATATAGATAGGTTGGGCGGAAAAGTAAAATACATGTTTCCGGGTGCTTCTACACCCCCTTCTACCTGAGATTATTATCTGTCAATTTTTAAAGTTATTCATATACTTTCATCCAAGAAAAACATGAAGTTTCAACCGACTTGCAATATTAAAAATTTCCACTACTATTGTACGACTTTATGGTGATCTTACACCCATTTCTGCCTATCCCTCTATCGAAACGTTCAAGATGGCAACTTATTACCTCTTACTTCGAGTAATGATAGAAAAATGTTCACTAGCTCTCAGGCTCTGATAACAAAAGTGTGTCGTTAGCAACGAAACTTATTTATTTTTATTCTATCAAAATTAATTTTGAATATCGATTTTCTGTTTTCAGCTGATTATTAGTCAGAATGATATTTTCGATCGAACCACACTATCGTCTGTCTGCTAAAAATATATATTTATCGATTTTGCTAGAGTTATAAGATCGCGAGTCACAATATATGTTTGATACATATTACCGTATATCCAGATACGGTCATTATGGTATGAAGAGGTCACAAAGGAATTACTTATGGAACCACTTCATTATCAGTAAAAATGTATAACATATACGTTGAAGAGTGCAAAAAGGATGGCATCAAACCAGAATAAAAGTTATCCAATGAAGAATTCAATGACTCGTTCCATTTTCCGGATAACGATACTAGTGATACGTGCTACAAGATTGACTGTTGTATAAAAAATTAAAAGTCTGATGAAAAACTGAAAGAGAGAAACAGCAAATAGAGGATCATTCAGAGGAAACATCTCTTAGATATACTTAAAACAGAGAGGCAAATCTCAGGCAAGGAAACTGAAAACACAAAATGTTTGATATGTTTTACAATTAAAACATCCTAATTGTCTTTTAATTAACTTTAATAATACTAATAATGTTAAAAACTTAATACATTTTACATGTGCTTCTATATAGCTCTGCACTCGTTGTTTTGTAGATGATAACTGTCAATTTTAGGACATTTTTAGTAACTATGAATAATACATTTGCAGGCTAGTTCCCTATGCAACCATGCTCACAGTAACAATAGACCAGGGGCTATTATATTTATACCATACATCCCCCCTCATAAATTTAAGCGTGAAGGTTTTCTCTCTAGCTGGGGTCTCGTCACTTTGCTCAGAGGAAGCTTCAGGTTCTTGATTTTGCAATGTGGGTTGAGTGGCATTACTATCGGAAGAAGCAAATCATTTGTCAGAATTTGTTATCATTGTCGTTACACAATTTTATGTAAGGTTTCTCAGATAAACTTATGTCGTGTCTGTTTCTTCTAATAGTATTTCCATACGAATCTTGGATAATATATGAGCGTGTTGATTCATTTAACTCTACTACTTTCCCCGACTCCCATGAGCTTGTTGTTATATTGAAAACAGATATATCATTATTTTTTTCAAGCGGTTTGAAATTCTTAGCAAATTTATTCAAATACATAACATTATTATCTCACTTAGCTTCTAATTTCTGACTAACATTTGTACACAATTCAGGCTGCAACAAATGATTATGAATGGCTACTTCAGTTTTGCATCTTCGACTATTGATTAATTGAGAAGGTGAATAATCCATGAATTTTAGAGGAATATTCCTATAACATAGTAATGCACTTTCTATGTCCTTTCCTTCCTCTATTGATTTCTTAAGTAAATTTTTTGAAATGGGGACATCCTTTTCTTCTAATCCATTTGATCTCGCAAAATAAGGACTTCTAAATGCAATATTAAAGTTCCACTCTCGAGCAAATTTTCTAACTGAGTCACTGTTATATGGTACATTATCGGCTACAAGTGTATCTGGAGGACCAAACCGTGCGAAAACAGGCCTTATTTACTTAAAAACTGAGTTTGCACTTTTATCTGTGATTTGAAGCAATTCCAACCAATTAGAATAAGCATCAAACAGTACAACATAACTCTTATTTGCATAGGTAAAAATGTCAGACCCAACTCTCTCCCAAGGTCTTGTGTGTAAAGGATATGGTAACAAGTTTTCTTTGGAATTTTACGCATAAACTTTTCACAGATTTTACAACTTTTTATATTTATATAAGATTCTATGTCAGATGTCATACCCGGCCAGTAGAAAATCTGTCGTGCACGCGCTTTTGTTTTTTCGATACCCAAATGGCCCTCATGTAAAAGCTTTAACATTTCTCTCCTAAGACTACTTGGCACAATAATTTTATTTGCAAAGAATATCAAATCATTATTTATATAAAGCTGGTCTTTGAATTTTGAATATGTTTTAACACTTTTATCATTTTGTGTAGGCCAACCATTATTAATAAAGTTTATAACTATTTTTAACTATGGATCATTTAAAGTTTCAAATTTGAACTGATTTTTTCTTTCATTTGAAATAGGTAAATTATTTGTTAGACAGTGAACAGCCTCATCTATCTCGCGGTCAGATTTTGAACCATTCTGTTTTAGAAATGCCCTTAAAGGAGCATCGGATACATACATGCATTTACCGGGTTTGTAAGAAACCATTAAGTTATAATTCAATAATTTTAGACGCATTCTTTGGAGTTTTGGCGAAATTGAATGAAGATCTCTCCTGAAAATGGATTCTAGAGGCTTATGGTCACTGTGTATCTTAATATCAAATCCATAAATAAAATAATGGAATTTTTGACAAGCGAATAAAATTGCTAGAGTTTCTTTCTCGATTTGAGCGTATTTTTGTTCTGTTGTAGTTAGGCTTCTTGACGCAAAAGCAATAGGCTTACTGTCTTGTAGAAGGCAAGCACCAAGCCCATCCTTGGACGCATCTGTTTCAATTTCAATTTTTTTATTCGGATAAAAAAATGCTAATACAGGAGAATTGGTTAGTATATGTTTGAGTTGGTTTACAGCATTTTGATTTTAGTGGGTACAGCTCCACTCAACATCAAGTCTAGTTAGATGCCGCAGAGGTGCTGAAATTTTTGACAAGTTTGGTATAAATTTACTCACAAATTTAACAATGCCTACGAAGCGTAACAGATCAGGTTTTGTTTGAGGAAGTGGCATACCTAAAACAGCATTAATATAATTTCTGTTTGTTTTTATACCACTTTTTGAAAATATCTGACCCATAAATTTAACATTATCATTTTTGAACTGTATTTTATTTTTATTTAATCTAATGTTGTATTTTGATGCTCTCTCCAACACAATTTTTAAATTTTTATCGTGTTCAGCCTCTGAAGAGCCTGTCACAATCAGGTCATCAAAATACACTCCTACACCTTCAAGATCATCAAATAACTCAATATTTTTCTTTTGAAATAGTTCTGGGGCCGAACAGATTCCAAAAGGTAGTCTCCTAAACTGATACCGACCAAATGGTGTCTCAAATGTGCAAAGATCAGCTGTATCGCTATCGAGTTCCACCTGCCAATACCCATCCTTTATATCAAGGACTGTGAAAAACTCGTTATTACATAATTTTCCGGCAATGTCATCAATGGAGGGTATTGAAAAGTGTTCTCTCTTAATCGCTCTATTAAGCTCTTTGAGATCTAGACAAAGTCTCAAATCACCATTTGGTTTTTCTACTAACACTAGCGGGTGAACCCACTCAGTAGATTTATCTACTTTTTTGATAATTCCCTTGGATTGAAGATCATATAACTTTCTAATAGCACTAATCTGTGGAATAACATTATCTTTGAAGGTTATGTGATGTTGTCCAGGAAATTTTCCAAGCCCTTCAAATATTTTCGGATACTTATCTAATATGTTATTAACTAATTAAAACTTTGTTCGTATACTATCGATACGTTTGATTAAATTTAATTTCAAACAATCCCTTTAATCCTAGCAAAGGCATCTGATTATCAGTATCAACTACTACAAACGGTACATATATGCTATTACTTTTCACCTTACAATTTAAATTAACTTTACCAAGCGTTTTTAACCTAATATATGTACTTCCATAAGGCAAAAGAGAAATATTAGACTTATTTATTTTCACATTAGGAATGACTCTCAAATTTTATGAGGCAAGACACTGACCTTATCACCAGTGTCTAACTTGGAATTAATCGACTTATTATTAATAAATACCTGCTTTGTCCATACTGCTTCTGTTCCACTTCTTTCTTTCTTGCTTACAGTATCTACGTAGAACTCATACTCATTCTCACTACCACTTTCTTCTTCCTGATCATTCAACTTTGCTTACTTCATATACATTTTTCTTGCGCTGCCTCTTATCACTGGCTGAACTCTTTCTGTTGAACTGCCTGCTTGCTTACATACACTTGCAAAATGGTTTCTACCTTGACATTTTGCACATGTCTTCCTGAAGGCTGGACACTTTCTTCCAGGGTGTTTAAACCAACAATAATCACAAGCTCTTTCTCTTTGACCATATGACTGTAGAGTATGTATTGTTGCCTCATTTTGCAGTCCCTTTGGTTGGTCCTGGTTTATTTCAACTGCTCTGCAGAAATCTATAGCTTTTGTTAGATATAAGTTACTTTCCCGCAGTAATCTTTCTTGGGTAGTTTTATCAAATACTCCCATAAAAATCCTATCTCTCATCATATCATCTGGTTGTGCATAATCTGTTGTTTATATTGCTTTTCTTAGTTAAGCTACAAAGTTATCGAATAGCTTACCTTTCCTCTGCACAATACTGTTAAATTTGAATATTCTTTTTTGAAGCACAGTAGGATTCAAATGCGGCCTTTATATCTTTAAGTGTCTTTACCTCACTTTGTTTAAAGGGGTTGTCCGTAGGCTGTGCAATTTTATTGTCTTCACTTTTTTCTGACAAGTCGGTCGCTTTGATGAACAAATCAAATCGTTGACTGAGTCGTTTCCAGTTATCAGCTACGTTTTCATCTAAACTCAACGCTTCTGGCGGTTTGAACAAGGACTCCATTTTTCAAGACGAGCTTATCGCCACACAGATATTACTAGTACTAGAACTAAATTAATTTTCCACTAAAGAAGTATAACCTGACACTATTTTTGATATGTTTTACAATTAAAACATCCTAATTGTCTTTCAATTAACTTTAAATAATAATAATAATGTTAAAAACCTAATACATATTACATGTGCTTCCATATAGCTCTGCACTCGTTATTTTGTACATGACAACTGTCAATTTAAGGACATTTTTAGTAACTATGAATAATACTTTGGCAGGCTAGTACCCTATGCAACCATGCTCACACTAACAATAGACCAGGGGCTACTATATTTATATCATACACAAAAGTTATTCCAGCATATCTACACCAGCGTCAACAAATTAACAAAGTTTATACTCAAGAAAACTGTGGATACTGAACTGTACAATATATGATACAACAGAAAACAAAACTCATGGCATGATTTGGGATGACACTACTGGAGGAAGAGGGAGGAGTGAAATGGCTTCTTGCTTTTTTGCCTGGGCAAGTGAAGAATTAACAAACACAAAGAACCTCACAGCGTGCACGGATAATTGCAGTGGACAAAATAGAAACCTGAATATGAATTTGTACATGTGGCTAATGGAAAAATACATGGTGGTTGATGGAAAGCACAGTATCATTGAGAGGACAAAGAAAATATTCTAGCGAAACACTATTCATACAAATACTGACTGGATCATTTTCATTTTGACCTGTGAATCAAAGAATCCATTTGTAACTTATAGAATGGCTCTAGAAAACTTTCATAATTGTTTACATCTAAAGCAGAAAATGTTCCAATTAATATATCAAGAAACAAGAATACTGATGAAGGGCCATTTTTGATACCTGAGGCAGTGTACCTGCAGTTGTGAACAAAAAATAAAGGTGTTGTTTACTACAAAACCAATTTCAGTGAAGAAACTTTCAAAAAGGTTGATTTGAAGAGGAATAAGCGAATAGGCTTAACAATGCCTGAGATTCTACCTCTATTAAGAACATCAAGTGAGAAAATAAGTAATGAAAAGCTTATGGACATACAGACTATCATGCAGTGGGTTCCTGAATAGTATAGAACGTAGGTATTTCGAGAGCATTCCACATGCTAATGATTGGGGAGATTACCCCGAAGAGGACTCAAATGAACTAGAATAAAACAGGATATCGTCGTTAAAACCCGAAAAATGTGTAACTCCATTCTAGCTGATTTTACAGGAGAGACAAAAAAACTTTTTTTTATTATTTACACATTTTTCTAGGTTCAATTGTACAAAAAGTTGGAGTTAAACAATATGCTTTATAAAAAAACAATAAAAAAAAGTTGAACGAAATTGAAAATTATTATTAAAAAAAAAGGAATATTTATGCAAAGAATCATAATTAAGATGGGTAAATAGTAAATAGTTCTATTGGTAAGCGATGTTGTTATAAAAATCATGGTAGTCGAGTTCCAAGCTATTTTTCAACTGTGCTCGAATTTCTCTTTCTTTATTTTTCTTCTCTCCATGTACAGACTAGAAAGCTCAGCAAAATTATAAGCTTGTTGAACTTTATTTTTCCGCACCACCATTTCCTTCCAATCTCCACTATGTCTTACTTTGTACTCAATAATTCCATCTGGTCTGTACTTTAGTTGCTTTAGATCATTTACAACAGGATCCCCAATTCTACGTCCGGATCGTATAGAATTATAATATTTAATAGTGGAGAAACCTTTGAAAAACCCATAAGTGAGAAATTGTACATTATAGGGTCGAGGCTTAAAGCGTGCTGTTTTGCAATACTGGATATAATCAGCAGGAACGTTTATGTCACGGTTTCTCAACCGTCGTTCAATGGCAGAATGCATACTATCTGCCTCCTGCGTATGCCCTTTATATAAGTATTTCTGTATGATGGTAATGTTATTCTTCACAGCGGTAGATAGCAAAGCGTTTGATAAGACGTTGTTGCGATTCTGCACCCCACAGCCATCGCTTCAAAAAATAATATTTCCCGAATTCGAAGAAATGTTTGCAATTAAATTTTCCTCAATGAATGAAACGAGAATGGAAGCAAATTCATTAGCGCCCACGGACCCATCCGCCAGTTCACTCCACAGATTGCAATACCCATCGTTTATTTTTACGTTATAAATGGTGAAATTGTGGACGGCCAATTTTCTTTTATAATACATCAGGGAAACTTTCGAACTGGGTGCCAGTTGTGGTGGTTACTTAGTAAGTGTTCCTCGTATACTAGACGTTTACCATAAAGGCATATTATATTTGAGAAAACAACTTACCTAGCAACCTGTATTCGGGAATAGAATAAACAACATCACTTCTATAAAAATCACTGGGATCGTTTTTAATACATTGAAAATACACAGATATAATATCAATCGACTTATTCAAATTATTAATAACAATTGATTAATCCTAGTTAGTTAACTTTCATTTTATAGGAAGTGTAGGTATGATTTACTACATATCTGACCTCCGTCTATAAATTGTACGTGTTTGTTAACAAGAACGTGCTTCCACTAATAACTGACATTGACCGTCCCAGATCAATGATCGCTAAATATTGTGATAACCTAATTTTTAAATCTTATTTCTATACTAATGTCCTTTTGCCGTTACTTTAGGGATCACTACACTAACTGCAAGTCCATTGTTAGGACTAAATCGTTATTGCCTGACATTTTGTCATGTTCCTTTTCGTTCCTAGCTTCTTTTTTAAATTCTAAATGTTCCCTGTATTCCTCTTCACTGATATTCTTACTTTTATGTCCAACGCAAACAACGCATTGATCCTTCTTTGGCCTGTACAGGGATACATTTTGTTGATCAAAAACTGAATAAAATGTTGTAAGAGTAACAGGTTCAACTTGTTGTTCCGTGCACCATGAATCCTTGTACAAACGATGCAGCTCTCTTTTACTTTGCCAGAGTGGTTCCAAATATAATTTCGTCGACGAGGCGCGGCAATAGTGCGACTCCATCTTCACTAAGGAGTTCAAAAACCTTTTTAGATTGTTAATTCTATCATCCTGTTTTCTTCGCTTGCACCTTTCTACGCCATTTTCAAGATATTGTCTATCACCAGCATTGTTCTCAGTAGTCGTTGCTTCATCTGTTTTTACCCAAAGTATGATCACATTCTCAGATACACCCAGTGTGGCAATGAATATTTTTTTACAAACTCGGTATTCAGCCATATTACATTTGAGGTGGTATTTGAATGAATAATTTCGCCTACTTTTCTCGTTAATTCCTCGTCTTCTTTTAACTTTTTGCATCCTAACAAGACCTGTAGCATAGTGTCTTTTTTTAGGCCATGTCATTTGCCAGAACTTATTGAAGATTCCTGTTCTATCTTCTGCAGAGAGCTTTCTACACTGTACACCAGTACCGGAATTTCCAAGTTTATATGCACATGGATCCTTGAGCAGTTTTTTTGGTTTTGCCACCGCATAATTCCATCTATTGTCTATCTTCCTTTTACCACTGTAAGCCCGTCCAAATTATCGGTTTTCTTTGTTTTTGCTATAGGTTTGATCATATTTTACTTGTATCCGTTTTCTTTTCTTCCTGCATAATTTTTCAGCACCTTCTATTGTTTCATCCGTGTTAATCGGATTATCTCCTTCAGATCTACTTTTCTCGTCCGCAGCTTCAGGTATGTACTCATCAGTGTCCGGTTCAGTTTCATTTTCAATCCAATATTCTTCATTCTCATATTCAGTTGGTTCTACAATTAATTCTCCATTAATCTCTTCTATGTGATAGGTACCACTTTCTCCTGGAAGGTCAATGTTGCCTGAGTTATTATTAATTTCGACAAAGACATCAGAGTGATGACAGTTTTCAACTTGATACTCTGCAGTGAGACCTTCTGTTTCAGTTTTATCGACAGATTCTGTGTTTTGTTTGGTATTGTCAACATTCCGTAGTTGAAGTAGGCCGCCATCTCCGACAAAATATTCTTCAACACTGTTTTGGTATGCATCCGCAGACAAAACTAAAACCTTCGTAGTTTTCTCGTTGGTGGCCATTTCAACCATCCTCTTTCCACGAGAAGTCATTTTTATAATCTAAAAATAAATTTTTATTTGTCATTCAATTGTCATGATTTCTACAGATTATGGTGACAATTCCGTAAAATTTAATAATACTTACATGTTGTTCTATGATTTGCTGATTTATTTTAAAGGCCTTTGAATTTTAACGGATAATACAGAATTGCCACGTTTGTCCATAAATCTTCATTATCATGAATAATATTTTATGGAGATACACATTTCCTACTGAATGCTCATAACTTAGCCCAAAAACACAAAATGCTGAAATTTGTATATCTCCAACCTCAAATTCAGTATGGAATTTTGGAAAAACAGTAATAATTCCCACTACTAACTTAAGCTGCGTTCTATCAAACAACCAATTTACCTTGTTTTCACAGCAAAGCAGCACTATTTTACCACCACTTTTTATGTTATCCACTGATGCGATGTGGTTACGCACTGACGCCGTGCTAGTGTAAGGGAGATACACATATTTCTTTTAAACAATTTCAAGCACGGAGATACACATTATTCTATTTTGCGCGGAAAAAATATTTAACTGTTCGATGGAAGTACACAAATTTCTGACCATGTAAATGTTGAAAACCTCTAAGAGATGGCATCAAAATATCTTTTTTGATTAAATTGGGAGTTACACATTTTTCGGGTTTTAACGACGATATAGTCTATCTTACATAAACATGTTTCTTTCACCTTTTATCCCCTATTACCATTTTTATCATAATTCCATTGCAGGGTTAGTCTATATTAAGTGCATGTGTTTACAACGACGTAAGTACGTTTATTAATAAAATCGACTGTATTTGAGGAAAATTCTTATGCAGAGGAAAAAAATGGTTGTAGGATTTTACATTTTCACTGCTAAAACAGTTATGACTTACGATACTTTGGATCTGGGGTACAGAATTGAGAGTCTGTCAACGGTATTGATGACAAACAGTTATGTTCTAAAAATAAAGTATTTTTTAGGTAATATAAAACATTATACGCAATTATTCCTATAAGTTCAAAACTAACCAAAATTGAACTCAACCACTCGGTCTATTAACTAGTTGAGTTAGTTATATACTGTACACTTAAAAAATGTATACAGTACTATGACAGTAAATTAAAGATAGTACTCGGTAAATGAAGCACAAAATGTCATACATTACTGATCTAAATGTATTGTTTCACCTCCAAAGAAACCCCTTTCCAAGATAATACACTTACGCCAACGGATAATAGATTCCAGAGGCTTTGATTAAAACGATTTACGTTCAAATGAATGTTTAATTGTGTAATAGTGCAAAATGATATGAGATCGATAGCTGAACTAATCTAGATATTTGTAGCAAGGGTGAAAATCAAGAAGGAGTACATATTGGCACAAGTTGAGACCAACAAAGACATAGGATCTATTTCTGATGAAAAAAAATGGCTAGAAAATTTTTCTCTGAAAATAATGTTTGTATAAACAGTGTATATTTGTTATGATTTCAACATGAAACATATGTGGTTGCTTCATAGAGAATTCACTATTTAATTATTCATAAATACATGTTATGTACTTAATGCATATTTAAAAGAATACATCAATTTAATCCGCCTTTCTTCAATTTATTTTCTACATTAATCAAAATACCGTTTATTTCTCAATCATGAATATATTACGCATTCGTATCATAATGGTTGTTTAAAATGAAAGGAATTGAAAATAAATGTAAAATAGTGTTTGCGGGAAGTGAAAGGGTTAATTTCACTTCCTTGCAAAGGACCAGGCTTTCAGTTATATTATGTGCTTGTAATTTTCCTCTGTTCAAAATATTTCACAATAAAGTGAGCTGTGGGGAAATACGAAAATGGAAAACATTAAACCATTTCATATACATCTTGCTTCGATTTAATGTAACAATAACTTCAACATTCCAGTGTTATCAAACTAAAGTATTAATCGCGTGATAGATATTAATAAGGAACAACAATGTTAATGGAAATTAAATACATCTTTCACAATCATGTCAGTAAACTGGAAAAATGGCACTGACAACATTTTTTACAAAAACACATATATGTTTTCAAAAGATAACTTTAATTATAATTATTATCTACATATGCCATTATTTGTCAATTTACACTCATATTTTCAAAAAATGATGATGATGAATGGATAGGAAGTGAAAAATCGAAAATTCATACTTCAGAACAAATTAATACGAGTAAGTTTCTCCAAGATGCTTTAAACAATCAATAAATACTTGCTGTCAAATATCGTCATCAGAGTGCCTTCTACTAATAACAAATTTTTCTGACGCTATGAATCCATTCATTGAGGCGACTCACTACCCTTTTTTCTTATTTTCTTATTGGTTTTTTAGGTTGCCATATGACATGGCTTTGAGTACTGTTTTTCTCCACTATGTTCCATTACAACAATTCATAATTGCTATTTCTCCTGCTGCTTTTCTTCCTCTATTCTACTTTCCCAACTTTCCAATTCTCCTTGGCCAGAGTGGAATCCATTATCGTTTCTACCGTTTTTCGTCTCATGTGTCCTACCCATTTTATCATACTTCCTTCATTTTATTCGTTTACTGTTTCTTCATTTCCTTCGTGCATTTTCTTTACTGTACTTTTCATGTTTGTATATTTCGCCATTATTTAATGGCTTCATCAGGAGCGGACTACAAGATTTACTGAATGAAAACAACACAATAATAAAACATTTTAAAATTACTACTTACAGAAAATTGGTGTCAGTTAATAAAAATATGGAACCGTACAACACGTTCAACACATTTTTAGACAGTAGGTACATTCTACAATTAAACATGGTGATAAAATTAACAATCAGTTTTTTTTGTAATAGAAAGTGTAGAACCAAACTAATTACAGGGAGATACAACTGACTTACTTTTTAATTTTATATGGCGATACTTAAATGTTATTTAGAATGTTACAATAGATATTGCTTAATTGATTGACGTCAGATTTATAATTTATGGTGTTTTTTGTTTTATTGATGTAGCACATTTCTAGAAATAACCTGTTCTTATATCTGTTTTCTCTTTCTAAAATTTTTATATTCATGTAGTCAAACTCATGTCCCGTATTTATATGGTGTTCAACTGCCGCACAGGTGTTTTTTTTGTTGCGACAATCGCTTTTGTGTTGAGTGACTCTTTGTCTCAACAATTGTACCGTCTGCCCTATGTCCTTTATATAGTTTATTTTATATTTTTGGGATTGAGGACCATTTTTAAAGACATTTAACTAGTAGTTAATTCATTTTTATTCAACGTTTCGGTCTTTCCATGATCTTCATCAGAAATAACATTTTTGTTAAAACTGAAAGAAATGGTACAAGTTACAGAAATAATTTTTAAAAACAAAACAAATAAATATTACCTTCGACAGAACGTTCATTTTATTATTCAATATATTTTATAGATGTTTTAGGACGCATCACATAACAGAATATAACTCACACCCAAACAAAACGAACATTTAAAAAATATGACATTCATTGATGAAAATTTGTATTGGAATATACGAGAAATTCCAATACAAATTTTCAGCAGAGCTAAAATTGACAAGAAACCTTAGAGACACTAATACAAAGGAATTTATAGAAACCAAAATTAAATGGGACCAGGGAAAATGGAACAAAATTAATACTAAAATACAACAAACTAATAAAAAACGAAAAAACAGATAGCCTAGAAGAGCTAGAAGATATGCCTATTAACGATTATATGGAAAACCGAACCGATAATAAAAGGATAATCGGCCAGAGATCTTCAGTTAATGCATTTTATCAAAAGGAACTAAAGAGAATTAATAAAACAACAGAAAACTAACAATGAGAGATAAAGGAAATGTAGGCAAGAGGACAATGGCAACGGATAAGGAAAGAAGAACATAATAACAAATTCAACATATAACACACAAAAGCCTGAACAAAATTTAAAAAACAGCAAAAAGAATATATGAAATACAAACAATATAAGATAGGCACATGGAATGTAAGAAGTATTGCAGTATTCAAAAAGGTAAATCTAGAAACCTGCGCTATAACAGAAACAAAGAAAAAAGGAGAAATGAAAATATGAGTATTATACAGCGGAGTAGAATAGGACAGAATAGCAGCGGCAGGAGAAGGGTGTATATTAAATCCCAAATATGTAGAAAAGCTCATAGAATGCCAAGAAATTGACGAAAGAATTATAAAAATCAAACTGAATATGATAGAACAAGAAATCATTGAAATAATAGTAGCATATGGGCCCAACTAAAATGATTTAATAGCAGAATAACGCATTTTCTGGGAAAAGCTTCAAGAGATATATGAGGCTAAATATTCTGTAATAATTTCATGGAAAATTTAAATGATATGATAGGAAATGTCACGAATAGGATCCCAACTAATAGAATTCTGTATACAAAACGGACTGGTAGTACAAAACTCACTTTTCCAACATAAGGACTGTCACAAATACACTAGAGAAGAACCAGGATGAGATGAGAAATAAATCATATATTACATTATAACGGAAAAAACAAACAAAAAAATTTTAAAAGACGTAAGAGTTCATCGAAGTGCAGAATTACAGACAGGGCACTACTTGGTGGCAGCAAATATAAAGCAAAACATTTCTGAAAAGCATACCGACAAAATTCAAATTTACATAAAGAGAATATTGTCATCAAAATATACAAATTACAAGGAGCAGGAACTAAGGAGAATATCAGAGAACTAGTCACTGATCTAATATACGAACAATATAACGAAATAACAAAAGCAGACTTAGAGAGAAAATGAAAAATATTTAAAACCACCATTACTGAGGGACCAGCGAATCCTGTGGAGTTACATCTGGGACTCAAAAAAGAGAAGCAGCTGGTGGAGTGGAGAAATAAAAATAATTGTAAAGAACAAAAAACTTGCATGTAAAGACCACTTGCGAGGAAAAACGCGCGAAAAATATGGAAAATACGGAGGAATAAGAAACCTAGTTGAAACAAAAATTAAAGAAGCTAAAGCCAAAGAGTAAGAGAGTTTCGGAGAAAACATGGAACACATGAAATAACAAAAAACTATTGTACATGAGATATAAAGGACTTGAAATATTACTTCAAATTATAGTTACAGGAGAGAAAACTAGAAAAAGTACCAGAGGAATGGGCAACACAAATAACTATACACGAATTCAAAGAAAATGACAGAACTGATTGTGGAAACTACAGAGGAAAAACGCTTACCTGTAGTACAAGTAAAATATATGGAAGAATATTAGAGACAAGATTAAGAGTCAAAATAGAAGGGCAATTACATGAAGCACAGAGCGGATTTAGACCAGCGTACAACACTCAAGATCATGTCTTCACCCTTAGGAATCTAACAGAACAATTTCTAACACTCAATAAAGAAAAATAGCTATGTTTTATAGATCCCGAAAAAGCATTTGACTCCGTCCCAAGATACCACATCGGGAGTGCACTTAGAAATCTTGAAGTTGAAAAAAAATTAATAAAAGGAATTAAATCATTGTACAAAAATAGCAATACAATATTGTAAGAACACAAAACTGCGAAAGAACAAAATTTAAAACAACATGAGGTGGAGTGCTGTGTCCATTACTTTTTATAATATTTATGAAGAAAATAATAATACAGGCCAACAAACAATCCAGAAAAATAGACGTAGGATATAGCAAATTGCAAAACATTACAATGAGCGAATGTATATTTGCAGATGACATAGTAATAGCAGCAAACAGCCAGGAAAATTTGCAATATAACATAGAAGTATGGTCAAAACGCCTTAAAGAAAATGATAGGTATGAGAATCATTGCATAATAGAAACAAGTAGACAACATAAAATATTTAGGAAAAGTTAATACAGTACAGGACGATATGATGCGGGAATAAACAGTAGAATATCATCTGCAACAAAACTATACTATTAACAGAAGAAATGATTCCTACATAAAAAAGAAATTAGTACTAAGACAAATCTCACAATATACAAAACAGTATACCCACCAATTTTGTTATATGGAAGCGAAACACGTGTACTTACATAAAAACTAAAAACAGACTACAAGTTATGGGAATGAAATACTTAAGAAGAGTAGTGAATGTGACAATATTGGATAAAATAAGAAAGAATGCAATACGAGAGAGGCTAGAAGTTGAGAGTGTTCGGAAACATATAGCAAAATCACAACTACGTGAAAATAGTTTGGAACGCAACAAAAATAGGAAAGAGGGGAGGTAAACCTAAGATGACGTGGGACAACGAAGTGGCAAAATCATTGAAAGAAAAAGGAATGTCGTGGAAAGAAGATGAATTAATGTCAAAAGACAGGAAAAGATGAAAGACATTGGTAAATGAAAATGCAAAAAAAGTTACTCTCTACACTTAAAGTAGAATAGGAGGGTTTCCTACTAAATTTAGATCATCTGTGTACGCTATGAATTGGATTGGGTTGGTTAAATTTTTTTTATATATGTAGTCTGCTTATTTGAGTAACTGAGTCTTTTCAATACGAAATGTATGAGATAGAAAAAGTTTAGTGAGTAACACGAGTGGTAAGTAAATGACTGAAATTTAGAAAACTTTTTATTTGATGTATAATACCTAATTATAATAATTGTATCGTAATATACTTTGAAGGATATTAGTTTGATTTGTATCGTTATGCATGTATTAATAATAAGATTGGCCTCTTATCTCTAATTGCAAAATTCTCCTTTATTCATAAATAACACCGATAATTGTTTCATAAATCACATCTACATCGTCAGGTAATAATAAAATGAAAAAGATCACTTCATTGTTATATTGTTATAACAATATCTTAAATACTTATTTTCCAAGCTGTATCATAATCTATGACCATTTTGTGTCATCGTTACTATACTTTAAATTCGCTAACGCTTCCTGAAAGGATTTTCATTCCACTTAACTGAGGTTTCAGAAAATATCGGAGTAAACACATAATAACGATAACAGATGTATACGAAAGTGTGTTAACTGATAATTTAGAATTAATCGTTGTGTCGTATGTTATCCATTATTCCGTTTAGGTGCTTACCTAAATAACTTACCTTCAGAATTTAATTAAATACTCTCAAGGATGTCTCTTTCACTCTTCTGGTTTAACAGCGATGTATCGTTTATATAACGCAATAGGGGAAAATTCAGCTACAAAATTGAGAGATGTATTCGAAAGGTTTGTGAAATCGACGGGTAGATTGGAACGTCCTTTTAGGAATTACAAGTAGATTAGTAGGGTAAATGAATTTCTCAAAACAAGTCTCACTTCATAATTCCATTAAATTAATGTGCCCGTAAAAACTTTTCCATTTATTCCTTTTCTGAATCATCGAAAAAACTGAAGCTGGTATATTTAACAAGCTAATTTTTTTGACATATTTTGTGAAGATTAAGAGATAAAGATGTTGAGTATTTTCTCCTCCTGAACTCTATTTGGTACATACTTCTATACACCTGATTGCGGCTTCATAGAGGTACCTCCTAACTAAGGTATAGATAATACGTCTTAGGGCTTATCCGGATTATAGAAAAAATAGCGTATACTCAATTATAAATGACAAAATGACAAAATGACAAAATGATTAAATTATAAAATTCATGATTCCTCCCTTCTATCAGATTATTCTCAAAACCCCTATAGAAATTTGTGCTCAGGCGGCCTCAAAAGGGACACACGGAGGGTAAAAATCTATATACTGTCAGATAGTCAGACAGCATTGAAAGCTCTGAATCCTTAAGACAACTGGCAGCAACCACCCGGGTCACTCTAATGAGGGTGCCGGGTCACAGTGGCTTCAGAGACAGCTTTGCCAAATAAGGAGCAAACTCTGGAGTTTTTGGCCCGGAACCCGTCTGTTGACTCTCTAATGCCCACTTGGGAGAAGTGTCGCGATGCTGGAAATACGATTTATTGAAATCTCGTTGAAGTGATGTGCCAGGACAAAGACAAGCGAAAAGGCTGGTGAGCATTTCGCCAAGGAAAGCTAAACAGTTTCTCGAATTAGCCAAGAAAGTTTGAAATTAGTAACGGAACTCCTCACTGGACACTGCCCTCTGAGGTATCACTTCAAAAAATGGGCAAATCAGATAATGAAAGTTGCCAATACAGCGAGAAAATCGCTGAAACTGCAGAAAATTTTCTTACCCAATGTACAGCACTTTCCTGCAAAAGGTTGAAGCTTCCCTTTGATATCAGGAACTCAGCTCCCAGGAAACTAATAAACTTAGCACGAAGTCTGGAATTTTCAAGCCTCGAATAGATTAAGGGTTATGCACAAAAGATCTTATAGGTCGAAGTGCTTGATTGACCTGTACGACCCCCCTTGAAATCTACTCTACAATACACTCCGGAGATTGTTCTAACAAACCGAAATTTATAGGACCCGTTGAACTGGCTTTGGTGAGCTAAAAATCTTTAGGGTTCATCTGTGCGACGCCCTGAACAATATCCAATCATAGAATTGGTAACTTGTATACACTCCGTAGGCTGTCTCGTGCTAACAAACGAAAATTTCTCCAAAAATGATCAAAAATGTTGTATATATGGATTTATAGGACCCGCTGTACTGGCTCTGGTGAGCTGAAAATTAATTGGGTGCATCTGTGAGATGCCTTGAACAATATTCAATCATAAAATTGGTAACTGATATGCACTCCGGAGGCTTCTTACAAAAAGTGGCCGACGACGACGACATACACACAGGATTTTTCTCTAAAATCCAGTTTTTCGTGTTCTCGCTAAAAATGAGAAAATAACTAAAACAGAAATTCCATCATATTTTTGGGTAAACCAATACTTTTGTCGCATCTTTAATATGATTGCGCGGAGAAGTAACAAATGGAGTGAAGATTTCTTGTGTGTAATTAGTCTCAGGGTCTGCTAGCCGATCCCGTACTATCTTTTTTACGTTTCCTTATTCAAAATTTTTATGTGAAAACTAATACCAACACAACTTATGTAAAAGTTTTGTTCTTATGTTACAAAGAAAGTTGACTGTAAGTAATCATAATTAAACTTTTACATTTTTAGTTGAATTATAAAGCAAATCCTCTTCTTGCCTTGTAACTCTCATCTAAAGATTTGGAGGATTAAATTCAGACAATATTTCTCGGCGAAGAAAAGTGGATTATGGTATTATCTTTATTAGATAAAATCAGTTTTTCTCAAATTAAATACTATTTCTGTTGTTTTCCTAGACCGTCTAATGCAAATTCGATTACAGTGAAGATAGAGAAATTTGCATTTTGGATCTGAAATTTGTAATTTTATAAAGTTAGTTTTCAACCAAATAACGACCATGCTTATTTGATATTCAATTTTTTTAATTTTCGAATTTTAAGTAGGAGTGCTTGCAATGATCAAATCCATCGAATTATTATTAATCATCCTTCCATTTTACTAGAAACTACCACAAAATGAATTGCACTAACTATCGGCGAATACCGCTGCTAAGCATAGTTTCGAAAAATTGTGATAAAATCCTAGAATGTAATCAGTGGAGAGATATTGAACCACAATTAGATCAGCTCCAAAACGGCGATAAAAAAGTGTTCAAGGTAAATAAATATACAACGTGGTAGAGATCTGATAGGATGAGAGGACGAGTAAAATAGAGAAAAGAAGTACTACAATCCGCAGATATAGGAGCCAACTTTATCACGCAGCATCATCTCAGTTGAAGGGAATTCCCAACTTAAATCATTACAATAAGATCAGTTGTAGTAGTACAGGTCACACGATTTACTGAAAACAACAAACATAGCCGCATCAATCATATGTTACGTGTCATCTGTCATGTGTCAACTGTCATGTGTCATCTGTCGTTTGTCGTCTATCATCTGTCATAATCTATTTGTTTTTGTTCGAATTTCTTGTATAATTCCTTAAGCTAAATAAAGCCACGTTTCTGTTGGTAAATAAAGCCACGTACATTTCTGTTGGTAATTTCGTTTATTATGCTACAATTTAACTTGAAATGCCTTTCAATAAGTTTAGGAATTTTAAAATACAATAGATAGTAGGGTGAAACGTGACATTTTCCTAACTTCTTAACTATAGGATTCCAAACACAATGCGACAATATGTCGACATTCAAAATGTGCTATTTCAATGCTCAAACAAAACTATTTACAATTATTATTGCAAAAAGTTATATTTTAAAGGTATTTAACAAAAGCTGGGGATAAAGTGTAACTACCCTTTGAATTTACAACAATACGAAAGATATTATCAATTCTGTAACACATTTTTATAACGCTTGCAACTAAATGAATTTACGCTTTACATATATACAAGGAAGAAAAAAAGTAACATACGAATATCTCACATATTTTTAAAGCATCGTAAACAATATAATTCAAGATTTTATAATCTTGAACACATATAAAAACCGAAACCTGTTCTACTTACGAAGAATGCATGAAAGCAGTAGAAGACATCTCTGTCAAACCAAAGAACACTATTCTAGCTCGACATATCCTGCTTCATCGTAAGCAACGTGCAGGCGAATGCAGCTCTGATTATATAACAGTTCTTTGTCTATCGGCAAAGGACTGTAAGTGTGAGGACATTACTGCTCAAGAGCACGAAGATCAAGCAATTCGTAGAGCTTAATTTCTGGCTTGATTTCACGTAAAATCCGGCGGCTGCTTGAAAACTCTAAGCTTACTCTTTCTGAAACACTTATTCAAGCAATCACCCTGGAGACCTCTAAAAAGGCTATCTTCAATAACTCACAGCAACTCATCGCTATATCAAAAGACAAGCGCTGTTTTTTTGTGGTGGGTATGTGCCCTCGATGATTAGATAGCCAGCAAGTAAGGCGACCTGCAAAAAGTGCACGAGAAAATGTCATTTTGCAAGCGTCCGAGCATATCAACATGCACTCTGTATCAAACTAAGAGCCCACTAGCTCTAACAATTGTTAATTCTACAGTGGAGCTATTTCTGTTGTATCTCCTTCAAGTCCTAGAAGTGCAACAATCCCGATCATTGTAAATGGGTATAAGGCTGAAACACTCATCCGTTACCGGGAGCTTGGTTACTTTCATCAACAGTAAAGTCACCCGTACCTTAAACTCACTCAAGAAACCCTGTGAGCAAACTGTCAATCTTGCCTCTAAGAACCAAGTGTCATTAGTTGAAGGCGTATGATTTGCCACCATTGTAATGTACCGATACATCTACAAACAGAAGCCTCTTCTGGTTGTTAACAATCACTGCGCTGACGTCATCATAGGCCACAACTTACTAAAACAACACTCAAGCAAACATTTTAATCTTGGAGGACCTGTAATCTACTACCAGCCCCCGTTCTTACTAACATTTCGCCCAATATCCAATTCATCGCTGTAATTAGCAGACGGTATACCAAAGAAAACAAAGACTTAATAAAATAAGAAATACCTAAACTTCTTGAAGGTGTAGTAATTGAAACAAGTATCTCCCCCTGGTGAGCACAAGTCCTCGTAGCAGGAGGAGGAGCATATCACAAACGACTAGTAATCGTTTACTCGATGACCACCAAATCACCATCCTAGAAAGCGAAAAAGTATTCACAGCGGTCGAAGCGTGTGGGACATCAATTTACGCGCTTTCTATTTAAAGTGACAAACGGAATGGCCGCCTTTCAGCGAACACTAGATTTCATAATTTCTGAAGAAAAACTAGATGGGACGTTCGCGTACTTAAATGATGTAACCATTTGTGCCAAGGTCGATAAGGATCATCAGCACAATCTAAAATGGTTCATGGATGTTGCCAAGAAACTCAATTTATCTCTTAACGAACAAAAAAGCGTATTTATCCAAACCAAGAATAATTTACCGGGATACACATTGAAAAATCACACTATTAGACCCGACCCTGAAAGGCTGAAGCCCCTACTAGAACTTTCTTCTCCAACGATGATAAGTGAACTGAGACGAGTTCTTAACATGTTTGCTTACTACGCAAAATGGATCGCACGATTCTCAAAAAGAATCAAACAACTCACAATTGTGAATAGCCTCCCATTACCGCCTGACGCTCCAAAATGCTTCGAAGAACTCAAGTAGGACATCGAAGCGGCAGTCGTCGTAGCGATCAACGACAACGAGATTTTAACGGTTGAGGCCGACGCATCTGAATTCGCCTTCGCGGCTACACTAACTCAACGAGGACGTCCATTAGCCTTTTTCTCAAACTCCGAGTGTAAACAGTCCTCAATCGAAAAGTAAGCTTGAGCTATTATAGTGGACAGTTTGAAGAAATGGAGATACTACATGATTGGCAAATATTTTCTTCTAATCACTGATCAGCAGTCGGTAGCCTTCATGTTTAATCAGAAATATAACACCAAGATCAAGAATAAGAATATCATGAGTTGGCGGTTGGAGCTTTTATACTTTAAGTATAACATCGTTTATAGCTCTGATAAAGCTGCTGCAGACGCACTATCTCGCGCCTGCACATATATGAGTAATCTTAAAGAACTTCTCAATGCACTCTGTCACCCGGGCGTGACAAATATGTATAAGTGGGTGAGCTCCAAAAGCATAACCTATACTGCTTACGACGTGAAAGAGATGATCACCTGATACCCAACGTGCGCTGAAATAAAATAGGGATTTACAAAAGTCAACGGAAACTTGATCAAGACTACATCTCCATTCGAACGTATCAACACATACTTCAAACGGCCTATTCCATACAATACTCTCAAAAAATATATACTAATAATCATCGACGAGAACAGCAGGTTCCCTTTTGCATATCCATCAAAGATATGACATCTACCACCACCATCAACTGTTTCTTAACTGTTTCTTAACATTCGGCCAATCTCTTCATGGTCACATTCACAGAGGCTCTTCATTCATGTCTGAAGAATTCAAGTCCTTCTCAACTCGTACGAATATAGCGTCATCAAGGACGACGCCTCAGAGTAATGGACAAGTAGAACGGCTAAAAGGGATACTCTGGCGGACCACTGAACTTAATCTGCGGGCGAAGGGACTATCAGTAGGAAAATGGGAGTCGGTGCTACATGATTGTTATGAAATCTCACACTATTGTAGTGCCTGAATCCGACTCTGTCTTATACTATATAAGAAAGTTAAATTTTTGGCCAATGCGCACCTATAACACAACTATTTATCATTATTTTTTGTGACTGTTTTTATCTAGAGCTGTCCAGGAAGGTCCATTGTTTGTTGGGAGCCGCAATCGAGAAACTTCCGGAATATAAGGCACTTAATATATAAGAGACTACCTACCAACGCAGTGGAGTTCACAATATGATCTCGTGGCAGAACAGTGAAATAGTGAATAATAGTAAATAGTAAAGTATGTATATAAATTAAGTCCAAGTAAATAAACGGTTTATTCAACATAAATTAGTGAATAGTTAAGTGAATAAATAAATTAAGTGAGTAGGCATACCGCGTGTATAAATTTATTCCCCCCGTCAGGGAAAAGTAGTTTATATAAATAAGAGAAACATTACAGGATGCACTACACTGTGTCCGATCGCTACTGTGTACGTCTATAAACACCACTCCTTATGAAAAACTCTTCATTTCACCAAGGATATCACCGAATGGAGACTCATTTCCATCTTGGCACACAACTGGGCCAATACTAGTAAAGAATAAAAAACTGAATTTTTGGAGACCAACCCCCTCTACTCTCTTTTCCGGAGGGATAATGAGGAAACATCAACTGTATTGAAACGCTAATTGATGCCATTACCGAGCGACATCAATTAGAGTCGAGATGATAGCTTTCAAACAGCTGAAGAGTTAGGAAACACATCTCAAAATTCTCAACAGATGTCTCCACGAGTAGAATCTCTTCAAGTGCCTAATCGCTCAACGCCTTCACCCATTCTTCATGCTGATGGTTCAACCGAACCAGAAGACTACCTTCTCGTTTTAACGACTTTGTGACTGAAGAAAGTGGGGGACGGAGACTCAAGCGGGATAGAATGAGATGAGATGCAACGAGACACGACCTCTTTAGACGTGTTATCTATGATGTCTGTAGCTGTCCACCTGGGACAGCTTTGTCATATGAATTGTCATAATCTATTTGTTTGTCTCAGAATGTCTAGTATAATTATTTAAGTTGAATAAAGCCACGTTTTTGTTGGTAATTAGGTGGATTATGCTACATCATATAAGGTTTTCCATAGAAGCTGGTATTCTTTTTTCTCATAGAAACATAAAAATATCATCAGCCTTTTTTAGGAAAATTCGTTACAGCAATGTTTACTTTTGAAAAGATATGTGCAGCACTTATGCAGTGAAAACATATTTCACATTTCTAGTCATATCAATAAGTAAAATCACTTATAAAAGGTAATATTAAAAGTCGACAGATTCATTTTCAAACAAAATCAATATAAACCTGAAGGCATCTAAAGTGTAAGTCGATATTTTCTCAATCCTATTGTTATAATGGAAAATAGTGTGTTTATAAAAATTGTCTCCGGAGGAAAATGCCATCGCAAAGGATTATTTTATCCTCCAACGTTTTTCATTTTACAATAAACTAGTTTTCTGGATTAAAAGGGTTTAATGCGGATCTTGAAGTATCTATCCACTTAGAGTAGAGTTTTTAATTAAATGTGTATTTTATAATTAATCTGGTTCGCTAGACTAATCCATTAATGTGTGCGAAGGTTAGATAGTAAATGAACATTTCTAGAGTCACAACAATGAATAATTTTTTTGTTATATTTTACTACGGCTTTAGAGCTTTTAAAATCAGGTGAGCAGTTCAAATATTTGAATAATTAATAGAACGTCAAACAGGTTTTCAATATAAATTGGAGGAGCATTGACGTAATTGGTAAAATCGAGATACAGGTTGTGTCAAAAGATGGCAATGGCGAACAAACATAATTATATTTGGTTAACCAATTGCTTCGCTTCTCCTGTTTTTTGTTATTACTGACAATTGCTCCAAGCAGAAAAAATCAATAAATTTAATTTATGAGAAATTACAGAATTATGACAAATCTTAAATAAACCAAATACATAATCTATCTATAACCAAGAGTTGATAGGGTGGAATGGAAAAAATTGATGACAGATAGAAATGATGTCTTTCGAGTTTTAGGTCTATATTCTCACTTTTTCTCTAAACATATTGTGATCTGTTTAACCTTTTTATCTACTTATACTTATAAAGCAAGCTCCTGTCCCATTTAATATTTTTTGCTCAATAATACAACGTAATCCCTTGGTGTGAAGAAAACCAAGAAAAGGATTAGATATAAAATTGCACTAAGGTGTCTCACGTTCTTTCTGTTGGTCATCTACATCCATTTTATCCGAAATTCATCCCAGTGTCTAAGTTAATTCTTTCGTGCTTGAAGCGGAAATAAACTGAAGACCCTTTATATATTTCATGAAACCGTTGTTGTTTACACTTTCTTTTATATTCACCTACACAGGATTATCTCCACGGCATGTGATTTAAAATCAGAAGATTGTGTGTTTTTGATTTTATTCTAGTATTTTGGAAAAAATTTGTTCAATTTTTCCAAATAAACGATAATAATTTCTGCATATTGCCTATATTTGTTTGTATAATTATTAGTTTTGAGGAACATGTTTTTCTAAAACATAATAAAAATACCCCATTAATTGACGATGTCCCAGCAGTTTTAATCTTCACAATATCATGTTTGTTGTTTACGGCTGACTTGAAAGTGCTATGTGAGGAGATCTGGAGGTTGTGACAATGACGTGTATTTAAAATTAATTATATATTTTCAATGCCCATAACACTATGTGGGGTTCACAGAGTACTTCTCGGCGTAGAAAGGTTGTTGAACACATAATCAATTCCACTAACGCGTTCCTTCTTAGCACATGCTAATCCTCCGATAACTTTTCATGTCATTGATCTGACTGTATGCAATCCTACTGGACGATCTTCACTTCCTTATCATAATATCCCAAAACACTAATCAAGAAACAACTCGCCGGACCTATGGGCGTCTGAAACTAGACTCTTCCTTTTGTAGTCTCCCCCTCTTACGGTAACGTTATTGACTACATTACATTACATTATTTACATAATCATCAACCTCTTATTGGTAAAAATGCGTTCTCATTTACCAACAAAACCGTAACATGGTAGAATCTTTCCTGTGAAAATGCAATCCGACAATCCAAGTTGGTCTTAAACAAGTATCTAAATTCTAAACTATTTGTGGAAACCTAATACTTCACAACAATACAAAAGCCGAAGCCAAATACATCGTCAAACAAAGTAAAACATCTTCTTGACAAAAACATGAATCATCTTTAACTGACAATTCCAATCTATTCCGAACTTGGAAAAAATGCGTCAAATTAATAGCCAAAAAACCAATTTGAAAGTCACTCATCTTATCTCTAAGAACTCTGAAATTTTCAATAGCCAACTCATCGAAAACACACTCACACAACAGTTTGAAGAAGAGTTGAAAAATAACAAAAACAAAGGATCTACCCGACACTTCTTTGAATTTACCTTGTCCACAACCCCTTCCTTGATTTCAAATACCCCTCCGCCATATTCAGTGATCCATTCAATTCCTCTACTCATTTTTTCAATTAGTAAACCTCATTGACTTTACACAAAATACTTCTCGCCCTCTCTCTCTAACTGCTCCCTGAAAGAATCCCTTCCCGAATTCAATTAATCCCTTTGTAAATTGAAAAAAGGTTATACTAACATCGAACTTTAAAAACAAAGTTTATGTATTCTTATAGATATTTGTAAATTTCAGACAGTTATATACACTGACGCCTCCAAAAAAGAAACTCGAATTGGATGCGTAATCACCTCATCCTCAGAATCCATCGAATCCTTTCAGATTCCCTCTTCTAGTAGTGTCCACACTAGTGAACTCAATGCTATCCTCCATGCATTCAAACATATTTCTGAATCTCGTATACATACAGCCATATGTACGGATTTTCTTGCATCTATCCAATTTATCAAACATTTATTTACGAATCACCCGTTAGTTCAAGACATATACATGATACCTGCGAATGATGCCACCACCATCTGGATTCCTTAACACTTAGAGATCGCTGGCATTAAAATCCTGATCACCTTGCAAAAGAAGCTGCCTCTTCATCTACTCAAAAGAAGATCTAAATCTGTGAATATCTCAAATCTAAAATGGAAAACCTGGTCAGAAACTAGGGCAAGAATAATGGGACAAAAAGAATTCAACACTCCACACTGTCCAACCCAGCATAGAACCATTCAACATGCACGGACACTCCAGATATGAAATTGTTATAATACGAAGATTGAAGATCAACCACGCACGTTTAACTCACGTTCTCCTCATATCCGCTGCTCCTCAACCGAAATGCCAACAATACACAACTTTATTTCAAACACATACTTGAGAAATACCCATTCTTCACTACCCAATGAAGTTTATTTTGCCTAAAATCTATCATAAGGGAAATGCTTAATTGTATGAATCAAATAAACCGAGTTATCCGCTTCCTTAAAGATGTACACGGTACACCTAATAAATAAATTATAAATTTATTGTGAACTTCCAAGTTACTAACTTTCATACCATTCAATATAATTTAATTTCATCACCTCGTACATAGATAATATTATTTTTCCGCCCAACCTATCTATATGCGAGAAAAGTATTGGTTTACCCCAAAAAAAGTTGGAATTTTGAAATTTTTTTTTGAGTTATTTTTACGTTTTCCATCAACAACAACACGAAAAAACGGTTTTTAGAAAAAAAATTCTGTGTGTATGTTGTCGTCGTCGTCGTTGTCGTCGGCCACTTTTCCTTACATGTCTTGTTAGCACGATACATCCTCCGGATTGCAATAATTCACCAATTTTATGATTGAATATTGTTAAGGACATGTCACAGATGAGCCCTATTGATTTTCAGCTCACCAGAGCCAGTACAACGGGTGCTATGGTACTTGAAGTAAGACATTTTGTAATTTTTTGAGAATATTTCAGTTTGTTAGCACGATACAGCATCCGGAGTTCAACAAGTCACCAATTTTATGATTGAATATTATTCAGGATATCTCACTGGTGAACCCTATTGATTTTCAGTTCACCAGAGCCAATACAACAGGTGCTACAGTACTGTAAGTACGATATTTTTGTCATTTTTGGAGAATTTTCAGTTTGTTAGCACGATACAGCCTCCGGAGTATATACAAGTGATCAATTTTATGATTGGATATCAAGCATGGCGTCTCAAAGATGAACGCTATTGATATTCAGCTTACTCAATCCAGTACAACGGGTGCTATGGTACTTGAAGTACCAGATTTTTCACATTTTTGGAGAATTTTCAGTTTGTTAGCACGATATAGCCTCCAGAGAGTATACGATTGATCAATTTCATGATTGAATATTGTTCAAGGTGTCTCACAGATGCACCCTATTGATTTTTAGTTGACTGGAGCGAGTACAGCGGGTCCTATAAATCCAGATATACTGAATTTTTTGTTACTTTTGGAGAAACTTCGGCTTGTTAGCACTATACATCCCCCGAAGTGTATACAGTAACAATTTTATGTTAGAATATTGTTCAGGGCCACAGATGCGGAAAAGTTAGTTTTAATCTTTAAAACCGTTTATTTTTTAATTAACTTGACTCTATTAATACTTCAATTAACACAATTGTTATTATTATACTAACTTATTGTACATATCTGAAAGTAGTCCTCAATAAGCCCTCTGGAGCCCAGCCCCACAATTTTCTTTTGGATTGTTCGATTAGAAATTCGATTTCTGTTCCTTCATAACTAACGCTTCCCAATATCATGGTTACTTATTTTTACAAAGTTCGAGTGTTGTCTACTTTATCCGTGGCATATATTCCAAGAATAGTCATCCAGATTTTTCCAAACGAATATATTTTAGAAGCTTCCACCTAACGACAGCGCTATTTCGTAACTCGAGCGTCCTCCAACCTTCTCCAGGAAGTTGTAATTTCCGGAGACGGCTATATATCGTCGAGTAAACGGTCACTTGCTGGGTTCAGGTTTAGTTCCGCATACCTACTATCTGCAAACGGGAATACTGTGATAGATGCAGAGCATGCAGGGTAGGGTCAAGAACTTCACATCGAAATTTTTCGACTAATGAAGTGCCCTCATTATTCACTCCAGCGAATTTATTGTTATTATTCCACTGAAGTTTTCTACACTGGCAAAAAATAGTATCAAAATAGTGACTGATTTGAAAAATTAATTTCAAAATATGGTGATTTTCTAATAAGAGTTATTACAATCATCTTACTAAAAATCTTCTGCAATATGGTTCGATTTGCTGAATCAACGCAATGATGCCATGAACCTTTGGAATAACTATTGTTGTCTTCTGTTTCATTCCTTTAATTTTTTCTCGTTTGCATGGCTATAGAGTTTTTCACAGATACGTTGCTTGATGAATATTTCTAATTACGGAGACAAATACAACAATTGACAGATTGACGGAATTCACTGTAGTGTAGTTCTCCTAACAAATTAAAATGGATCTTCATAATACAGCTCTATTCAATAAATAGTAATTATTATCATTTTAGTTGGAATTTTCTGCTGGGTTTTTGTCAACTACAGAAGTATAACTATGTACCTAGAGAGAATAGAGACTTTCTCTTGTGATCTTCCTACTTCTTCGAACCCGTGTTGTGCTCTCAAGTTATCACAGAACGAAGGGACCTATACTTTAACGACGGATCCGAACGTCTATGTTAAGAGGCTGTACAAGGCAGAATAACCCAGTAAACTTGTCATCAAAAGAGGGTGTTTTGCGTTCTCCTCTTTATTAATGGTATAGCAAAATGCGGGAAGTCGTATTCACTTGTATGTTAATGAGCTCTGAAGGCCAATCGTATATTACGATAATGACTTCTTCTACATGTATATGAATTAGTTGTTATATTAAATGAAAATCGATGATCACATGCACTTTTTCTATATATTTGTATTATTTTACATTTTGTTCATATTGCGTCACAACTAAGAATATCACAACTGCTTATTATACAATGCAATCGATATATTTTTACTTTTTTATGATTAATTCATGACAAGATGTGACATTATATCTTTTTATGCTTTTTTTTACTTGACTGACAACGTTTTTTTGTATGATGATGAAATGAATTTGAAAATGGGTTGTTATGGATATTTTTATATGTCGTTCAAAGTGGGTGGTAACAAGGAGAGTTATGTGAGAATGTAGCCAATGGGGAATAGGGATTTAAATGAAACCGTCATACGTCCGTTGAAAACTCAGCCGATGCATGTATTTTTGTGGACAAAAGAAATTGTTATATAGTTCATCTGTGGTTTTTTATATGGAGGGAAGTTTGCAATGGGTTTTGTATGGTTAAATACATATTATATATGTGGAAAGAATGATATTTTTACTTTATGATATCTACGGAATATATAAATTATGATATACAGGGTGAAGACAAAGTAAGAATTTACAGTAGGAATTTGAGTGTCAATTCAAATTCGTACATATTGGGGGCGTGGGTAGAAAGGAAGATAGGTGAGCGTTGGATCCGATTAGACATCGGATAATGGTTTTATTGAAATGATCGAGAATGTATAGGGATATGATGCATAAGTGCGAATGAAAGTGAGTGAGTGTAAATATAAATAAATAAGTAAATGTATAGGAAATGTAAAAAATAATCTAATGTTGTTGTCAGAGTGTTGTAAGGGCTCCAACGTGAAGATTATAAAGAATAATTTGAAGTTAATGTTAGAGTATTGTGAGGGCTCTAACGTAAGGATTGTAAGGAATAATATAATGTTGATGTTAGAGTGTTGTATGGGCTCTAACGTCAGGATTATGAAGAATATGAAGTAAATGGTTACACAAGTACTCTAGAAATATGCTACGGTTTTTTAAGGATAAGAATGTATGTGATAAGTAAGTTCTCTATAAATATGCTAGAGGTGTTAAGGGTACGAACGAATGTATGCACTCTAGAAATATGCTAGGGTTTGTAAAGGTAAAAATGTATTTAAGATAAGCCCTCCAGAGATATGCTAGATGTGTTCAGGGTACGAATGAATGTATGTACTCTAGAAATATGCTAGAGCTTTTTTAAGGGTAAGAATGTATGTAAGATAAGTCCTCTAGAAATATGCTAGGGGTGTTAAGGGTACGAATGAATGTATGTACTCTAGAAATATGCTAGAGTTTGTTAAGGTTAAAATGAATATAAGATAAATCCTCTAGAAATATGCTAGAGGTGTTAAGGGTACGAATAAATGTATGTACTCTAGAAATATGCTAGAGTTTTTTTAAGGGTAAGAATGTATGTAAGATAAGTCCTCTAGAAATATGCTAGAGGTGTTAAGGGTACGAATGAATGTAAGTACTCTAGAAATATGCTAGAGTTTTTTAAGGTTAAGAATGTTTATACTATGAGAGGAAGAGATGAAAGAATGTAAAGGGCCAAGCGGCTGTTTTTTCGGGCCTACTGGATTTATATACCAGCGCAATTCGCCACCGGCAAAGGCTCACCCGGTCCGATTGGGGCCTAGCGACTTACGTCACGCCTAGCGTCGGCTCTAGGTTAAATCCATTGTGGTACCATTTTGACGTGAAAACTCCAGTGTAGCTTGCGCTACTCCCTTTCTACGCGGAGGAATGAGTTGTATAATGAGAGTGAGTGTAAGTGTGTAATATTTAATGGTTGAGAAAGTGATGTGTAATTAATTAATGAATTAGCATGATCGTATAAGTACAGGTAATGTGTCCACTAATATAAAGTAAATATGCGAGAGACCTTTCAGGTAATGAGATTGTTTGTACAAGTTGTTTTATGCAAAAGAGTGTCGCTTTATTACGGCTAGAAGGTATATAAATTACTTTCCATTTTTTATTTATAGGATTGTTGTCTATGTTTCGCATGAGTCCGGCATAGATAATGGAATGATTTTGACAATTGGTCGAATGTAGATACCTGAAGCTGTCTTGACTTGGACTGAGCGAATTCTACCGTCTTTACCAACTGTAACGTTTATTATACGGGCTAAAGGCCATCGTAATGGAGGGGAGTCGTCATCTTTGACTAAGACCATGGTTCAGATGGTGAGATCTTTAGATGGGGTAGTCCATTTGGGATGATTTTGCAATTGATTCAGATAGTCGACCGACCACCTTTTCTAAATGTTTTGCAGAGCATGAGTACATTGTTGCCAGACTTTTGGTCTGTTTATAGGGAGTGAAGATAAATCTTTATCTGGTAGTAACATTAAGTAAGTCAGTAGGGTCAGTTGAAAGAGGATGTAAGGGTCGTGAATTGAGTACGGCTTCTATCTGGGTTATTATGGTGCTGACTTGTTCAAAAGTAGAAGTGGAGGTAGCAAGTAATTTTATCAAATGAGTTTTAACGCTTTTGACTCCGGCTTCCCAGAGACCACCCCAAGGTGGGGATCTAGGGGGTATGAATTTCCATTCTATTGAGGAGGTGATTAAGTAATCATATATGGAAGGAAATTTCTTTGTCAGGAATTGAGATACTTCAGTAAGATAATGATTAGCATCAACAAAATTCGTTCCGTTATCGCTATAAATTATGGATGTAATCGTCTAGACGTGAAACGTTTCAATGAAGCTTTGAAAGAATCTGTGGTTAAATCAGAGACTAATTCAAGATGAATGGTTTTAGTGGAAAAACATACGAATAGGGCTATATAAGATTTGGTTATCGGGGCTCGCTTCAAATGAGATGATTTTATCGAAAATGGACCGGCGCAATCGATTCCAGTCGTCTGAAAGGGACGAGGATGTGTTACACGACGTGCAGGTAAATCAGACATGACTTGCTGGACGGTTATGGCCTTGAACCTATAACACATTAGACATTTATTTATGATGCGCTTGATTTCGCGCAGGCCGTCAATGGGCCAGAATTTTAAACGAATATTGGCTAATACATTTTGAGGACCACTGTGTCCTAAACGTATATGTTCTCTTTGTAATATCAAGCTAGTGAGATGACAATGAGCAGGCAGTAAAGTGGGGTGTTTTTGTTCATAAGAAACAAGGGAATGTGAGAGTCTCCCTCCGACTCTAATAAGGTTCTCGTTGTCGATGAAAAGTTTTAATAATACAAGTCTTTTGTCTGATGGTTGTTGATGATTTTTTAATGCGTGATAAAGGTTTGGAAAACTGTGTGTTTGTACTTGGCGTACAAGGAAAAGTGATGCGGTGTCTAAGTTTTGTCTAGAAAAAGTTTTCTGAGTGATATCAGGGTGACGTATTTGTATATGTATGCCATTGTTCTGATTGCTTTAGTGAGGGATGATGAGCGATTTATTAAGTGTATGAAAGCATTGGATGGTCTTGCTATCGTGATGAGTGACTTTCTATTTGCTTCATGGGGATGGGGTAAAAGTGAATTCAAGTTTAACAATTCACAAGTTTGAATAACATTATAATTACAAGTGTGAGTGTCACAACTGCTTATTATACAATGCAATCGATATCTTTTTACTTTTTTATGATTAATTTATGACAAGATGTGACATTATATCTGTTTATGCTTTTTTGTTACTTGACTAACAACGTTTTTTTGTATTCTGATGAAATTAATTTGAAAATGGGTTGTTATGGATATTTTTATATGTCGTTCAAAGTGGGTGGTAACAAGGAGAGTTATGTGAGGATGTAGCCAATGGGGAATAGGGATTTAAATGAAACCGTCATACGTTGTTTGTGGACAAAAGAAATTATTTTTTTTCATTCAAACTAATCCGCTTCCACCCAAGGTGATTAGCGGTGTATAACAATATACAATATTAAATTTTGTTTAGTAAATTAATGTCCTTTAAGAATCCCATCAATTTGTCAACTGGGCAATTTACACCTAAGAGTATATTTAAATCTGTAGGTAGTCTATATTTTAGCCGGTTCGTGTCAAACTTAGTGCAATTGATCAGGACATGTTTCACTGTTAAATGTTCTTGACATAGATCACATATAGGAGCATTGTCTTTATTGAAAAGATAAGTATGCGTAAATTTGCAATGCCCTATTCTAAGTCTAGTGACAATCACTCTCTGCGTGTTGTGGTTGGATGCTTCCACCGCGTCACTGTTGACTTAAATTCGCGAAGTTTGTCTTGCGATCGCTGCCAGTCTTGTTGCCAGTGGTTGTAAACTTTTTCTCGAATAAGTGTTCTCTAGTCACTCACCACGCACTTTGTTATGAGTTCGACATTAACGTTTACGATTGCGTTACGCGCACATAGGTCCGCTTCTTCGTTGCCTCTGATGCCAATGTGAGCAGGAATCCACATGAAATCGACAGATTTATTGTTGTTCTGGATATTATGAAGCTGTGATTTAATTGATTGTAGTATTGGGTGCTTGGGATAAGGATGTTTCAAGGCATGAATGCTACTTAAGGAATCAGTTAAAATTAGGGTTTTGGGATTTGGAAAGGAGGTAATTACTTTAAGGGCATGAAAGATAGCATAGAGTTCTGCCGTAAATATGCTAGTGTGAGGGGAGAATTTTATGCTGTAAGATTCAGTTGTAGTCACTATTGCAGCACCCACTCCAGCCTTCGATTTCGAAGCATCCGTGTAGACTAAGTTAAAGCCATTGTAGTCATGCAGTATCTTGTTGAAGTCTGCGAAGATTTCATGGAGATTTGTATCCCTATCAAGCCCAGTCAGGTTAGTACGGCAGCGAGGGGTAGACATTGTCCACGGAGCTGGATGTTCGACAGTGGATGGAAACATTGTTGGGAGCTCTAAATTAAACTTCTGAAAAAGTTCTCTAACTCTGGCGTAAAATGGCTTAGATAGATGCGGTTTTTTATCAAAAAGATCCCTATATCTGTTGTTGAATGTGTTACTGTAAACTGGTTTTTCAGCATTAGTGGATATAGCAGCCGCGAATTATATTTCGTCACTTCGAAAAATACTTTTTAAAAAAACAAAAATTACTATTTATGACATTTATTTTATGAAAGTTACAAACAATCTCTGTGTTTTTCACATCATTATTCATTTATATAAGTTTTTGAAAAAATACAACGTAAGCTATAATATTATATATGAGTCAGCCATTGTCGTATCTTAACTCCTCCGGCCAAAGAGAAAACTATGGGGTTTCTCCAGAGTTTGAGATGCCAGGAAAGTTTTTGAAATCCCGTTTTCCTTGTTTCTTCTCATTTTTCTTCTTAATCTTCTTCTGTTTTCTTTTGTAAATTTTGAAGGGTACTAGGATTATGCTTAAAAAGACAATAATATATAATAATATTGTGTAAAAACTAATCTTTTTGAAATGAACAGGAGCCAAGTCCAATCTTGCTAATTTCGATTTGTCTTCTTGGAGTATGTTCTGAATGTTACTTAATTCATCTAAATTCACTGAGTCTATTTGCACTTTATTTAAATGAAAAGAGTCTGTTTTAAAGTCTTCGTTCGAAAATTGCAATTTAGGAAGTTCTACACTTTTATATTTTGGTATATTACTTGAAAAAGTTTTTAATGTGAAATTGTTTATTGAGACTACGCACTGGTTATTTAATTCAATTATAAAACTACCGTTTAGTGGAATGTTATTCATGTTTTTACCACATTTTTGGATGGCCACTGTGTTAAATGGAGATATTACGATCCACTGGTTGTCTTCTATCTTCTGAACTTTTACATTATTGATAATCACTGGAATTTGTTTACATGATAAATCTCTTGACTGAGAGTACTTAAGTAGTTGTACTTCGCAAGGAGTGTGTTGAGTAATTGGTAACTTTTGGAGATCACTACACAGGAAATCTTCTTGAGATATTTCTTTGCAGCTTTCTTCTGAGAAGGTGTAATGTTGATCGTTTAAAAGGATAAATTTGGATTGTGGTATAATCGTTTTAAAGGATTGTTTTGATGGTGTAGGTAAAGAATAGAGATGATAGTAATTATATTCTGAATTTTCGACAATTGGAATTTCTAGTATGAAAATTATATTGTTACCTTTACTATAGCTTTTGATTTCAATTATTTCCTCAAGCAATAAAATGTTTTGCAAAGACAAATTGATTGGAAATTTGTTATTTTTGTCTATGTTTTTACTGACTTCTAATATTTCAGAAAACAGATCGTTAGGATCAACTATTGAATTGTGAAAAGTATTAAGTTTGGCAAAACTGATTGCCGTTTCAATTTTTTTCAAGTATATCATATGTTATTTGAAAACTCATAGAAAATTGTGAAACAAGTTGTTCTATTGCAAAATAGTGATAAGTTTCTACTTTATCTATATTCAAGTGTGTAATTATTTTTTGTAAATCATTGATACGTGAATTTAATATTAATTGGTTATGAGCTAATATTTTGGTATTATTCTCAAAGTTGTTGATAGACGATTGGAGTAAAGTTATTTGATCGTGAATAAGAGATTTCAACTTGTTTTGACTGTTAGATAAATATGTAATGGCTTCGTCATAACGCTTTGCATCATTTTGATCTAAATTTCCGGTTATAAATTTTATTGCAGATCCTAATCCGTCAAATAATGATCTCTTTGATTTTTTGTTCCAAAATGGATTTAACTGGTTCAATTGAAGAGTAATCTTTTGTTCAATTAACTTGATCAGGTGATAAGAATTTTGAAAATGTTTATTAAAGTTATAAATTTCAGGTGATTTCAATAAAGAGTTATAGAGATTATTATATTGTTCCTTTAAAGCAAGAAATTCTTTGTTAATGTTTGTAATATCAAATATATGTATAAACGTCCAATAGTTTATTTTAATTTGTGCTGTTCCTAAATGAAGAGGAAAAAGACCGGGATTATCATTTAGGTTATGGTACTGGGGTGTGTCTGGTTCTGCGTTGGCGATCCAGAGGAAGAATCTGTAATAAGAGGTTTCCTTAATTCTTTAATATGTACTATTTGTTTGTCTATTATTTGTTTCTTATGATTTAATGATTTTCTGGAAATTTCTACTCTATTTCTATCTAATATTTTTGTTATATTTGTTTACTTTTTTTATTTCGATTTTTGGGGTTTCGTTTGAATACAGTTTGACCTATTTTAAATTGTATGTTTGTGTCACCTTGTATATTTGTTTTCTCTATAATTTTTTGTTTATTTTTATTCATATTTTCTCGAACATCTTCATAAATATGTTCTAACTTTTCTTTATGGTTATTAACTTTATCTGTATAAAATGAATGAGTCATAAAAATTTCGTTAGGGTTTCTAGAATGTGTACGTCCAAAGGTAAGTTCAAAAGGTGCGAAATTCGTGGCACTGTGTATTGAATTATTGTAGGCAATAATAGCATAGTCCATTAAGTCATTTTCATTGGGATAAATTTCTCTTAAAATTCTTAAATGTTCTATTAAGGTGGAATGTAATCTTTCAACTATTGAATTTGACTCGTGATGACCAGGAGTTGTGAAGTGAACTTTTATTTTATGTAATGCCAGGAGATTTTTAACTGTTTCATTGTTAAATTCTGTACCTTTATCCACTGTTATTGATTGGGGAATTCCAAAAGAAACAGAATATTTTATAAGTGCTTTGCTTATAACAACTGCAGATTTGCCTGGAATGAATATTGCTAGTGCAAATTTTGTGAATGCGTCAATTAATGTTAAATAACTTTTTCCGTCAAAAACGAAAACATCTATGTGAACAATTTGGAATGGTCTAGAAGCTGTTTCTGTCAACACGAGAGGAACATAAGGATTATGTCTTGAATATTTATTTTTTTGACAAATGGTACAATTATTAATGTAGTCTGTGACTGTATTTTTCATATTTTTCCAATAATAAAGTTTACGTAGTTGTTCTAAAGTTTCATGGATTCCTTGATGGTTATTTTTACCTTCATGGTAGTTTTTTAACAAAAGAATTTGTTCTTCCTGATCTTTTACAGTATTAAGTAATTTAGTACATTTAATTAATTTCGGTCCGTTCGCAGAAAAATGTTTTAGATAAACATTATTAAAATCACGATATAAATTATCATTATGAAAGTACATATAAAATGTATTATTTAAATCTGTATATTCAGCTATAAAACAGAAAATGAATTTTTCGTTATCTATCTCGGGAATTTTAATTTTCATTATTTTTTTATTTTCATATGTTTCATGAGAAACATCTGTTTTTGAATATATATTTGGATAAACAAGAACTTGATGTACTTTATTATTTATCATTTCGTCTAAAATGGGTATACCGTTACTGTTGTTATCTTTTGCTGAATGGTTTGTTATATTGTCAGAGTCGTCTGAGTCAGGTTTTGTCCAGAAGGGTTCAGGAGTGTTTAAATCATTACGATCATTATTTTCTTGTAGTGTTGGGGGTTGTATTTGTACGTCAGATATAATTTTAACTTTTGATTGATTAGTGTTACTTGTAGAAGGTTGTGGATCTATGGGAATATTTTCAGCAAACTGCTGTAAGAAATCTAGAATATCGTCTTGGGAATCTCCGGGGTTATTGACTATTGATTCTGTTTCTAATGCATTGATAGGAATTTGAGATAAGCAATCGGCATTGGAATTTAATTTTCCCTTTTTATAGAAGATTTTATAATCATATTCTTCCAACTTTGAACGCCATCGGACTAATTTGGTTCTTTAAGACTAAATAACCAAGAAAGAGGTTTGTGATCTGTGTAAATATGAAATTGTCTGCCGTATAAATAAGGCCTGAAATGTTTACATGCCCACACAATGGCAAGCAATTCTTTTTCTATAACCGAATAGTTAATTTCAGATTGATTTAGAGTTCTAGAAGCATATGCTATGGGTTTGTCATTGGGTACGTTTCCTTGGGATAAAACTGCACCAATTGCATATTTACTAGCATCGGTTGTGAGAATAAAAGTTTTCGAAAAATCAGGATATTGCAAAATGGGGTCATTGGTTAATATCTCCTTACAAGTTTGGAATGAATTAAGAAATTCTTCGTTATGAATAATTTTTGAACCTTTTTTCAAACATTTGGTCATGGGTTTTGTTATTTTAGCAAAGTCTGCTATGAAACGTCGGTAGTAACCTAAGAGACCTAAGAAGCTCTTAATTTCTGTTTGACTTTTGGGAATTGGATAATTTTTAATGATTGAAATTTTGTCTGGGTTAGGCTTTACGCCATGGGGTGTGATTATATGTCCTAAATACATAATTGTTTCCTCTAAAAATTTAGATTTATCAAGTTGAACTTTTAGATTGTGTTGTCTAAGTCTTTCAAAAACAGATTTTAATTTTTCTAAGTGTTCCTGAAGGGATGTACTATATATTAAGATATCGTCCGAATAAACTATGCACGTTTCGTCAGTCAAACCACGCAATACATTGTCCATTACATTTTGGAAAGTTGATGGACCATTTTTAAGTCCGAAACTCATACGTTTGAAATGAAAATGTCCCTGGGGAGTACTGAAAGCTGTCTTGTCAATGTCTTGAGGATCTATTTCAATTTGGTGAAAACCACTTGCGAGATCAAGTGTTGTGAAGTAATTTGCTCTACCTAGTCTGTCTAGTATTTCGTGTATTCTAGGAATTGAGTATCGATTTTGAACTGTTTTCTCATTTAATTTTCTATAATCAATAACTAAACGCCATTTCTTTTTGCCTGATGCATCTAATTTCTTGGGAACAATCCAGATTGGCGAGGAAAATGCAGATGTAGATGGTTCAATAATACCTTCGTCTAACATTTTTGTAATTTGTCTATTAACTTTTTCCCTATGTATTTCGGGAAGCCTGTAAGATTTTGTATAAATAGGGCTATCATCAGTCAAAGTGATTCTATGTTTTATTTGATTGGTAAAACTTAATGGTATTCCGTCACAATAAAATATGTCTCTATAATTGAAACACAAATTTCTAATGGCTTGTTTTTCTTCTTTATTGCAGTGATCAAGTCTGAGATTTTTTAAGTTTTCTTTAAGCTTATTTTGTTGAATAGTTGTTAATTCTGAATCAGTTTCACATTCCATGTTTTCAAGAAAATTTACTTCTAGTAAGTTTAAAATTTCAATTTGGAAAGGTTCTTTTATATCTAATTTTACTGGATTTTCGTTACTATTTATGATGGTTGTAATTGCAAAATTATTATGAATATTGACTAATGCCTTAGGCATTTCTAAACCTTTTCCTAAGTTTTCGTATTCGAGTATACCTATGCCATTTGTTTCAGTTACAGGGATTTTAACAACTTGTTGGCAACGGCCAGGAATGATAATCGAATAATTATTTTTTTGTGCCTTACTATCATTATTTACATTTGAATCAAAAATTAAAGGAATAATTGCTGTGGGTGTTTCAATTTGTTTTTGGTGAACATTTATATTTGCGTTTAATTGTTTTAATAAATCGACGCCAGTGATACCATCAAATTTGTCGCTAAATTTGAATAAATAAAATTTATGAGATTCATTTAAGTTAAAAGTTTTAAATAACGGAATATGAGCTATTTCATTATGATACGAAATTCCGTGTGCTGTTTGTATATTAAATGGCTCTTCAAAAATGCAGTGTTTATAAATTTGTAACCTAAATCGGGATTTATCAGAGACTTAGAACTGCCGGTGTCGACTAGGAAGTTTGCATTTATTTCTTGAATTTTGATATAAGGTAAATTTGCTTTTAAAGCGTTTACTAATATTACGTCTGGTTGTGTGGATATGGGATGTGAGTAAAATCCTGAGTTGCATTCTGAGGATTGTAACATGAGGAAATATCCTGGTTGTCTGTTACATCATTGTTGACATGTGTAGAGAGATAATTATTATAATCGTAAGAATATTGAGTTTCAAGTTCAGATAAATATGGGTCAATGTTTTCTAGAGATTCTGTTGGGAACTCATTTTGGTATTCAAATAAATTTTCAGTTTGATTATTATTTAATTGTTGATTTTGATTTGGGTCACTAATGGTTTGGTTATAAAGTTCGTTAGAAATATATTTTTGTTGTTTAGGCTGGAATCTTGTATTGCCAGAAGATGTGTCCATGGGTTCTGGTTTATAGTTTTGGGAATTATTAGGTGAATTAAATTGTCTTGAATTTTTTTGAGAAACTGGTTGATGATTTTGATTCTGGAATATTGTTTGACGATTTTGGTTTTGAAAAATGGGGTGACGATTTTGGTTTTGAAAAGTTGGGCGATTATTTTGGTTTTGAAAAATTTGAGAACGCTGGGCTGAAAAATTGTTATTGGGACGCCAATTATAAGAATTGTTATTTGGTTGGAAATTTGGTCTGAACTGTGATGAATTCATGAGAGGTGTTGAGTTTTGTCAAAAAACTGTGGGAAATGATTGATTATTTCCGAAATTTGATGAAAAGTTAGGTGTTGGTTGTCTATAATTAGGATTTTTAGCTGGTGTAATTCTTAAACTAGGTCTAAAAGTAGTTTTTGAGTTTAATTGATTACTTCTTTGAGTAGAATACATAACGTTTTCTTCCTCAATAACTAAGCTCATTGCCTTTTCTAAACTATCAGGTACTCTTAATCTAACATTTGTTTGAATAGGTAAAGGTAAACGTCGTATATAGGTTTTGAAAGCTAAATTATTATAATTTTCAAGTTGAAGTCTCCGTTCAATATCACTAATATCACTAAACGAATTTAATTTTGAAATAATTAAACTACGAGCGTCTTGACAACGCATGCCAAAGTAATAGGGTGATTCATTTTTAAATGGTTTTAAATTAATTAAATCTTGAATAAGACAATCAATATTACGTTGATCGCCAAAACTTAAATTTAAAGCATCGTTAACATCCTTCCATGTTTTCAACTCTATTCTAGAACCAATTAATATTAGTGCACGTCCTGCGAGTTTGCCCAAGATAGCATTTAATAGAAATGTATTTAAAGCTATGTCAGTTTCACTAGCAAATACAGATATTAAACTTTCACAATTTCCAATAAATATTGTTAAAGTATGAGGGTTTCCATCATAATGAGGAATAGAATCTAAATATAATTTTAGTAATTGATAATTTACTGAAGGAGTAGACATTTCTAAGTTTAGAGTATTATTTAAACTGTTTTCTATAGGACTATCTGGTTCGCTTAATGTTAAACTTTTTTCTAATAATATTTCTAAAGTACTAATATCTATATCACTCATAAATTACTATGAAAAGAAAATTAAGGAAAGAAAAGTACTTACAAAAGGAAAACTTTGATCATCTTCTTATTTCTAGTTTAATTCTAGTTCTTCTAGGTTCAGTCGATGCGGTACCAAACCCAAGATCTTCTTACTTCTAACTTATTTCTAATTCTTATATATTCGATCGATGTTAGACCAAACCCAAGATGTAATCTTCGTTTTTCTTTTCTTCTTCGAAGTTGACGATTGATCGGTTCAGAACTATCGGATTGTATTCGATATTCGCTCGAACAAGTCAAATAGTTCAAAGTTCGATATTCACTCGAAAGAAACCGGTCACTAAAGTTAGAAATTTTCGGTAAATCGTTGATACGAAAGCTCACGTACTATACGTTAAAAACTCCGAAAATCCTACTACGACTGCGCCAATTATATTTCGTCACTTCGAAAAATACTTTTTAAAAAAACAAAAATTACTATTTATGACATTTATTCTATGAAAGTTACAAACAATCTCTGTGTTTTTCAAATCATTATTCATTTATATAAGTTTTTGAAGAAATACAACGTAAGCTATAATATTATATATGAGTCAGCCATTGTCGTATCTTAACTCGCGTAATTCAAACTCAATGTAAAGCGTCTGTAACTTATTGATGGTTCACCAAGAAGACTTTGGATGCTGGTATTAGGGGATGTTTTAAACGAGCCTGAAGCTACATACCCTCTAATTCTTGCAGGACCCATTACGACAAGATTATAACGTGAGAAGACGCGGTATTCGTGAAAAGAAGAAAACAGGAATTATTATGAAGAAATAATTTCAGCGTATAATGTTATGTTGTATTACTTATGTATTTAATGCGCTAATATAAAAACATCTCAATCTGCAACTTATTATGCTCAGAGAGCGCACTTTAAATCCGGTTAGAAAAATTGTTTCTGCTCACTAAACATATTGAATTTCGCTCACAGAACATTCATCCAACGGTTCTGTAGTCATTATTGGTTGATCGCGAATTTTAAACTAATGGCACTTTTATTCAAATAATTTCATCGTGTTAGGTAATTTCAAGCAATAAATACGTTATAGACAATCTCCTGTTTATAGAAAATTATGTTTCACAAGTTTTTGTTAAACTACTATCCCTGGATTCTGAATGTGTCCATTATTAACCTAGGTTAACAATAGAAACAATTATTGACCACTAAAAGAGAAACTCAACTTCTCAGTTGTCTAGAAGACGCAATCATTATCAACTTCATAGCTAGTAGTAGAAAAAGATGATTTTTGTATACGTTGATAGAAAATGGCGCGGTGTCCAGCATTCCATTGTTAACTGTTGCGAAAACTCTATATCGCGGTATGACTTGAGAAAGTAATTGACGCGTTTTGTAACTCATAAGTATATACATACGCGCATTTAATATATATAAATAATACTACGTTATAGAATTGCATTCATCTGCATAATGATACAGAACGTAAAAACGAACCCGGGTTTAAACTCGGGTCCTCTTGGTTAGTAGACAGCAACATTCCACTAGGTCACAGAGAACCATTTGGCCACTACTAGACTATAATTTGGATTTACTGTCCAGTCCAAAAACTCCTTGACATCCAAGTGTGTTATACAATTTTATTACATGAATTACAAATATCCGGTGAATTCTGTAGTTGTAATATTTTCGAACCATCACTTTTGTCTGTACCTCTTTCTTCTCATTACTTCTTCATTCGTAAGTTGCTAATAAAAATTGTCTTGCTGTAGATGCTGATACTTTTTTTTGTATTTGATAATAAATTAGTCATGACATTTAAGCTATAAAATACATGATTAAAACAATGAGATAACTTCAGAATAATATGAAATAGCGAATAGGAAAAATGAAACAAAAATCGTTTGAAGCTTCAGAGACCGATATTAAGAGTCAAGGAACTGGTGAAAATAGAATAACGAATCAAGCAAAGATGTAGTGTAACTCTTTCAAATTTCCTTTGAACTGAAACTCTGTTATGAACCTATCAGATTGTTTTCAGTAGATATTTAGACGAGTTCTTTTTTTTAATAGAAGTGTACAGCTCTACCCTTTGTTACCGAGTTGTTTCTTAACAAAAAAAATCCGCTGTCGCTACTCTAATGACTGCTGTCACCAAATTCTAATAATGCAGCCGAGCGTGAAAATGAAATAAAACCGGTCCGAATTAGGCTGGGCACTCCTGGACTTAAAGCGGTCCAATTACCTTTGCCAGGCCAGGATTGACCTTTTCGTTGGGCCTCGAATCTCGAAACACTGCACTCTCTAAAAGGAAGATCGGGGTAGGGATCTGAATAAATTATCGGAAAACCACAAAGTTGTATAATAATATATAATGAATCTTTCTCTGTATAAAATAATCCCAATATCAAAACAAATAATAAATCTCTCACAATAAAAAATACTACCCACTTATCTATAAATGTGACCAATGTGTGGGCGGAGCGTATGATTAAGCCCTTATTCCGTAAATTGACCTACCTCGCTGCGAGAGAAACTTACTTGTGCTTAAAAGAAATACTATACAAATCGACTGTGGTTTCCAGTCACTGCACTTTGTATAAACAGAAAGTGAAAGTAGATGCGTTTAAAATCTTGCTGATTTATGAGTAATAAATGTTTATCGATACCCGTTCAGTGTGTATTACAAAAAATGTCCGCGATGCAATTTTCAAGTCTTTGAATAACCTTTAATGTTTATTTATTTGAGTTACTATGATGAGGTTACCTAACCTCGTCTGAAAAATCAAAATTATGTATCGTAGCGACACTTTACTAATAACGTGCCTTTACGGTGAAAAAATCATACGCTCCGGGCTCTTGATACTAATTATAATTCACTTTAATTTACCTCTGTCTTATGCCCATCTACGAGGTGAGTGCGAGTTATATGACACAAAAATTTTTCAAATAATACCTAAATCCTGTCGAGTTACATATGTCCTAAAAGGATACCCAACATTCCTAAAATCATGAGGAAATCTCACTATATTATCCCACACGACAAAATCATATCATATATAACGAGCGGTGCCCAAAATTATGAGCCGGGACCTGCAGTTTTAACTGAACCTGCGAACTTGTCCAATAACCCCCGTGAACAAAATAAAAAAATTGTTATATCTTCTACCTATGCATATATTTATGTTATAAATACCAAGTTTAGAATCAGCGCACAAAGAAAATAAAAAATTATCTTTTCAATAAAAAAATCCCAGACTTGTTCAAAAACTTACCGCGGGGAAACTTCCCTTCTCCTGCTTCAGATTTCTGTCTGGTTTCAGTATCTATCTAGAAACTGCGAAAGACGCTAAATTTCTAGTAATCGGTGTCGAGCTATGCTGGATTTCGGGCAGAGGTACAGTTTTTCCCGTTTTGTGCCACCGCAGGTGGACAGTGTTCACTGTCAAGGATATCTGAGTATCCCTATTACGCCCTGACACAACGGAGAGAAACTTCTTCCTACGAAGCCGCAAACACTAAAAAAAAAACGGAAGAAAACTGAGACCCGTTACCGTGACAGGGAAGGACTTTTTCCCTTCGCGTTTTTCGCCCGACTCCCTGTTCTGTCTGCTCTGAACTTAGTTTTTATTATTCCCCCAAATTATGTTCGGGTTTTTTTTGTTGACTTGCAAATGTTGCATTTTTTGTTTTGAAATGGCCTCAATTTTCGTTACCAACTAGTTTGTATACAAAACAATCATTTAAATTTGACCTAGTAAAATGTTTTTTGTTGTTGTAAATTGTTATGGCTCTGACTATTTTTGCTAGATAAAAGTATGTCGAATTATACTTTTAATTATATTTGAAATGAGAAATATATTTCACCGTGTGTTCTGAAAGTTACTGATTTGAATTTTTCTATTTGATATTCGCATTTATTACAGTAGAGCTGAACAAAACATATATCTGTTTATTTTCTGCTGTTATTATTCTTTTAATCGTAAGTAATATATGTGACCCTAGTCCGTAAGTCAGGACAAACGAAGCATGTAGTAGCCGCAAAGGTATTCATAACACTTCCTTCTTAAAATAAAGGATAAAGTTTTAGTCTTTGTCTCTGCAATACTGAATAAGAGCCAACTGCTTCAAGGAGAATTCGAGAATGCACTCGAATATGACTTGTATTACAAAATGAGTGGACATTGAGTTGATGATAATTTATAATTCTTTCTGGTAACAATTTTGATATTTACCGTTAACTAAATCAGTAGATGACATTTGTTTTAACGATACGTCAAAATAATTGACTTTTTGGGTTTGTAGTTGGATGTGGAGATGGTGCTGTGAACAGCTTTTTGATTCTATTATAACAATAACAGCTAAGAACAAGCTGTATCCTAGATGTCTACAATTCTATTGAAGTGGAAAAATTGTGAACACACTGAATGACAGATGAAGCTCAAATGGCGCATAAGCATGTAGGACAGTTGTGCCAACTCAGTGAAAAAATAATTCCTTGAGCGAATATTCCAATAATCAATTTCCCCTGTTACTTCTGCTCTAAATTATCAGAATAAAATATCATTATTCATATTGCCTTTCGCAAAATTCCAATATAAAATTATGGAGAAATATAATATAAATCAAGTGAATACTGAATTAATTATTTCTTGAAACATCAACATAATATTTCTCATGTTTATTTCTTGATGAAATGAAAACTTAAATTAATTTTAGCAATATTTACTGAAGTTTCAAATTATTAAAGCTATAACCAGCACTATTAAAGTAAAGTTATTATAAATGTAAATATATTCTAGTATTGAAAAATGATCTCCAGAATGGGTAACAATATATCTTAGACTGATTACACTTCCATATCATTTTCAAAATTCAAATTCAATAGGGCTAAACAAGAGAGTTCTGAGCAAAAATAGACACAAAAATCGGTGGAATAGCTTACTGTCTAAATCCGCTCTACAAAGATTTGAACATCAAAGATTTCAAACACATTCCAAATAAATTATTAAATCTTCCTAGAATTATGAGTGACATTTGCAAAATACACACATTCCGGGTGCTTCTATCTCATGACGTGGAAGGAAGCATGTCTTGATGCATACGTAAACTGATGTATTATGTGGAACGGATAGACATAAAAGCACGAGAGAGCACACCAAGAAATAAATCTTGAAATGTGAGTTGATTTTTACCTGACATTTTGAAACCGATATCCTCAGATCTTTTTCTTATTTATTTAAAGCTTTTGTATGTTGAATTATTAGGATCATATATATTACACTATCTAAAAAACAAACGAATTACGTTCGACAATATTAGAATATAAAAACATAACACCATATTATTTACCGACGGCAAAAATTATAACTGTAACAAGCCACGAACAAGGAACATCAAATAACTTGTTTAGGAATAGTCCTTTGATACTCTACCAAAGCTTCATATATAAACAACTGAATGGTACAATATTAATATGTGAATATTGTTTTATTTTGATGCGCCAAACAGCTGGATATATAGATTCTTTAGTAAAGTATTTAAAATGTAAATTCAAAAATGGATTTAAACGAATACAGCATTGGCTGGCCAAACATATTCAATCGAACAATGAAATTTTCAATTTCAATACATCAATTTTTGAACTGAAATTGAATATGTGTTTATGTCATAATAGAAAGTTACATATACTTCCGCCGTTTTAAATGTTGTGCGCTTTTTAAATTACTGCCTTAAATATTTTATTATAGGATCTGTATCAATCCAAAAACTGAAATTTCAAAACAAAAATTATTTTTCATTCCGTCTCTTACAGTTCTTTTCAGAATATCAAAGAGACGCATATTAAAAATATTTGTTAGAATGCCGGATCATCGTAGAGCATGAGAAATAACATTTCATGGCATGAACAGTAGCGCATTTTGAATTATATAAATCGCAAACACTTCTATATCTTTCTCTGCATACATCTGTTTGGTACAGTTCTATATTTAGACATGTAGTAGTTTAACACTACTTGAATTTTTCTGATATTTGACATACACAGCGGGAAACATCCTGAAATAAGGCACAGTAATTGATTCAAAATTATTGAAAATATTGTAATGTTTTTGTTATTTATTTAAACAATAAACGGGTGGGATAAATTTTAAACACACGATATGTCTACTTACTAATTTATTTAAACACTAACTCACTAACACTTAATTTATATGTACTCAACTAATCACTTAAATTTAATTTATATGCACACAAACTTAATTATTAATTTATATCAACACTTTTATATTCACTTATTTACTGTTTATTTGTCAAGATCACTTTATCCACTAACTCCTTCGCTGATCGGTCCTTATTTATATTAATGCCTTTCTTACTAGAAAATTCCGGACTGCGGCTTACACAGACACAAATAATTTTTCTGGCTTTTTATAGATAAGTCTGGTCACAAAAACAATGTTTAGATAAGATAGTCTCTAACAGTTATAAAAACACTGCGTATCCGTCATAATTTTAATTTTCATACCTGGCTTAGACAGAGTCGGATTAAGGGTCTATACCAGTGTGCTGTTTCGTAACAATATCAAATGGTGGTGTATTTCGAAGTGCAAGTATTATTTCCATTTGATATTGTTTTCGTTACTAACAAATTTCAGTATTACTTAATAATCATTTTCCGGGAGCAATATTGTGAGTTAGAATTTGTACCTACAAGGTGTCCCAACGAACAGTACCCACCTAAATAACTGCTGATGTAATAACTTACTAAATAAATGGTAAGATAAGTCGACTTTGATTTCAAGGGAGACATATTTTACAATAATACTTGTTTACGTAACGTCACCCCTCTACTTTACACAGTCACCGCCACAAAAAATTTTAATAGCACGGGGAGTCGAGTGATACTTCTTTTGTAAGATCTTTGAATTCGCTTCACAATCGTTTTTAATGTTTTATAAAGTGTATCAATGGGTTTGTGGAAATAACTGTTTCAATAATTTTAGATTTAAAAAATAAAAGCACGAAGGATATAATATAGATTATCGTATGTCTTATTCAACATGATCTCCGTTGACTTCTATATTATGTTATAATCTATTTTCAAATGCTTCGCGAACATTTCTGAGCACATCTGGAGTCAATAAATGGCATTATCGAACAATTCTTTGACGTAATTCTTGTAGAGATTCAGGTTGTGTTGTAAATACTTTCGATTTCAAATGATCCCAGAGATATCAATATAAAGGGTTTGAATCGGGGGTCAGGGCTGCCCCCCCCAAAAGTCTTCTTCTTCCAATCCATCGACTAGGAAAGTGATAATTCAGAAATTGACGGACCGGTACAGCAATATGTGGTGGTGCACCATCTTGTTGAAAAAACAGTTCGTGCTCCAAAAGGTCGTTGTCGTCTTTAAGAGTTTGGGTAATCATTGGGTCAATGGAATTTTTCAACATATGTAAGTAAATGTCTCTCTCTAGGTTACCAGGAATAAAGAACTCCCGAAAATGTGGTCCCCTAAAATACCAGCCCAAACATTTAATTTCTGAGGTCTTTGGGTAGGACTTTCGCCAAATAAATGTGGATTAGTTTTACTCCAATCCCTGCAATTGTGTCTATTTACATCACAATTTAAATAAAACGTACATTCATTTGAAAACAATGTATTGTATAGCAGATTGGCGTTTGACAATTGTTTCGATATTAAATATCATCGTCAGAATGACAGAAGTTACATCTCAGTTGATGCCTACCTGATGTTTAATAATTTTTTTTTGCTAGACCAAGAACTGACCTACCTAGTGATTGACTTAATATAGGTTGATAAAAACAAGAAGAAGCTATGATATTACAAATATTGAAGCTTAGATATTATTAGCCCTATGGGGATAGTTGGATATATTTTTCTCAATTAAGATCAGTATAACTCTCAAATGATATAGAAAACCAAGAAAACAATATCTGCTGATCCTTACAATTATCACTTAAGAAGACAGTTTAAAAGTGGAGAACTCCCTAGATTTATCTGTTCATTGACAACTTGATATTGTGGGTTTCTTAAGTGTCTTCTAATTTTTAATTCTTCGTGGAAATCCAGTTCCAGTTTCTTATCGCAAATATGTAGTACTTCTAGTTCTGTGTTAGTTGTCAATTAATGTTTGGTGTAGTGGGATTTTTCTGGTTGTTTTAATCTGTATGCTCGTAAGTGTTCACTGTATCGGATTTCAAAATTTCCAAGGGTTTGACCCAAGTAGACAGCATTACATTCTGCACATTTAAGTCTATATATATACCAGACTTATTTGATGGGAATATTTTTGTTTTTACATTTAACAATTTTTTACTCACGTTACTTTCTGTTTCAAAAGAAATTGTTGTATTTGTTGATACAGATATCTTTGAAATATTATTATGTACTTGATTATTCAATTTACAGGAAACCAACACACACTGATGTGACTATTCCATATAGTTCCAATCATCCCATATCACATAAATTGGCGGCATATACAATGATACATAGAGCATTTTCAGTTCTCATGTACAAATGTAATTTTGATAGAGAAATTAATATAATTAAACACATAGCAACATCCAACGGTTATCCAATACATATGATAAATAAACTAATTAATAAAAAAGAGGAAAAAGTGGTATTACAACTAATATTTCCTAAACAAACTAAAGAAATAAAAAGTTATAAAACCATCACATATGCAGAAAATATTTCTAATAATATTTCAAAGATAATATCTTTAGCAACAAATACAGCAATTTCTTTTAAAACAGAAAGTACCGTGAGTAAGAAATTGTTAAATGTAAAAACAAAAATATGCCCATCAAATAAGGCTGACTTGAATGTTTCCTATAAAAACAAAGTGTAACTAACCCATGATTCATTTCAATTATTATTATTTTGAATAAGTTAAATGGTCTATGATATTGTAATCTGTGTTAATTTTAAATATACTGAACCCAGTGATTTTTATAAATGATTTTGTTTATTCAATCCCCGAAGAACGGCTACTAAGTGAGTGTTTTCCTCAAAGATATAATGGCTTTATGGTAAACGTAGTTTATACGAGGGCACTTACTGAGTAACCACTACATGGCGATCGTGCAAAGTAAATGGTAAAATTGATGGTATAATATACATCGCCACTACATGGCGATCCTGCGAACGAAATGGTTATGGTAAAATTAATGGTATAATGGTAAATGATCCTGCAAAGTAAATGGTAAATGGAAATGGTAATTGTATAAAACAAATGGTAATGGTGAATAATCCAGCAAATTAAAGGCAAAACAAATGGTGAGGACGAGTGGAACTATATGGTTTTCTATCTAAATTTGGGACCTTGGAGAAGAGAAACTATGGGAGGTTCATCAACCAAACAAGAGGCAAAAGAAACTGGAATTGCCAATAATACTTTTATGGTACAGCAAGACAGTTTTGCGATGCACATAATGGTTCTATTGTGTATTATAACTGTAGCTTGCATCTTGAAATTTATTTGGTCATTGTGGAAAACGCCCCGAAGAGCGTTGAAAAGGGACATCAACCGAGGCATTGCAGCGAAGCAGACATCAGGAACTCTGACTGTGTAAAAATAATAATTGTAAGTACTTATGCATTCTATTCTTATGAACGAATTTATAAATGTCAATAACGTGGGAAGATTTTGAAGATAAGTTACGATTAATTGTGGCAGAAGTTAATAAACAAGGAAAAAGGGTTTTGAAAAAGGAAACTCCCAAAAATCCTGATATACATATCGAAGTAATTAATAGTATAGTAGGTCTTTATAATAATTTTGCTAAGTTAATAGCCAAAAATTGGAAAAATTTCAGTTTAGTACAACAAGAAAGTTGTAAAAATTATTCAAATAGGATTAGAGATCAAACTGATAGGGCATTTCAAGCGTCAAATTGTATTGTTAAAATACCTACCTCTATATTTGAGGAAATCGATATTAGTGTATTACAAACAATAAGCAAACATTTGAAAATGGCGACACGTATAAATGATTTTTTTTAATTTTGCGAGTAAAATTTTAACGACCGAATTTAACGGCGAAGCAAGCAAATTACAATCATTTTTGGATTCATTAGATTTGCTACAAACAAACACGACAGGTAACGAAGAAAATGCTATTCTTTTAATTAAGACGAGATTAACTGGAAAAGCCAGAAGTTTAATAACGACGGAAAACTCCATTACAGAAGTCAAGAATAAACTAAAAACGGGGATAAGAGGAGACAATCCAAGCCTTCTCTTAGCGAAGCTTGGTAAAGTAAAACAAAATGGAAAACATGTAACACAGTATGCAACGGAGATAGAAAAATTAGCGGAGAGACTACAGGCAGCATACGTATCGGAAGGGATGCCCGAACGACTAGCCGAAAAATATACTAAGGAAGCAACGATTGAGGCAGTAACTACGAATGCCACAACGGATGCAACCAAAACAATAATTGCAGCGGGAAGTTTTGAAACTACACAAGTGGTACTATCAAAATTGGTTTCAGTAGAAGGTATAGTAGGACAACAACAAGTCTTACACATGAAGGATAACAGGAATTTCTTCAGGAAGCCAAACTTTGACTTTAGGAATAATCATCGGAGAGGAAACAACAAAGGATTTTATAACGGTAATCATTCAGGAAGGACATTTCGACAATATAATCAAGGAAACAACTATGGCAGATACGAAAATTTTAATAAAGATAGGAAATTCAATAGGAATGGAAATTATAATAATCCAGCTAACGATAGTGTGAGAATATGTGAGATAGAAAATGAAGAAGCGAGAGAGAATCAGAAACAATTGGGGTTTTGAATAAGAAAACAAACGACGAATGCAAGATGTCAGGAACGTATTCAGCATATTATTTAGATTTATCACTTTCTAACTTTATAGAAATTCAGACAAGCATATCCGATAATACCTAAAATTTTATATTAGATACAGGAGCAGACATTTCTCTGATAAATATTTCTAAACATTTTCCGCAACATTTGATTGAAACTAGGAATAAAATAAACATTAAGGGTATAACTGAAGGCTCAGCAAAAACTTTGGGTCAAATAAGCATCAACCTCTATATCGACAACATAACTTTAAGTCATTATTTTCACGTAGTGGAAGAAAATTTTCCTATACCAACAAATGGACTGAGAGGAAGAGACTTCATGACTAAAAATAATTGTGTATTAGATTATTCACAATCAGAATTACACATAAATTGCAAGTCCAAGAATTCGATAACCATACAAATTTTTGGTAATCCAGAATACGATAGCAATACCGCCCAGATGTGAGGTGTACAGACTAATAGAGAACTTTAAGAATTTGAGAAAGGATACAGTAGTAGAGTAACAGGAAATAGCACCGGGAGTATTTATAGCCAGATCCATAATATCGGGGAAAAACCCGTACGTTCGAATTTTGAATAAAAATTATGAAAGTGTTTCAGTAAAAACTAAGAATATTAGAATCTTGGATTTAGATTTGTTCGAGATATACATAATTGAGAGTGATAGTAGTAATAGAATGAAAGAATTAGGGAAATCATTAAATTTAGAAGTACCAGAATATGTAAGAAACGATTTAACAAAACTGTGTGAGAATTACGTAGATATATTCGCTTTAAAGAATGATATACTAACGCACAATAACTTTTATGAGTAAAGGATATCAGTAAAAGATGATACGCCGATATGCATAAAAAATTATCGCACACCACATTCACAATCAACGGAATTAAATAGTCAAGTAGAGAAACTTATAACACAGGGAATAATTGAACCCTCAGTATCAGATTATAATAGTCCAGTATTAATATTACCGAAGAAATCGACGAATCAGGATAAGGCATGGAGACTTTGTATAGATTTTAGGCAGCTAAATAAGAAAATAGTTACAGATAAATTTCCTTCACCCCGTATAGATGTAATTTCAGACCAATTAGGGAGAGAAAAATGGTTTTCAGTTTTAGATCTTATGTCAGGTTTTCATCAAATACCTTTAGAACAATCTTCTAGGAAATGCACACTTCGTTCAGTACAGAAAAAGGCTCATTTCAATTCACAATGTAATGACTTGTAACTTTGGTAGCCGTTCTCACCAGTGTAATGATTTCTCTATCTGTCACCAGTGTTGTGACTTCTATATCTCTCATACAAGGGTAATAATCTGGTATTTCCTTTGTGCTAAAATTTCGTTGGGTCACCGCTGTCAGACGGTGTAGTGAATTCGCTTTATTTATTATATATTCTTTTTTTCTCCTTCCAAGATCGTTGCAGCTTGCTGTCACCCGTGCCTTGCGGCACAAGAAAATTGTAGAACCAGGAATTCTCCCTGTGGGATTACCTCGAGGGAGGGGGTTGTTCCAGGCTCGAGCGGTCAAAGACGTCGTGGGGCCCCTTGGGCTTAGACAGTGTGCCAAGCCCGAGTTCGTAGTGCAGGGTTAGCCGGTCCGTCCTACTTGACGGGTAGGGGGGGGGTGAGGAGTGAGGTTGTGGAGATAAAATTGAAAGGTTAAAACATATATAAACATATATTACGAAGAAAAACAAAACTGTGTTAAATAAACCTCGAAAAATAATAGATTAAGATATGACTGACTGTGACCCCTAGTATAGGATAAATGTCTATCACAATTCTTTAACCTAGGATTCACTATAATCCCTAGTACAATGTAAATGTCTCGCAAGTACACAATGTAAATATCTCTGGAATAGGATTAATCATAAATCTCAAGTGCAATGTAAATATCTCTACGCAATTATCAAAAATGTTAACCTAGGATTAACTATAATCCTTAGTATAACGTAAATATCTCTAAAATGGGGTTAAATAAACTCTCGAGTACAGCGGAAAAATCTCTAAGATAGAATTGAGTACAATCGCAAGTAAAATCGTAAATATCTCTAAAATAGGGTTAAATAAAATCTCGAGTACAGCAGAAAAATCTCTAAGATAGAATTGAGTACAATCGCAAGTAAAATCGTAAATATCTCTAAAATAGGGTTAAATAAAATCTCGAGTACAGCGGAAAAATCTCTAAGATAGAATTGAGTACAATCGCAAGTAAAATCGTAAATATCTCTACGCAGTTATCAAAAACAAAAATAGTCAGATGAAAGAGGAACACTATGCACCTTCAGAAAAAGGGGTCCCTGAATATAACTAAATAAGCTGCCTCTACAATTTTAGGCCGTAACAGTAGATGAGGGGCGCTGATGTATAAGGAACACTCGATATGACTGAAATTCACTGTAGGGTCCCTTAACTATCTTGGGATACCCGGTTAAAAGAAAAAAATATAATAACGCAATCCAATACCCAATATAATAAGTGAATTGTACTTTTAAAAACTTACGTTTTGGAAATCCCACTAGTCACATAAATTTTCACACTATTACTTCTTGAGGGTGAGGGTCCGTCAATACTCAGACTCGCCTCACCAGGGGAGAGATATCACCTATCTCTCACTGACTGCCCAACTGTCCCCAATTTTTTGATATTTATTTCTCGAGTTCACCTTCAATGAAGGTTAATTATTCATATCTGTTTATGTTTGTGGTCAACAAAACCTGACCTGCTCGTAATCTAATATGTTTGGATAACCTTGTTTTGTTTGTGTTTTTTACTTTAGTTGAGGTCGAGAATTTAATAACTATTTTGAATTAAAAAAGAAGTTATCTATATAGGGTGTTTTTAGAATTTGTGTCATATCTTGTGTTTATTACATCACTTCCCCCCTTGTAAAAGTGTTGTGACGTTTCAGGTCCAACACCTTTTTTATACCTTACCTAATACATTAACATTGATTGTTTCGAGTACCTTACCGTGAACTTTGTACCGTTTATAGTTTGCTTTTACGTATTGCGCACTTGACCTCACTCGCGTTTCGGTTTAACTGTTTTGACCCTGACCTAGGTCACGATTATTTACACTCGCGATACTGCTGCTTAGTAGATCGTTCATGGAGTGATTTCTCTCCGTCCAGTGTTGCGATCTGGGGTGGCTCGTCTCTTGATGCTGTATCTGCTCCATTTCTATCGCCTCTTCGTCTTGTTTCTGGGTTCTGCTGTGAGAATGTATTACCCATGCCGTAAGGGAATCCCATATGCTGCATAACATCGCTATCCCACATCCTACAGTCTGCTGGATGAGAATTGCGTTTAGTATCGTGTCTACTATGTATTTTAGTAGTTGGTATGTGCAGTATATACCAATTATACCGCTTATTATTGAACCTATTTCCGTGAACCATTCCCAAGTATGTTTTAGGGTTGATTCGGCTAGGTTTTTGATTTCTTTTGCATCGAAAATATCTGATACTGAATAACCTTGGCTGTTGGCGTTCAGTCCGGCTGCTCTGCGGGTGATTATGTTTTCGACCGCTTTTCTTTCGGTTCCGAATGTGAGGGTTCTTTGCGCTGCGTCAATTTCTTCTGGTGTGTGAAGACCTTTTGCTCCCAATGGCTGGATGGGACCAAAGTGGAGGTCCATGTCTTCGTCTGGTTTGAGTATCTTTGGTTCGTTTGCTATTGTGGGGTGCGGGTGTAAGCCTAACCATTGGTCTTCTATGTAGTATAGGGGTGGTATCATGTTGTTGCAGTCTATTTCTTCTGCGTGATTTTGGATTATTCTGGTTAGTGGGGCCATGAATTTCGTTTCGTTGTTTACTTCGATTGGTAACTCGTTGTAGCATTTTTCAGTTGTTCTTATGTTAACTGTGGTTGGTGTGCACTTCATTATGTAAAGTACCTCGCCCAGCACTCTACCTATATGACCAGGTTCGTTCTCCATTAATTGACTAACTGCGTTTGGTAGTGTGTGAGCCATTATTAGTCTGTTTTTCAGTACGTCGCTCTTTATTATGCATCTTCTATGTATTGTGTCTGTATATAGCATGCTTATGTCTCGTTTATATGCTTGCTCTATGTACAACAGTTTGCTATTGACGTAGTTCATGAGATCGACGTTTTGGGGTAGAATTGGCATTGTCGGTTGAAGGCAATGGCAATTCTCGGGTGCTCTGTTCGCTATATTATGATAGTAGGTTTCTCTTTTGTAGTGGTAAAGCGAAACCTTTGTCTTCTTCTTCTATGTCTTAAACTTTTTCTTAGGTTTCGGTTGATTGTTGATACAATTATATTGCTTTGTATCTGTGCGTGGCTCGGCTTCTTCTTCTTCTGCTGCTTGGTCGACTACGGATGTGTGGCTATGCATCCCGCAGAAAAACATGAGTCTGGTTACAACTACTAGGCATGACCATACTGGTTGCCGTTTGGTTTCGTTGCTCTGGATAACTGGAATGTTCGTGCTTTTCCTGGCATACGTCATCTCGGGTTCCGGGCACTTTTGAACGTCTTTTGGGGAGATCACTGTAATGTTTGTATTGGGGTTTGAACAGTCTTGAGCAATTAGCGTAATTGCTGTTTGAAGCCCGCTCATAACGAATGTTACCCAGGTCAGGAAACGATCTGTCGTTTTATTGTCGCGCACTTATTATACCTTTACAATTATTTGAACAATTACATTTGCTAACATTCATTGATTTCATATTTATAAGCATAATGTTCATTTATTACAGTTATTTATTACTATTCCTTCGGAAAAAAAATACTGCTTTTATTTTCCCCATGTTAACGCTGCATTTGCGTTTTATCCTTAGTTTATTTTTTTCTCAATTGACCGAACTGTACAATCATTTAGGACTGTCAATTGAGTTTCCTGTGTAAGATTATTTCTTAAATTTCTAGTTGGTGATTGGAGTGTAACTTATGTGTTCACCTCGTAGTTATTGAAATTAAATCTTTCTTTTAACCATACTTTGGTTGACCTTGCAACGGTGCAAAACAACAAAATTTTAATTTGATTACCTACTATGACCTTGCATTTGTCGGTGTGTAATGGAATTTCTTTCCGTGTTTTATTTTGTCTTAGTCGACAATAATAACCTGTTTATTGTTTGAATTATGAATAATTAATAAATCTGTGTTTGTCTTAAATCTCGTGTACTTATTATATATTTTAGAACTTATTGTTTATGAGTGCTTGTGTATATCTATATGTATTACTGTTTCATAAGATTTATTTATTCTTAAAGCAAAATTTGACTTTAGTGTGAATTCAGTGTGTGTGAATGAACTGTGTTTTAGCGGTTATGTTTGTTGTCTGTGTAGATATTTCCGCCTGATTTTGTGTGGTGTATGATAGCGTTTGGTTAGTTTCGTCTTTTTCCTGTATAATTTTGACGCCTGTGACCATGTCATATTAATGTAGCTGGGTGCGCTCGGAATTCGATTTCTTATCCTGGCTGATCTTCGAATTTCCGGTGGGGGTCTTAGTGAGACTGGGGGCCTTCCGCTCGGCTTATCTTTTTGTGGTTTTGTGCGGGGTACCGTCTTTTCCCTGTGGGGTTGTGTTGGCCATAATGGTAATGCTGCTAACTTCCCTGTGTTTATGTCGTTGCTGGTTTCTTCTTGTGACTCTTCCTGTTTAGGTGCTGTGTTCTCCTCATTCTGGATCGTTGTCGTCTCTATAATTTCGTGTTGATCATCGTTCAGTTTGCCGTAGTATGTTTTTAATCTATTAATGTGCATAACTTGTAGTGTTTTCCTTTTTTTGACGCTATTTGGTAGGTGACTGGTCCTACTTTGTCTTTTATTTCGAATGGTCCTATCCATCGGTTTTGAAGTTTTTTTGATAATCCTGTTGTGTTACTTATGTCTAGGAGGTAAACTAGGTCTCCTGGTTTAAACTCTCTTAGGGTGGTTTTTTCATTGTATCTGTTTATCCTTTCGTCTTTTGCCTTTTATGTGTTCTCTAGTACTCTTGTGTATATTTGGTTAAGTCTCGTCTCTAGTTCTGACACGTAGTTATTGTCTAAGTTGTATTTTAGTCTTCTTGGCTTGATGAAATTGTCGAATGGTAGTGCTTGATCTTTCCCATGTAGTACCCTGTTGATGTATGTATGCTTCCCCGATATGCCATTAGTACATATGGTATCCAACTATCCCAATCTCGTTGATTTGGGGCTATGAAATGCGCTAGCATATCTTTTATTACTCTGTGTAGTCTTTCTATTTGACCATTGGTTGATGGTGCGTAGCTCGCTGTGTGTATTCTTTTTATGTTGAGTAGTTTGCATGTCTCTCTCATTAGTTCTGACATGAAGTTTGTTTCTCTATCTGTTAACAGTTTCTGGGGTGTTCCGTGTCTGCATATTATTTGTTCTACAAAAGCTCTTGCTACCGTATCTGCTTTCTGGTCTGGTATCGGAATTGCTTCGCAGTATTTCGTAAAATGATCTTGAAATGTTAGCAGGTACTTGTTTCCTTTGTTTGACGTGGGTAGCGGGCCTACTATGTCCATTGACGTTATTTTTCACGGCTCTGTGACTTTTGTGAATCTTTGTAGTGGTGCCTTTCTAAAGTATGGTGAGGTCTTTCGTCTGTTGCATGCGTCGCAGCGTTTACAGTAATTTATTATGTCCGTTCTCATCGTTGGCCAGAAGCAACGTCTTTTTATTGCTAATAGCGTTTTTTGTTGTCCTTGGTGACAGTATATGGGTGAGTCGTGAAAGTCTTCTATAACTTTGGTGATATATTTCCTGGGTATAACTAGTTGGTCCCTGTTGTCTTCTTGATCTTGTCTGTATAGGAGCCCTTCTTTGTCGATGTAATATTTTTGTTTTGTTTCGTCCTCTTGGTTTAACTGTTGTACTGTGCTATTGCAGAAATCGTCGCGTTTTTGTTCTTTCTTCAGTAATTCTTTGCCCCACAGCGGTTCCCATTCTTCTTCTTCCTTGATTATTTGGATTTTTTCTGTGTTTTTTGTTGGTATCGGTTGCAGTATGCTTACTTTGGTGGTTGACCCGTAGAATGTGAATTGTATCATCTTCGTGATTTCGTGCCAGCTTAGTCCTGGAATTTGTTCTTGACTGGCTATGAAGGTTATGCTTTTTTCCGCGTTCTCTTCGCATTGTTTTTTAAACTTTTGTATAATATTCCACATTATTTCATATGATGTTTCCTCTTTGACTGATGTCCTATTTAATGCTACGTAGAATTTCGTGTCTAATGTGTCCCATTCTTTGACCGATTCTATTTGTTCTTGTGAGATATCCGGTAGAGTGTATATGTTGTCTATCTTTTTAATTAGTGATTCCTGATTAGGTCTGTTTTTTGCCATTAGGAGGGCTACTGATTCTTCTTCTTGGATGTAGTCTAGATTTCCTTCTTTCCAGTTTATCGTGTCCTTCCCTGGTAGGTCGTTTTCTGCAATATATTGTAAGTAGTCTTCGTATGTGGTTTCTATGTAGTTGCATGTTTTGTCGTACATTCTGCTTAGTGTATCCGCGTTTCCGTGTCTTCTTCCCATTCTGTGTATTACTTCGAAGTCGTATTCTGCCAGTGTTAAGGCCCATCGTGTTAGCCTGGAGTTTGAGTCTTTTAGTGTCAGTACCCATTTTAGTGCTCTGTGGTCCGTTATTATGGTGAACTTTGTTCCGTAAATATAGCATCTGAAAGTTTTGATTCTAAAAATAACGCCTAGTAATTCTTTTTCTGTAGTTAAGTAGTTGGTTTCTGCTTTGTTTAGTGTTCTGCTCGCGTATGCTATTGGTTTTTCTCTGGCATCCCTTATTTGACTCAATATTGCTCCTACGCCTATGTTTGACGCGTCGGTTGATAGCAGGAAGGGTTTGGTGAAATCCGGGAATATTAGTGCTTTATCCAAGGTTAGTGATGTTTTTAATTGGTTCATTGCTGTTATATTACGTCTTCCGAGACTTTGAACGGTGTATCCTTTTTTGTTAGGTTTACTATTGGTGCTGCTATTTCTGTTATATTTGGTATGAAATGTCTGTACCAGTTTACTAAACCTAGAAATACTCTTACTCCTTTTACATTCTTTGGTAGGGGGTATTTGTGCACCGCCTCCAGCTTTTGTGGGTCTGGAGCTATTCCCTCTTGTGAGATAATGTGTCCCAGATATTTTACTTTTTCTAGCATGAATTTACATTTTTTTGGTTTTAGTTTAATGTTGGCTTCTGAAAGTCTTTCGAACACTTCCTCTACTTTCTCTAGATGATCCCTGCTTCCCGTGTAATTAAATATGATGATATCATCTAGATATACCATACATTTTATCCCTGTAAATCCTCTCAAGGTGGCGTTCATGAATCTCTGGAACGTTGATGGTGCGTTTACTAATCCGAAAGGCATTTTGGTGTATTCGTAGTGTCCTTGGTATGTGCTGAATCCTGTTAACGGGATGTCTTCTTCTTTCATGTCTACTTGATGGTATGCTTCCGCTACGTCGATTACCGAAAATAACGTTTCGCCTATCGCTTTGTATCCTTGAAGTAGGTCTGATACGTTAGGTAGTGGGTAATATTCTTTCTTGGTTACCGCGTTCAGAGCTCTATAATCTATACACATTCTTACTTTTTCTTCTCCTTCCGGGGTCTGCTTTACTACTAAGACTACTGGTGCTGACCATGGACTAGAGTATGTTCTGATTACCTTGGATGCTAGTAGCCTATCGATTTCTTTTTGTAGTGTCACTCGTTGATGGTAAGGTATCCTATATGGAGCCTTGCATATTGGTTGAGAGCCTGGTTCCAGAGTTATGTGGTGTTTGACTTTAGTGGTGCTCGTTAGAGTTTCGTCGTCATCCGTAAAGAGATGGTGGTACTTTTGTATTAGCTTGACTAGTTCTTCTCTGCTTTGTGTGTCCATGTGGTTTAATTCGAAGTTATTTCGGATCCAGTCGTCTGTTTTAATGTCGAATTTTCTGATTGTGCCCTGTATACTGTTGTTTGTTGGTTTTTCTTCTGAGCATTCGTAGGCTTTTCCTATCTTAGTGCCTTTCGTGAGATTTATTTCCTGCGCCGATGTATTGATTATTCTTACTGGAATTTGCCTTTGGTTTTTCGATATGCTGTTTGCCAATCTGATTGTGTGTTGTCCGTATTCTTGGGTTTCGCATACGACTGTATTTCCTTTTATTTCATGTTTTAGGATCCCGATTGTGTGAACCTCCGTTAGTGCTGGTATGGTCAAACTATCCTCCGTGTATATATCTGTGCTGGTTCTTGTGCATTCTGTTTCTTCTCTGCTATTCCTGATATCTTCGGTTGTTTCATTTCTTTCGTTTTCCTTCTTATGTTCTGTGTCTGTGCGCCCTTTTCCGTTCATTATTGGTTTTTGGTTTGTGTGTGTAGTTTCTCTTCCTACGGTTATGTCCCTGCTTGTAGTTTCCTTTACTTTTCCTACCGAATTGTTTATGTCTATTCCTGGTTTGGTTATTTCTTGTTTGTACATTGATTCCACTGTTTTTAGCCATCTCTGCCACGCTTCTTTCTCCCTCGGGTTTTCTTGTTCCCTTGTTGCCGTTATTTTTCCGTATGCTTCTGTCCGCATTTGTCTACAATTATTCAGCAAGTCTCTGATTTGTCTTGGGTTCATTAGCGGTATTTTCCTTCCCCATATTTCTAATGTTGGTTTTCCTCTGTATGAAATAGTTGCCTCCTGTTCTTCTAGGAAATCTCTTCCTAATAGTACTGCTGTGTCTCCCATTATACCATCCTCGGCTGCAATTACTTCCGTGTAGATATTATAGTCCATTTGTGTTGTGGCTATGGCTATTTGTGTTAAACCGTATAAGTGGATTGTGAGTCCTGTTATGCCTTTTAAGGTTAATTGGTCTGTGATCCGTGTGTCTAATTCGTTGTCTGCTACTATTGATTTACTTATTAGTGAGTATGCTCCGCCTGTGTCTATCATACAGGGTTCGGTTTTACCGTTTATTCTTAGGAGTACTATATACGGGGGTTCTTCGCTTTTACTTATCGTCGGTCCGTTATGATGCATTGTTTTTATCTGGTTTTTCTTGTCTTCTTCTTTGTTGCCCTTTTGTGTTGCCTGTTGATTCCCGCCTTTGCCTGTGTGAGTCCAGTTTCCCCTAGTTTCAGCTTGACCACTTGTTTGGGGAGTGACGGTGGTCCTTGTTAGTTTAAATGTTTTCTTCCGTCTTCCTTGTTTATGTGTCCTCTCTCTGTGGACTGTCCTCTTCTGTTCTCTTCTTTTTGGAGCCTTTGTCCCATATTCTGTTGCCCGTGTGCCTGTGGTGCTTCTCTGTTCCAATTCTTTTCTCTGGAATTCCTTTGTCCGCTGTATTCCCCGTAGTTATTTTGATGTGTTGTGATTCTTCTTTCTTGATTCCATTGCTTTGTATTCCATTGTTTATTTTCTTCACTGAACCTTTTCTTTCTGCAGTCCTTGACCCAGTGGCCTTGTTTTCCGCAGTAGTGACATGCATTTCTATCTGTTAATGGTTCCTTGGTTTCTTTGTTTCTGCAGTACGCTGCCCAGTGTCCCTGTTTTCTGCAAATTTGACATTTTTTTTCTATTCTTTCTTCTTCCGCTTCTCTTGTTCTGCATTTTGATGCCCAGTGGCCTCGTCTGCCACAGTACATACATTTTGCGCTATGTCTACATTCTTCCGATTCATGTCCCGATTTGCCACATGCTGTGCAACTCCGTTGCTCATTCGTAAAAGCGACTCTGTGGCCATTGTTCCTTCCGCTCACCATTGTGGCTGCCGTTTCTTGGCAACTTACTATCTCCTCTGCTTCTTCTAGTGTGAGGTCATCTTTATGCAATATGTAGAATCCTACTTCTCTGAGCAGGTCCTTTCTTAGCCCCACTTTGAATTGGTTCATCAGTACCGCGTTGTGTTTCCTTTGAATGTTCGGTATCTGTTCTCTGTTCGTTCCTTTTATGTCTTCCTCCAATATTTTATTCCCTATTAGCCGTAATCTTGTGCAGAAAGCTGCTACATCTTCGTCGTGCCTCTGGTGAGCATTGGACTAGCTGCATCCACCAGTCAGCGATCGACTTCCTTGGGACGAATTTCCTTAGTATTTTCTCCTTAAATTCAACATATGTTGCTGTGTCTAATCTTGGGTCGGCTTTGAAGAAATCGTGGGCTGTGCCTGCGAGTTTGAATTTCAGTAGTGTCAGTGTTTCTGTTTCTGACCATCCGTCGAGTTTGGCTCTTAGTTCCAACTTTTCTATATATCTGGCTGCGTCTTTACCTGTGAAGTCTGTTAAAGTTGAGGCGATCACCCCTAGTGGTGGTGCCTGTGGTATCCTTAGCGCTGCTGGCATATTACTCGAATCTCCTGTGGACTCTAACGGCATATTGTTTTATTTCCTAGTGTTCCTATAATTAGTTAGCACAAGTCTTAATTACCTAGATGCCTGAAATGGATAATTGGAAAAGTAATGACAAAAGGATTATTTATAGTGTAATATATATGGATCGGTATTATTCACAAAATCGTCCTAATTTAATTTAATTTATTATTTCGCGTTTAATGCATGAATATTTCTTAACACCTTTCCTCAAATCGTTAATGTCTAGTTCATTTAGAAAATAGTCCGTTCGTTAATCAAAGTAGAACCAAATTTCCTGTAAACTTTTTATATTTCTCAAACGTGAAGCTGTCCTCCGGACTATATTTTATATTGCTATTTTAGTCTTTTGCGGAAGCTTGTTGATGACTTTGCACATTTTTCCCTTATATATGTGCTGTTGACTTCTCATACGTAGCCTAAATGTTTATGTATTAAAAATAGATTTGGTTTCAACGTTCGTTTTTAATGCCTATTAATTAAATAAAATAAATGACTAAGCGGATATACCTGATTGAACTTATACTACTATGGTTATATATTAATTTTGATTAGACGTATGTCGCAATATTTATTTTGTGATATAAATATGAAATCAAAATGAAGTATTTATCGAATGTAAGTTATGTAGGTGAAATTTACAAGGCCTTAATTAATCTGATTGAATTTAACTATGTACTCCTACCTTTTTTTATCTTCTATGATGCCTGAAATGGGTAGTTTAATCGGAAAAGAAAAAAAGGATTATTACTAGGACTTCCTTCCTTGCGAACCTCTGCCGTACGGACTCAGTATCTGGAGCACCGCTGTCACCAGTGTAATAACTTGTAATAATAGGATCGGTATTATCCATATTATTTACATTCCTATGATGAAGCGGTGATCAACTCAGCCGATGATGCTGAGTAGGATTGTTTTTCGACCTTCTCTGGTCTAGATCCAGTGTGTTTTGCTACACGTTGAGCAGGGTGTGATTTTTCATCACGCACACTGATCTTGATCTAGTGGAAGCTATGTGTTGCGCAATTACTAGACCCTGGTTAAAAAAACTCCGTGTCACTCTGTGTTGACTAAAGTATTTCACCTTACGCAGTTTGGCATGTTTATTGCTGTCACCAGTGTAATAAATGGATCGGTATTATCCATATTATTACGGTGAAGCAATTATCAACTCAGCCGGTGTTGCTGAGTAGGATTGTTTTTCGACCTTCTCTGGTCTAGATCCAGTGTGTTTTGTGTCGGCAGTGACACCTCGTGCAGGATGTGGCTCTTCACCACGCACACTAGTCTTGATCTAGCAGAAGCTGTGGTCCCGAAGGCTCTATGTTGCGCTATACTAGACCCTGGTTGTGAACCATTGTTTTCTCTTCTGGGTATGGTTGCTGAACCGCTTGTCACCGCTCGTGGGGTGTGGTTCCAGTCAACCGGTAATACCACTCAGAGAGAAAATGGTTTTATCCCACAGCTGTCACCAGTGTAATGACTTGTAACTTTGGTAGCCGTTCTCACCAGTGTAATGATTTCTCTATCTGTCACCAGTGTTGTGACTTCTATATCTCTCATACAAGTGTAATAATCTGGTATTTCCTTTGTGCTAAAATTTCGTTGGGTCACCGCTGTCAGACGGTGTAGTGAATTCGCTTTATTTATTATATATTCTTTTTTCTTTTTTTCTCCTTCCAAGATCGTTGCAGCTTGCTGTCACCCGTGCCTTGCGGCACAAGAAAATTGTAGAACCAGGAATTCTCCCTGTGGGATTACCTCGAGGGAGGGGGTTGTTCCAGGCTCGAGCGGTCAAAGACGTCGTGGGGCCCCTTGGGCTTATACAGTGTGCCAAGCCCGAGTTCGTAGTGCAGGGTTAGCCGGTCCGTCCTACTTGACGGGTAGGGGGGGGGTGAGGAGTGAGGTTGTGGAGATAAAATTGAAAGGTTAAAACATATATAAACATATATTACGAAGAAAAACAAAACTGTGTTAAATAAACCTCGAAAAATAATAGATTAAGATATGACTGACTGTGACCCCTAGTATAGGATAAATGTCTATCACAATTCTTTAACCTAGGATTAACTACAATCGCTAGTACAATGTAAATATCTCGCAAGTACACAATGTAAATATCTCTGGAATAGGATTAATCATAAATCTCAAGTGCAATGTAAATATCTCTACGCAATTATCAAAAATGTTAACCTAGGATTAACTATAATCCTTAGTATAACGTAAATATCTCTAAAATGGGGTTAAATAAAATCTCGAGTACTGCGGAAAAATCTCTAAGATAGAATTGAGTACAATCGCAAGTAAAATCGTAAATATCTCTAAAATAGGGTTAAATAAAATCTCGAGTACAGCGGAAAAATCTCTAAGATAGAATTGAGTACAATCGCAAGTAAAATCGTAAATATCTCTAAAATAGGGTTAAATAAAATCTCGAGTACAGCGGAAAAATCTCTAAGATAGAATTGAGTACAATCGCAAGTAAAATCGTAAATATCTCTACGCAGTTATCAAAAACAAAAATAGTCAGATGAAAGAGGAACACTATGCACCTTCAGAAAAAGGGGTCCCTGAATATAACTTAATAAGCTGCCTCTACAATTTTAGGCCGTAACAGTAGATGAGGGGCGCTGATGTATAAGGAACACTCGATATGACTGAAATTCACTGTAGGGTCCCTTAACTATCTTGGGATACCCGGTTAAAAGAAAAAATTATAATAACGCAATCCAATACCCAATATAATAAATGAATTGTACTTTTAAAAACTTACGTTTTGGAAATCCCACTAGTCACATAAATTTTCACACTATTACTTCTTGAGGGTGAGGGTCCGTCAATACTCAGACTCGCCTCACCAGGGGAGAGATATCACCTATCTCTCACTGACTGCCCAACTGTCCCCAATTTTTTGATATTTATTTCTCGAGTTCACCTTCAATGAAGGTTAATTATTCATATCTGTTTATGTTTGTGGTCAATAAAACCTGACCTGCTCGTAATCTAATATGTTTGGATAACCTTGTTTTGTTTGTGTTTTTTACTTTAGTTGAGGTCGAGAATTTAATAACTATTTTGAATTCAAAAAGAAATTATCTATATAGGGTGTTTTTAGAATTTGTGTCATATCTTGTGTTTATTACAACAAGATCACCTTTTGGGTTAAACATAAGTCCTAATAGTTTTTCACGAATGATGTCAATAGCATTCTCAGGCCTCACGCCGGAAAAAGCATTTCTTTATATGGACGATATAGTTGTGATAAGAATTCCGGAGAATCATCACTTAGCCAATCTTAGGAAAGTGTTCGACGCATGTCGTAAATTCAATTTAAAGTTGAATCCACAAAAATGCCAATTCTTCAGACGATAAGTCACATATTTAGGTCATAATTTATCAAAGGATGGTGTTTCACCAGACAAAGCAGAATATTCAGTCATTCAGCATTATCCAGTACCAAAAAATGCCAACGAAGTCAAAAGATTTGTTGCATTCTGCAATTATTATAGAAGGTTCATTCAGCATTTTCCCGAAATGTGTATTCCTTTAAATAGGTTAGCAAGGAAAAACGTAATGATTGAGTGATAAAAAGAATGTGAAAACTCATTTGAGGTCTTAAAAAATGCATTAATCAATCCACCAATTTTAAAATACCCAGACTTCAATAGACAATTCGTCTTAACTACGGCCGCTTCGAATAGCGCATGTTCAGCAATCTTAAGTCAAAACTATGAAAAGATTGACCTACCCATCGCATTTGCACCACGGAGCTTTAAGAAAAGCGAGCTTAACAAACCCACCATCATAAAAGAGTTATTAGCGATTCATTGGGGAATCAATCATTTTAAGTGTTATTTATATGGTTCACCACATTTCATAGTAAAAACATATCATAATCCACTAACGCATTTATTTGCAATGAAAGACCCGACGTCGAAACTCACGAGAATAATACTCGATTTGGAAGAATACGATTTTGAAATACAGTATGTCAAAGGTATAGCGAACTACGCGGATAGCAAATCGAGAATATCCATAGAAGAACTTAAGGATTTATATATAAATAATTCACATGTCTTGGCAATCACAAGAGCACAAACGCGAAAAGAAAACGCTCAATCAGAAAAGGATCTAAGGATTAACGAAGAAACAAAGGAAGTAAGAATACAAAAACCTTCAGTAGTAAAAGTTTTAAATAATCTTGAAGCACATAAATTACCAATTTTACACTTTGAAAATAACCGTATCTCACTAAGGATAAGCATTCGGATCAAAAATAAATTGAAATTTAGTGAATCCTCAATTACCGGAATACACAACATCGACCTAGGACGAACGTTGGAAAAGCTTGAAGAGCTATCGGTAAAAAATGAAGTAAAAATAATGAAAATATATACAAATGATGATATATTCAAAAAGTGCACAGTAGAAGAATTTATAGGAGAAGGAAATCAAAGGTTAAAAAATAGTCAAGTATGTATATGCGAAGTACCAAAAACGGTACAGCAAAAAAAGATACCACAACGATCAAATGTTTGGAGGACATGTAGGAAAGCAAATAATAGATTATTAAAGAAACTAAGAGCAAATTTCAGGTGGAAAAACATGGAGAAAGACGTAAGGAAGTATGTAAATAATTGCCATAAATGCCAAATGAATAAAGCAAAGCTTAATCATGAGGAAAAATTCGTCATCACAGATACATCTATAAAACCGTTTGATATTATTTACATAGACACAATAGGTACGTTTGTAGAAAGTAACAACCGGAATCGTTATTGTATTGAAATATTATGCGAACTAACTAAATACGCAGTTATGATACTAGTCGCATCAACGTCTGCGAACTGTTGAGAAAGTGGTGCGACAGGACGGATCGGGATGCGGTTTTCTGCATTCTCTTCCAAAAAAAACGATTATCACGAAATGTGGGGCGGTAGATTTTCCCTCCCACCGAAAATTGCATTGCTGCAGGCCAAAGTGCACGCGAAAAATGCATTATCTGGGAGGCCTTTTGGAAGATTTTCAAATTTGATAAATAAGGGTCAGAACTGGCCCCGATTGGGTACTCGGGGGTTTTAGAGGCCGCTAATCACGAATATAATGTTCAAATTGACCTCCGAACACCTGGTGCACCAGAACCTGACCCTAAACGTCCTCTCCGGGGGGTTTCCTGACACAATCAAAGAAGGTCAACCAAAAATCATTTTGGGTTTTTTTTTGGCCCGCTGAATCCAAATCTGGCATCGGCGAGCACCCCACTGGCACCTGGTGCACCGAAACCCGGGCTAGAACGTCATCTCCGAGAGTTTTCTTGAGAAGAGTGCCAAAAACCACCCTAAAATCATAAGAGGGCAGTTGTGTGGGGCTGTGGTCCCGAATTTCACGTCGGAAACAACCCCTCGAACACCTGGTGTACCACAACCTGAACCTAAACGTCATCTCCGGGGGTTTTCCTGATACAATCAAAGAAGGTCAACCAAAAATCATTTTGGGTTTTTTTTTGGCTCGCTGAATCCAAATTTGGCATCGGCGAGCATCCCACCGGCACCTGGTGCACCGAAACCTGGGCTTGAACGTCATCCCGATCCGTCCTGTCGCACCACTTTCCCAGGTTTATCCCTATTTCCGCAGGCGTCGACGCGACTATACCGGTTCAGAACAAGGAAGCACACACAATAGCAAAAGCAATATTTGACAATTTTATACCGAATTACGGACTGATGAAGGAGGTAAGAACAGATCAAGGGACGGAATACAAGAATGAAATAATGAAGAACTTTGCGGAACTTTTAAATATAAAACATAATTTTTCAACAGCATACCATCACGGGGCCATAGGCAGTTGTGAAACATTACACAGAACATTTAATGAGTATATAAGAAACTTCATCAAAGATTCTAGGGATAACTGGTGCGAGTTTGTAAAAATGTTTGCATATTGTCATAATACAACACCAAACACGTATCACCGATACACACCTTTTGAGTTATTATACGGGAGAAAACCCAATTTATCAGAACTCTTAAATGTAGAAATAGAACCGTGTTACAATATTGAAAGATACGATAAAGAGTTGAAATATAAGTTACAATACGCAAATGAAAAAGCCAAACAGTTTTTAATAAAAAATGAGATAATTAGAGTAAATAATAGTGAAAAGGAATCTTCACCTGTAAATTTTAGAATAGGGGAATTAGTTATTCTAAAGAATGAAGTGAGAAATAAGTTCGATCCACATTATTTAGGTCCGTTTAAAATAACGGAAAAAAGGCGTAAATTGTGAGATTACATCTCAGGACAATAAACCACCACAGACATAAGAATCGTTTGTGTAAATACAACAGCAGAAAACAATTGAAAACAAGTGAAGAGTGTTTATAAACGAACAAGTAGTGTTTAGTAAACAAAAACAATCAACGAGAACTGTTATAGTTATAGGTAGTATCGAAAAATTAAGACGATATTTTTTCTCTTCCAAGAGGGGATGATGTGATGATCCCGAAAAAGTCAGTATTATAAAAAAAAGACATTTTTACAGAAAAAGATTAAATTGTACATATTATGTTTTCCAATGTTAATAGTTGTCATCGATCTGATTAAGGTCAGGCGAACACCCTGAAATCACGTTTTTATTTAACGTAAACACCGCGTTCACACACGCGGAAGGTCGAATCTATCGGTGACTGACTTGAATATTTCCTATAAAAACAAAATGTAACTAACCCATGATTCATACAATTATTATTATTTTGAATAAGTTAAATGGTCTATGATATTGTAATATGTGTTAATTTTAAATATACAAAACCCAGTGATTTTTATAAATGATGTTGTTTATTCAATTCCCGAAGAACGGCTACTAGGTAAGTGTTTTCCTCAAAGATATAATGGCTTTAAACGTATAAACCCCTCGTATAAACGTAGTTTATACGAGGGGCACTTACTGATTAACCACTACAAGTCTGGTATATATCGACTTAAATGTCCAGAATGTAATTCTGTGTATTTGGGTCAAACCCTTAGAAATTTTGAAATCCAATACAGTGAACACTTACGAGCATACAGTTTTAAACAACCAGATAAATCCCACCACACAAAACATCAACTTGATACCAAACATTCATTGACACCTAACAGAGAACTAGAAGTACTACATATTTGCGATAATAAACAAGAACTGGATTTTCTCGAAGAATTAGAAATTAGAAGACACTTAAGAAACCCACAATATCAAGTTGTCAATGAACAGATGAATCTAGGGAGTTCTCCACTTTTCAACTGTCTTCTTAAGTGATCATTGTAAAGATCAGCAGATATTGTTTTCCTGGTTTTCTATATCATTGGACAGTTATACTGATCTTAATTGAGAAAAATATATCTAACTATCCCCATAGGGCTAATAATATCTAAGCTTTAATATTTGTAATATCATATCTTCTTCTTTTTTCTATCAACCTATATTAAGTCAATCACTAGGTAGGTCACTTCTTGGTCTAGCGAAAAAAAATTATTAAACATCAGGTAGGCATCAACTGAGATGTAACTTTTGTCATTCTGACGATGATATTTAATATCGGAATAAATGTCAAATTTCTTAGAATTTTTAACTTTGCATTCAATATATTGTGGAATTATTTAGAAACAGTAAGTTTCATTTAAATTAAATACCAAGTAAACTCTGCGTTCAGCTTAAATCACAAGAAAATAATATTATCAAATTTTAAAATAGTCGCTACCCTACCAGCATAAAATTAACGACATCAGTAGTTTATTGTCCATATTATTCCATGAACTTTTATCCCAGAATTATTGATTTTAGACTGAAAACTTTCCTCGAAAAATGTTCCATGTCAAGTGATACAGTGAAAACGCGAAGTGCTGATACCAATTTCGAGACAGCATTGATTAAGAATCAACTCATTCTAATTTGTGAACAAACAATAATGTAGTCATTCGCATCCTTTTATTTATTTTTCGTGCTCCCAGTAGAATGCAATTTCGCAATGCTTCCAATTATTTCGAACTATTTTTTGCTCACCAATTTAATTAAATCAATTCTTTATCAGAAATTTTGTGGCTTGAGTTTTCGTTTCGTCATTAGAAATATTCGCAATGAGGAATGTTGTTTATTTGATACTTGGTTGAAGTTGAAATTTAGAGAATCGTATTTCTATAAAATGAGCTCACTCGAAAATGCTCCCCTACTGTCAGCTGTAAGTTATTAAAATGACAATTTTAAAACATAATAAAAAATGATAGCAGATTTTATAAAATGTCACCGCACTTTACAATGTGATTTTCTATGAAATTTGATAAAATGGAAAAGAAAGATGGGCGGAATTATAAAGGATATTGAATCTGAAACTGGAATTTAACGCAAAGCTTCAGTCACCCACCATTTTGTATAGCATCCATGTAAAAAATAACATTGAAATATGGAAAATACAAATTCTGTATAGTGATATATCCTCGACGCGACTTCAACAACCGTACAACACCATTTGGGCATATGTTCACACACACAATAATAAAGCGTGATCTAATGCTGGTGGAAGTTGAGCAAAGCTGATTGACATTCTCTATGCAGCCCTTGCAGTAATATCATTGCCAGAAACAACACTACCTTCCTTAAACCACAACACCCTCCCAGATCACATAGTAAAAATCATACAAAAGACGTAGTAGATGGCAAATAACTAGACATGACAATGTCAGACAATTACCCAAACACTACCAAAACGAAATCAATATATTAGTACGCGAATACAAGTACTATATATGGAAAATATTTCTAGAGAAACTTTGACCCGGAGACAATTCTCTCTAGAAAATTACCAGAAAACTCATAACCTATAGAACGAAATCACTGAAATTGTCGCAAATGGACATACTCACTGAGTAATCGAATATCGCAGAATATTTTGGGGAGTATTTCCAAAGCAACTTTACTAAGAACACGTTAAACACACAAGAGTATCTCAACATATCACAAACAGTTTAAAAACAAATAATAAATACCAAAAACTTAACAACTTATTTTGAAATTTATAACACCATACAAACATTAAACAGCCCCCGGGAAAGATGGTAGGGGAACCTGGCCTAAAATGACATACCCTAAGAAAAATTAGTCAACTCAACTATTAACCACAATATTTTTAAAGTCGACCTGTCTACAAATACCAGAAACCATCTGCTATTAGTGTCAAATTAGTAAAATCATGTTTTATCTAAGATATTTTAATAAACTATATTTTGCTTAAACTATCTACTATGTCATTTTATCCATACTTTTTGGATAAAATGACATACTCTATGTCATTATACCCTAGTAGTAAATTTAAACCAGAAACAAATTAATAATAGTGTAAGATATTTCTTAAAATTTTATTTTGAAATATATGAATTTTTTGGAAAAATCTTTATCTGTTATTACAATGGGATGTGTTAAAGAAAAAGAAACAAGTAGTCGTTTAAAAAATATTTAAATTGTGTAAAAAAATAAAAACACAAATACATATACTTTTAACCATACCTACTGGCAAATATAATAAACATAACTCTTATTTTGTTAAAAAAACTCAGATTCGGTGAATTCAAATAAATATTTCTTACTGGTATGAGTAACAAGTATAATTTTTTATTTTTTTCTCCACTCCAGCACATTCAGCATGAGCCCATTTTGTACAAATCCTACAATGTATCCAGGTTTCACGTGATTTAGATCTGCTATATAAATCGATAAATCGTTACAAAAAATACAAGCTGCGTCTTCCGCATTATCATTTTCAATATATAAATATATATATATATATATATATATATATATATATATATATATATATATATATATATATATTTTTATATATATATATATATATAAATTATTTGATTTTCTTTAACCTTTATATATAAATATATATATATATATATATATATATATATATATATATATATTATTTTCCTTGTCTTCATCTTCATCTTCATTTAACTGACATTGAATATTTTTCTTAGATCTGTTCGCAGCACGCCTTAATTCGGCTGCCCTCTTTGTTTCAGCTCTTGTCTTTATTTTAGCTAGGATAGGACTTTCTGTTAATGCTTGGTATCCATTTGTCTGCCTTTTGCGCTTGGAGTTTTCTATTCGTGGAATAGGTGATACTTCCTCGGGTCTGACCTAAGATGATGAACTCTTTACAGTGTAAGGATTGGAAACGTCTTGACGCGTTATTTCATCATATCCCTTCGAAGTAAAAGCTTTTGAAATTAGAACTTCTTGGTGATTCCTGGAAATATGATCCGGAAAAATATTTGAATCAAAGGGTTGTATGCCAGAATGATTGAAACCATTAACAGCATTTTGAGTAGATGCTGCTTTTCCATAAACTTCTCCAAATAATGTTGCAACTTGATATTGTGTACTACCCGCTCTGGATGGTTTCTTAACTATTTTGATACTTATTGGTTGTAATAACTTTTCAGTGGTTCAAAAAAGCAAATATCGAGAGATTGCATCCGTGGGTGTAAAGTGGTGGGAATGAAATCATAATTATGCCGTTCTCCTTTGCTAAAGTTACAACTTCCAAATCTTTGTGAGTTTCATGACCATCTAAAAGAAGTAAAACTTTATTTTCCAATGATGTTTCGGCATACCTTATGAAATGTTTTAGCCATTGATAAAAAGTTTGTGATGTCATCCAACCAGAATCGCTGATAAGCCCCAGAGTTCCTAAAGGAACTCCGTCTATTAGCAAAGATCAGGGCTGGTGGAATATAATTGCCAGCAGGGTTCATACAGCAAACAGCTGTAATGTGCTGACCTCTCTCTGCACTGGTTAATGCTCCTACTTGTTTTTTACCTTTTTTGGCAAAAACTTTTTGGGGTCTTTGAACAGTAGACATTCCTGTTTCATCCACGTTCCAGAATCTTAAAGGATCAATCTTATGTTTCTTAACCATATCGTCTAAAATTTTGAAAAATTGACTAACTCGTGGTTTATTAAATCCTTGTGATCTACCTGCTGATGTAGGTTTGGGATTTCTAAGAGAAATCTTTGGATTCCGTTGGCTAAACCCTCGCAACCAATCCCATCCAGCCCTCCCCTTTTCCACGTTAAATCGATGGCAAATTTGTTTTTAATAGCTAATTGGTAAGCCAGTTTTCTTACATCATCGCAAGTTAAACCGAATAGCATACGTTCCAGATGAAGCAAATACTCCACGAGTTCTCTCTCCTGTTCTAGGGAGAATGTTAGGTATCTTCCTAAGCCCTTGTTAGTTCCTTTAATTTGTTTTGAGCCCTTCGGCGAAGTGTGGCTTGAGATACACCGTAATTTTTAGAAGCTTCTAACCATCCCCTTTCGCCAGAATTTCCAGCTTGAATAGCACGGTTCATACTTTCTACTGACCAGTCTGTTAGGTGTTCTCCAAATAATTATACTCCAAGGGTGAAATGACATAGTTTGTCAATTTATTCGAGGACCGGGTATGTCATTTTACCCATTGGTCACCATCAAACAAGAAGTTAATAGGAGATAAATACTATAGACATTGTGGTAATTGATGTGTAGGATCGCTACGAGAAGTAAATGCTCTACTTATTTATGTGAAAAATGTCACAAAAAATCAATTTTTGTAAAATATACGAATCTATAAATATTTCACCTTACAAGTTGGCGCGTAGTACTAAAGTGACGCGTTGCGATAACACCACTGCGGCTACTGGACGATAACTATAATTTGGTCTGGAGATAGACATTTGGGTAGGGAGTGTATTAACGAGTAAGGACTCGCCAAATAACAAGGCAATTTAAAAAAGGCAACTATGTCATTCAACCCTAGTATGTCGTTTTAGACCAGGTTCCCCTATTCCAAACATCCTACTAAAAAATTTCTCAAAAAAGCAGTAGTATAAATAACTCATATGACAACTACGCTGATATGCTCAAGATTGCCAATATTATTCTAATCATCACAACTAACAACAACCTCGTTATGTGAATAGTTACAGACATATCTCTCTATTAAACAATAGAGCAAAGATCATAGATAAAATTATTCTCAAAAGACTTCAATATTTTACAGACAAACACAAAATAATATCCCCGAGCAATACGGTTTGAGAGGTGGACATACCACAGCTGCTCAAATTATCAGAGTTTTCAACTACATCAAACAAGGATTTCGGGCCAAAAACAAATCCGTAATGGTCACGATTGACATCCAAACAGCCTGAGATTACGAGGGACTATCATGCAAATTGATAAGTATAAAATTACCTTACTATTTAATCAAAATAATCCATTCATACCTCACAGATCATAAGTTTTACACAAACATAAACGAAGGCACTGCGGGACCATATCCTATACAGGCCCGAGTTCCCCAAGGAACAGTGCTATCACTTTGCTGTATTCCCTATTCACTCACGATTTACCATTCTCTCCACAAATCCTAATAGCCATATGCATGCATACATTTAAACACTCACATTATTCCATACTTGAGAGACAACAAACTTACCATCAATGCCTCCAAGACAGAGTACTTGTTACTCAGGATGATAGAAAGGGAAAATAAACGGTTTTAAAAATTAAAACTAACTTTTCCGCATCAGTGAGATGCCCTGAATAATATTCTATCATAAAATTGTTATTTGTATACACTTCGGGGGATGTATCATGTTAACAAACCGAAATTTCTCTAAAAGTAAACAAAAATGCAGTATATCTAGATTTATAGGACCTGATGTACTCGCTATATTCAGCTGAAAATCAATAGAGTACATATCTGAGACATCTTGGAAAATATCCAATTACAAAAATGGCCACTGGTATACACCCCGGAGGCTGTATCGTACTAACAACCCGAATTTTCTCCAAAAAGGACAAAAAATGTGGCACTTTAGGTACCATGGCACCCGTTGTAGTAGCTCTGGTGAACTAAAAATCAATAAGGTTCATCTATAAGAGGCCCTGAACAAAATTCAATCATAAAACGGGTCACTTGTATACACGCTGGAGGCTGTATCGTGCTAACAAACTGAAAATTCTCCAAAAATGACAAACATTTGGTACCTCGAGTACCATAGCACTCATTGTACTGGCTTTAGTGAGCTGAATTTCCATAGGATTCATCTTTGAGATGCCTTGAATAATATCCAATCATAAAATTGGTCACTTGTATATACTCCGGAGGCTGTATCGTGCTAACAAACTGAAATTTCTCCAAAAACGACAAAAATGTCGTACTTAAAGTACTAAAGCACCTGTTCTACTGGCTGTGGTGAGCTGAAAATCAATAAGGTTCATCTGCGTGATGTTCTGGATAATATTCAATCATGAAATTGCTGACTTTTTCACTCCGGAGGCTGTATCGTGCTAACAAATTGAAATTTCTCAAAAAATGACAAAAATGTCGTACTCCAAGTACCATAGCACCCGTTGTACTGGCTATTGTGAGCTGAAAATCAATAGGGTTCATCTGTGAGATGTTCTGAACAATATTCAATCATGAAGTTTGTGATTTGTTGCACTCCGGAGGCTGTATCGTGCTAACAAGACATGAAACGAAAAGTGGCTGACGACAACGACGACGACATACACACAGGATTTTTCTCTAAAAACCATTTTTTTCGTGTTGTTCTTGATGAGAAACGGAAAAATAACTCAAAAAATTTTTTCGAAATTTCAACTTATTTGTGGGTAAACCAATACTTTTCTCGCATATTAGATAGGTTGGGCGGAAAAGTAATAGCTCATTGCAATGGTAGCTGTGTATTGATGGGCAATATATCACCCCTAGTTGCACTTTAAAATATTTATGCTACACAGTACAAGGCAATACCAACGCCATGTGATGCAAAACAAGGTCTTCGCATGGCAATCAAATATTCAACATGCCACCAGAAACTCTCAAGAACCTCATGGTTACATGAAAAAGCCGACGTGCTTACTATCAAGAACTTCATAACAAAATATCCATAAACTTTTATAATCACTGTTTCCCCGAAAATCTTCGCGATAATATCAAAGCCGCCAGTAGCACAGAAGACACGCGTGGTGGTAGGTGTATGCTTCTGTATGGTTCATTATTCACATAATAAGTTGTTTTTTCCTAAAACCCAACAATATCGAATTGGGAGCTACCTGAGCTACTCCTATTCAAAGTACTCACCATCAAGAAGCAAGAACGAATACCCCAATATAAACATCTGCCATGTTGCTGTCTCAGATAAACTAACTCTTTGTTCGACTTTGAAACCGTGTTTTTCAGAGATTTACCAATCGAAAAACCTGCCATCAACGAGAAAAATTGGATATGTTCAAAGCAAAGAGCCAAGTTTCACTGTAAACTTCCGCAAGTGGATCAAGAATTGCCTGACCACCGGCTTTTATTGTTGCTTTAATAATATTTTTGGATTCACATGTAATTAGGACTGTTGGAAACTATTGCAAATAAAGACGCTTTAGACCTAAAGCCCATAAAATAGTTTCAAGCAGTGGCTAATCAAGAAAAAGAATTCATCCGGTGCAATGGTTCAATCATTTTTCTGTGGTTCATTATCCAGAAGCTAGCTTGCATCTAAACTTATCCAGAATAAAGCTAGGCACTAGAGTTCAATGTTAGATGACGTCACTTGTAATTGTGGCGTTTGTTCATAAACAAGCAGTTGATTATCCTGTTTCAAAGCAACCACAAAAGTTATCTCAACAATATTAATTTTACCTAATAGTTCGTCAATTAAAAATTAATTTGTTTCGAAAAACTTGAAATAAAGCTTAATTCAGTCATTCTATTTTGGCGTATATATACACGCAAATGTAGTTTATGCGTCACTTATAAACCCTTTACGCATTCTATTATTCGAAGTTTTAGTCCATTCCAAGAAACTTTCTCGCTTGTTGTGAGAACATAAATCCAAAACTTAGTCAGATGCGTCTATTTCTTAATTGGATAACCACACAAGTGGAATCCCTCATCACTTTTTGTCATTCCCTTAAACTATTTCTACAACTAATGAATATGGTAGACCCTTGTCTGCCTAAGACGCGTATTTATCAGAAACAATACGAACGTCTATCGTTTAAACGAATGTTAGAGATAATTTGGATCTTTTTCATAGATAATTACACTTACGGGTTAAAAGGCGTACTGACAGACAGCGGAACCGTACAAAAACTAGATTTCTTAAATTCCCTAGTATTTTTAAATGTATAACGTTGCAGAATCATAGTAAATAATTTGATTAAATTGAATAAAATTCTATATAGGACAATTTTATAAGTCAGTTATTATACAACCGTATAATCAATGGGCAGTGGAGGGCCATTAACACCGACGAAGGGTGTCGGGACGACCCAGAAGGACAACAAAGCATGAGAATTGACGGTAACTAGCCCAGAAAGCCATAACGCAACTAGGTCAATGGGACATGTGTTTCTGGCTTGAATTGGTCACAGATTTATAATGCGCTCAGTATATAGCTGACTTTACTTTTGTGGTCTGTTCTCTTATCGTCCAAGGTTGATTTTACTAATAATCACCGTACTCGCAGACTAGATTGGTGGAGCTCGAGCGTATGTTAGTCATTAATTTGGGTCGTCGTATTGGGTTTGTACCCTAAAATTCCTCTAATACCTTATTAATCGGTAGTTAGTGACACTTCATCGACCCTATTTGGTTGGGTTTTGTTGTCAAAATCGGGAATTGTCTGATTCTCAGCAATTACTTCGTCTTCGCCAGTCTGGGTTTCACCGTGTGTACCGTTTGCTTCTTGTGCTGCGAGATGATCATCCGTTCTTTGAAGATCTAGAAGGACTTCTCCTCCGGTCTTTTGGAAGATAGGTGTAGGAAGCCAATTGTTCTTCACAATACTTCTTCTCAGGTCAGTTATTCGTTGTTCTGTTATGTTCTGAAATTCTGGGAGCTCTGAAAAAAACACAGTTAATGGCGTATCGGTAGGTAGTCGGCGCGCTTTGCATATTAGTTGCTCTAAAGTAAGAGCGCATAATGATGGAATTCAACTCAGTGGGCGCCTCCATGGTGTTGACCATAGACAAATAATATAAGAGACGGTTTGATGCATAGGCGGCAAGTGGCACAACGTTTCTGCGCCGCCGCCGCGCATCGAGTATCTGCAGCCACGCTAACTACAAGACTGTTTTACATAAACAAAATAGAATAAAACAATTTAAAATATTATTAATAACAATAAATTTCAACATATTGTCTTTAGTGGGGACAAATATTATAAAATACCCTATTATATCAACTTTTAAGTCATTAAAAATAAAAATATACAAAATCAATGTTACATTGGCTTGTGTGAATACGGCTTGTGTTTGTCAAAGTAAAGTGTCAAAAATAAACATTACTAAAAATATTTAAATACGGTTATGGTTGCAAGTTCTAAGGATGAGTAAAATTAGTATAGGTTTTTTTTTAATTTATTTAGGTTTTCTGTTCAAATAAAGTAAATAAAAGTGAGTGAAGTATCTGTTACTGGATATTCTGGATGAACAATGGCATCTTATTGAACCACATTGCAGTATTTCCAAAGCAAATTTTCTTAAATTGATTGCATTTATTATCGATAATTGCTACTTTTCGTTCTATAATCAATTCCACCAAGAAATATTTGGTACCCCAATGGGATCACCAATCAGTCCTATTTTGGCATTGATAGTCATGGACCACCTGCTGGATTCTGTCATTCCTACACTACCTTTCAATTTACCCTTTTTGTTTAAATATGTTGATGACATTATTTGTGCAGTTCCCAACAATTTGGTTGACACTACGTTAAATTTGTTTAATGCTTCTAATAATAGCATTCAATTCTCCGTTGGAAGACAGAGTATTAATAATTATGTTCCTTTTTTGCATACGAGAGTTATTAGATTCATGACAACAGGTTAATTCTTGATTGGTATCAGAAGCCGACTGCATCTGGTAGATATATCAACTATTTCTCGAATCATCCTATGAAGCAGAAGTTTAATACGGTTATAAGTTTGAAAAACCGAGTGTTGCAATAATTTGAAAAAACCTTTTTTGGATGTTTGAAAATAACGGTTATCCCAAACGTGTGTTAAATAAGTTAATTTATAGTTCTAACTTTTATGATGGTCCTATTGATAATGAGGCTAGAGTTCCTTTTAAATATAAAAAGTTACCTTATATTCCACCTCTGACTAATAAAGTTGTCTCACATTTCAAATCATTTAATAACTTAAAGATATCGAAATATAATGTCACTACGATTCAATCACGTTTCACAAAAATGAAAGATAGAGAGGAATTATTACGTAATAGTGATGTCATTTACTGTGTTCCCTGTTCAGCATGTCAGGGTTGTTATATAGGTCAGACTTCGCAGAGTCTAAAACAAAGGTTAGTACAGCACAGGAGTGACTGCCGTATAGGGAAGAATTCATGTGCTTTGGCATCACATGTTAGAAATATTAACCATACATTTGATTACGATAGGGTTAACATCCTTGAATTTGAAAGCAGTTATAGACGTCGATTGTTTCTGGAGAAGGTTCATGTAAATAGCTGTAAAAACTCTATCAATTTTAGATCAGACATTGACCATCTATAGCAATATTCTTAAATATAAATAAGTATGATTCAACCTTTGTGGTGTTTGTGAAATAATTTTACTGGACTATACTACTTTCACATTTGTATTTTTTTATATTTTTGTAATTAGTTGTTAATTCTAACTTCACTTTTTATTCTCGCTTATGAAAATATATTTTTTGGTGTGGCAAGTTTTAGAAAGATAGTTTGATGTGTATTTGTACAGTTTAAAATTAAAGTGCCAATGTGTTCGTTCTTTCCGTTTTGACTGGTGGACTTCACGTCATGTGTTTTCACGTATTTTAATTACTCACATTGTAAGTAACTTTTATTTTATAATCCTTATGTTTCATTAATTGATGTTTGTATCAATAACCTCCTGAAGAAGTTGTTAATTAACAACGAAATATAGAGGCACTTTGAACAAAAAAATTTGAGTATTGATACAGACCGATTACCCAATATTTACCTTTCGTTTCCTTTATATATATATATATATATATATATATATATATATACAAAGGTTACAAACGAAGAATTCCAAAAAAGAGAAAATGAAAAGGAATATGAAGAATATTTGAAGAAATATTGTTGTCGTCATCAGAACATCTTGAAGAAAGTATCTACCCTTAATCCTCTAGGGTAATTTCTGATATATTCACTTAAGCTATTCGCCAGAATAATAACAGTAATTTATACAACATTAGCCATTAACGAATGTCAATCTTTTTAATGTCGTTTTTTTACTATAAATGTGAACTGGTTTTTAAAAAAATCCTAATGATCAAAATTCACGATCGTAAATTCTTTAAAGAGGTTCGATAATTCTAATGGATTTTTTTAAAATTCTTTAGCGGCTTTAGTAACAAACGAAATGAATGTGTTTCCTACTTTTTTTCAACAAAAACATTTCCGAATCCCGGACTTGACCTCAATTCTTAAAATCCTGGAAGTTTTGTCACGTTCCTAAACACAATTCAATTACAATTTAAGAAAATTAGTCTGACCAAAGTGAATTGTTTCAGTTAAAATTAATCAAATACTTCAATTCAGTTTTGTTTAAGCTTTAAGTTATCCACAGTTAAATAATCGAGAAATTTGAGGTCAATTCGCAGGAAACATTAAGATAGAGCTTTCCAGATTACGGAATGGTTATTGTATAGTGAGGGACAAAATATAATTGAAACTTAATCAGTCTATATGTTGGGAGATTATCATTAAGTGAGTTACTTGTAGACTACCCTTAGGTTTGTTCAGAGGGCTGTAGTGAATTGTTGAATTTTAGTTTGGTGGGAGTGTAGGTGGGAAAAATTAAATTACTTTATAATATGTATAATTTCAAGTTTTGAATAATTCCAAGAAACGAGTTAAATGACACATTCACTACCTCCACATCATGTTATAAGTGGAGTTAAATGTTCAAAAACGAAAAATTTGTTTTTAAATTTTTTTATATTATTCAAAAGTAACAAAAGAACTAACTGGAAAATATGTTTTTCGTATAATATCTAGAAACGAAGCTCATTGTACAATTAAAAACCGTACAGAATAGTATATTTTATATCAAGGGTGGAATAAGCAAAATTCTACACGAGTAGAAAGATTTGATTCCCGAGCCGTAGGCTCATATAAATTTGATTCACTCGCTTCAATTCGTTCGTTCGTGAATAAAAAAATTACACTCGTTGGAAAACTACCACTTTTGTCAACTTATAGGACAATCTACTATGTCCTACAATTTATCAGCTTGGTAATAAAGTATCATATTTCTTGATAAGCTGCATCTTCCAAGAAGGTAGATTCTCCACTCCTGGATGGAAATACATCCCACAAGGATGTGGTCTAAGGACATCAAACGACAATTTCTACTTCTCCAATATTGGAAATTAAGCTGTTAAAATTCTTAATTGTATTTTCTAAAAGTGAAATTGGATTAATAGGGCCTATTTTCAATTTATTTTGATTTTATTGTGATTATCTGATTTGACCTTCGTAATGTTTCCATCATCAAGGATACTACAAATAAAGGAAAAAGCAATTATTCTCAACCAGCAATAAAATAATCAATTCACACAACCACAAGATAATACCACGCTACTAGATTAGAATTAGTATTGTCGTTTTATGTTGTGGTTGTGTGAATTGATTATTTTACTGATTTTTACGTCAATAATCTAATGTAGGTGTTGTGCTTCTTCTTATTATTATTATTTTTTAACAACTTTAATGTTATTATAGTTATTTTTGAATGTTGCTTTCCCCTGACTGGTTCCATGTGTTGAATTCTTCAATATGATGTTCTACATAAAGGAAAACAATCTCGCATTGGATGTAAGTAAAATATTATCTTTTTTTTGATAGAGTTGAGAATAATTCATTTTCCCTCTATTTGTAGTATTCCTGCAGTTGGAAACAAACGTTTCAGAAAGCTTGCATAGGAACAAAAAGGAGTTATCTCTTTTCCAATATTTCTGAGTTTTATCGATATACGGACGTCACAGTGCATCGAGCTCCAAAATATCGCAAACGGTTAAGTGAATGCTTAGGAATCTAATGCTGATGAAATCAGCAGGACGTCACTTTGGTCGTTTTTTGTATAAACACAAGCACCAAGGTTCACAGGGTCTCCGTACGTGGCGTTATATTAACACACTTATATATTTATTATACAACCCTCAGTATACATATCGAAGAACGGTATGGCGTCTGTATATGTATTTTTCTTGCAAAGTGGCATCCTGGCAGTGTTGCCGACCTCACTTCTGGTTATAGAAAGCTTTTAACACTGAAGGTCATGATTTCCATCTGTTTCCTCTAATTTTTGTAGTTATAATTGTTGACAGTGCGGAGGATGTTAGTTATTGCAGAAGATCTTTCGTTATTTATGGAAAAATTATATTTTCGGTCTACAATTCATCCAAGTCATATTTTGAGGGAAAATAAAACACTACTGGCGATAAAAATGAATAATGCTGGCGATAAAATTCTGAATTTATGAAAGTAAAGGGGACATTTATTATATTTTTCAAGACGGTAATACTATCTCTGGCACAACAATTATTGGATGGACGATAACTGCATTCTCATTTGAGGAAGAAACGTCTTGAATAAAAGTTGTAGGATCAATGAAAGCTATGAATACACTAGAGTTTTTCCCAACTTCATAGTGCTTTGGTGTTCGGGAAAACTCTAGTCTATTCATTACTACATCAACGGTTCCAAACAGTGCAGTGCAAAAATGAAAACTATGTTCCAATATACGGGGTGTCTGAGAAATGCAAACTTAAACATATGAAAATTTTTCTATTGGTGTGATGTGAGCAAATTCCTACAGAGTGAACTATAGCTCAAAATAGGACGATTGAAATCAACTTACCTTTATACTAAGATGCACCATTGAGCCGTGTGAGGCTGATGAAGGATTTTTCTTCTTTTGAATGATTCGAAACCCATGTTAAATTAGGCAGTGAATTGTGAAGAAGAACTTAGCAATTGGATTTCAAAAAGAAAAGTGTGAACTTGAAAATGTTCAAAAGAGTCTGAAATTCACTAGAATTGCTAGACTTAGGTGTAACGCTAATGAAGATCCTATGGTATTCTAGACCACTATGGTATTACGTATAAACAAGTAACAGGCGGTCGGAGTTGGCAATTTTCTCACGGCAGGCGGGACTTTTTTCGTCGTTTGACAGATTGTTTTCATTTCAGTTTTATTACAAGCTATTATTTAGTTTGTCAATTAATAATTCCGGTAACAACACATTATGAAATTTTTGTTAGAGAAAAAAAAATGGTTGCTCCAAGATGGCCGACGAGTTTCGTGCTTATGTTCCGAGTCTATTCAAACCTTGTGTTTTACGTTCTTGTGGTGGGGGATTATGAATTTTTAGTTAAAATTCTTAAATTAAATATGGCGGCTCCGGGATGGCGGACGAGATTTGTGATTACGGTCGATTCGATTCAAAATTGATATATTGGGGTTTTTGGGGTTTGGCGGACGGGATTGTGGTCCAACTCTATTCAACGATTGTATGTGTGTTGAGGTTACAAATTTAGTGGGAGATTATCAAAATTCAATATCGCGGCTCCACGATGGCAGACCAGTTAATCATAATAATAGCTCCTAACTCACAGAAAAATGACCTCATAATAACGATTCTGTATCAGAAATGCATAAATGGAAGTTCCTCCTGGAGCTTTTGTGTAGCCGAGACTGGATGTTTAAATCGGCAACTGGCCCCATTTCTACACTTTCCGATCTTATGGAAGTAGCGGGGCACCATCTTCATCGGATACTGACAACGGGGGTTGTAGCTGCAAATTAATCTCTGGACACCGGTATCTCGAAAGATAACCTCTACCATATTCCTGATGACTCGCCAATCCCACTGGTTACTCGCTATCTTAGGCATAGCCAGTTTCGTTACGCTGGATTCTAGCACTTGGTCTCGGAGGTTTCGAAGTGCTTCCCACACATCGCGGTAGAAAGATCGATCTTGAAATTCGTTTTTAGTTATCACGTAGAAGACGTGCCGCGAATTATGTTTCAGTTTCACTGTCTTGCCAGGAGCTGGAATCTGGTCTCCAAGTTTTTCTAATTGCCCGAACTTCTTTCGAAAGACAGATACCAACCCTCGTGCTTTCTTGAGACGGGCGGGGATGTTGTATGCCAATGAATAATATTCCGGGAGAATGAACAAATATTGTCGTTGTTCTGAAGTGACTCCATATCTAACTTTCACGGTACCTCCATACGCGCCCATAAATTCATCAAAGGTAGCATCAGACACATCTCGAATATGGTTTACTCCTTTCTCTAGGTCATGGTTCCTTTCGAATGGGGCTAGTCAGTTTTGGTAAACTACTTTTGGTTTTCAGTTGGGAATCTTGCTTATGCGATATATAACATCATTGATCTTTTTCTTGATTATAGACCTTCCCAAGATTTTTGTAATTTTGGAGAAAATCCTTTTCTCTTCGTCGGGTTGTGTAACCATACTTTGTCCCCTTCTTTATAACCGCCTTCTGTGGCCTGCGTGTCGTACCGTCTTTTCATTCTGTCGCTGGCAACTTGAAGATTTGTTCGAACTAATTCATGAATATAGTCCAGCCTTATTCTCAATTTGATCACGTAGTCTTCTCCTGCTAGATCTTCTCCAGGCCGACAGCCAAATTCCAGGTCACAAGGAGGCCTCATTTCACGTCCAAACAGAAATTTCGCAGGTGTTTCACCCGTGGACTCAATGACGGCAGATCGATAAGCCAATGCGAATAGGGAAATATACTGGTCCCAATCTCTCTGATGGCTGGAAACTACTTTGGACAGGTATTTTCCAATAGTCCTGTTCATTCTCTCGACCATTCCATCTGACTGTGGATGTAATGCTGTTGTCCTGGTCTTCTTCAGTCCCAGCTTCTCGCAAATCTCCTGGAATAGATGACTTTCGAAATTTCTTCCCTGGTCGCTGTGGACTTCCAAGGGCACTCCATATCGGCTGATAAATTCTTCCACCAATACATTGGCTACAGTTGTGGCCTCTTGGTTCGGGATAGCGTAAATTTCCACCCACTATGTGAAATAATCCATTACAACCAGTATGTATTTGCTGCCATTTTCTGTCGTCGGAAATGGTCCAACGATATCTAAAGCAATCCTTTTGAAAGGGCTTCCAACATTATACTGTTTCATAGGTGCCTTTCTTTTGCGATGTGGTCCATTACTCGTAGCACAAGTCGTACATTTCTCACACCAGTCCTGCACTCCCAGATAACCTCCCAATGGACTGTCGTGTAACTTCTTTAATACTTCGGCAACTCTTGTTCTCGGGATAACTAGCTGTCTCCTCATCTCGGAATCATCATCGTTTTCAAGGACTCTTTTCAACAGCCCTTCTTGCGGGACAAGGGAGTCCCACTTAGCCCAGTACGCCTTGAGTTTCTGTGAAAATCTTGACACTTCTTGCCAGGTAGGTCGCCGTTTTTCTTCCTTCCATTGCCGCATCATCTTCATTTGAGGATCATTCTCCTGATCTTCTCTGATCCTGGTGGGTAACCGTTTCTCGTTGACAACATTAGTTCTTTACACTGTAGCTTCCCTAGATTCCGCCTTGTTGCAGTGGGATCAGTCTGTTGGGCACGGCTGTCTGGACAGGGAGTCGGCATTTCGGTGACTCACACCTGCTCGATGTTTGGTGTTGAAATCGTACTCTTGAAATCGTTCAATTCATCTAGCGGTCTGGCCCTTGGGATTCTTGAACTGCATCAACCACTTGAGTGCTGCATGATCAGTCCGGATTAAAAGCTTCCTACCATAGAGATACTTGTAAAAGTGTTCCACGGACTTCACTACCGCCAAAAGTTCTCTTCTTGTGACGCAGTAGTTACGTTCTGGTTTGGAGAGGATTTTACTGAAATATCCCAGCACTCTTTCTTGCCCTCCTTGGATCTGTGAGCGCAGTTCACCAATCCCTACGTTGCTTGCGTCAGTGTCAAGAATAAAGTCTTCCTCTGGTAATGGATATCCTAATATCGGCGTCGAGGTTAAATGCCTCTTCAAGGTTTCAAAAGCCGTTTGACAGTCTTCGTCCCATTGGAAAGCTCTTGCTTCTTCTGTAAGTCGAGTTAGAGGCTTGGCAATATCTCCAAACTTCAGGATGAATCTTCTATAATATGTGCGAAGTCCTAGGAAACTCCTAATTTGATGTTTGTCGGTTGGTTGCGGCCATTGCTGGATGGAAGCAATTTTCTCTGGATCCACCGCCACTCTTTCAATGCTCACTATATTATCTAGATAGTTGACTCGGTTTTGGAACAGCTGACATTTCTTCGGGTTTAACATGAGCTGGGCAGCTTGGTCAAAAGTATGATGGACGAGAAGCCGAGAAAGATCAGATGCTGGAATTGTGGCGAACTAGGTCATGTACGCAGTTCATGTAAGCGCCCCAAGACTCCTGCAAACCAAGAACCCCACACCTGACACCAATGTAATGTTTTTCTTATTTATTTACACGTTTTTATTACGGGTGGGATACATTTATTCACACACGTTATGTCTACTTACGAATTTATTTAAACACTAAACTACTCACTAACACTTAATTTATATACACTGAACTATTCACTTAAATTTAATTTATATATACACAACCTTAATTATTAATTTACATCAACACTTTACTGTTTGCTATTTTGGTGTATTCTTATTTATTTGTCGAGATCACTTTATAAACTAAACTTACTCTCCCTGATCGGTTCTTCATATATTAGTGCCATTTTTTACTAGATAATTCTAGATTGCGGCTTACACAAAAACAATTGGCTCTGGCATTTTCTAGATAAGACTGGTCACAAAAACAATGTCTAGATAAGATAGTCACAATCGTAAACAGTTCTTAGAAACCCCTGCGTATCCGCCATAATTTTAACTTTCATACATGGGTTAGACAGAGTCGGTTTCAGGGACTATACCAGTGTGATGTTTCGTAAAAATACACATATATATATATATACATATATATATATAGGTTATTCGTTCCTAACCCCTCCCTCTCTTGATAATGGCTTCAAAGTGGAATAATAGCTAGTGTACCTTAGTAGGATAAATGCAACTTGTATGGATGTATGAATGATCATAATTCCAAGAGTGAGTTTTTGGAGCTACCAGGATGAATGAATTTGGACGATATCATATTCGTAACTCACCTAGAATTCATAGGAAAAAATATTTTAGTTATCATTTACAACTTTGAAGTCTTATATTTTTTCAAAAGAAGCCAGGCGGGGAAAAATAATGACACTGTACTAATATCTGCTCTTTTTCCAGATTAACCAATAATTCTGGGATCAACGTATATGAGTTTTCAGTTGATATCTTCTGTATATATTTTAGGCTATTTTCCCGAGAAATTTCCTTTCTGTTCTGTTAAACAGCCGAGAGAAAAATTCTCACAAAATGTAACGGGTTACATCTGTTCAATTTTATATAACTTAGTTTATCAATGCAGGTTGAATGCCTGCTTAGTATCTGTGTAATTTGCTTCTCTCAACTACGCTAATACACTTTACCAATAATTAAAGCAGCATGATTCATTGGCGTACTTCAAATTATTATAATAGGCAACTTATTTGTGCGTGTGTTATCAGTTTAATTGTTTATTAATATTTCGTGACAGCAATCAGCCGATCTGATTGACGTATTCCATCTAATTTTTTGCAACGTTATCTGAAACACTGAATCAAATTTATTATTTACAAAATAGAAATGATCTAATTCCAATGGAACACAAATTAACCACCAGTGAGAATATGTTGAGGGAAATGGTGAGAGTTAAGAAGTATAGAACAGTTGAGGTAATATGAGAAACTCAAATAGCAGAAAGAGGTGAACGAGAAATAAATGGAATGCAGAAATAGTACGTAACCTGAAAGAACAGGGAACTGGAGCCAAGTTAAATCGGAAACAAAATATAGAACCAATAGTATGTAACGACGCTGTCGTCTAAATAGACACTAACAACCTCTGTTACCAAGAAAGACAACACATCCATGGATGGCAAAAGACAAAGTACAGAGTACGATCACACAAGTTACCACATTAGGCGCAATTGAACGTGCCGTACCTAGATGGCAGCACTAACGTTGTAACGCCAGAAGAGTGCCCAACGGTGATAACCTCTAGAAATTTTGGATGCACGGAGAAGCTGCACGGAGAAGCTCGATCCTCACACCAGTAAAGGTAGATAAGAAAGCTGAAATAGGAATAACATTTCAGTGTGTATTTAACCCGTAATAATCCTAACCGTCCCAATACCGTTCCTGTGTGTAGTGAACTCGGAATAATCCTAGCTGTCCCGATACCGTTCCGGTGTGTAGTGAGCCCCGAATAATCCCAACCGTCCCGACATCGTTTCGGTGTGTGCTCAACGCGGAATAAACCCTATCTATTCATATACCGTTTCGTAGTATACCGAACCTACCGTTTCGGAGTATACCGAACCCGGAATAAACTCTACCTATTTGAGTCTGTTATTATTTTCAGTTTTTCCAATTGACAATATGCAATGTAGTACTATTTATTGCTCGTAAATTTATCTATTTTTAATGTTGAGATAATTTACAAATATGATTCACACGCTACCCAAGTCTAATGCTTGATAAAACTTGATTATCTAAGAATAAACAAAAAACCGACACCTCAAGAGTGATTAACGTGGATTGGTTTATTTTCAAATGTTTGAGAACACTATAACTCTTGAGAGTGCCTCTAAAGTTTCACATCCTGTATAAATTTTATTACAACTTAGATAGATTATTTTGTTCAACAAATAAGTCAATAATACAAGGGGTTTCTCCTCTTCTAGAAATTCGATATTATCAGCTTCTAACTTTATTGATACCCCTTCTACGAGTAACTAACGCGTTTTTCTTGAATTCCACAACCAAGTTGAATATAAATTCACTGAATTACTTTAGAAGATATTTGAGTAACTTTAACACAAACGCGGTATGATAAAACAATGAGAATAGAGCCATATCAGCAAGCAAAAGTCCTAGCACGTTTGCAATAATTTGCAACCTGGCTTCCCTCAGTAACTTCATTCGAATAATTTGCACGTGATCTTAGTTCGCTACCCATCGTACTTTTCATGAGGATTAATTCTGGTTAATAGCTTTATTAAATTCCAGTCATGTTATTCGGGTGAAAGATTGCGTTTTTCAATTTTTAAACTTTTCAATTTTTAATTTTTTTCCAATTCCCTACAGCGCGTCAATGAGTTTATTTTCGGGAAATTTGTTTCGAGTTTATTATTGCTAATACCAACTTGTGTTCCTGGGATGTATACATGGTTGTTTACGTAGAGTAAACCTTCTAAAGCTCGTAATTTAAAGAAAAACGATCCAGTGTAATGTTTTGCCAAGTAATTTAAATGCTTACCTTCTTAAAACTGAATTGGAAAAGTTTTTATCCTCTCTTATTCATGTTGCCTAGACCGAATATGAACTCCTGGTATATAGTTGGAATTTGTTACAAGTATTTACGCAATATTTAAAAAAAAATAGCTACGGATCTTGAAGTGTGGCTATTGCTGCCAGTTTGTCCAAAAGTTTTGTAATAATGTTTTGTCTAGCGACAAAGAACAATTAATTAAGTGTGTTATTTCTACCTGTAGTTTTTGTTAAGTTGGCCAAATGTCCCAAAGTGATGATAAAACTTTTGAAATATTTTTCTGTACCCTGAGGAGGCGCGGCACACACTTTTAGTCATTATTATTCTCACAAATTTTCGGGAGCATGATCACGTTTTTAAATTGTACCGCTTTCGTCGTTGAAGCACGCTAAGATGCAAAGGACATTCAAAGGAGCAGAACATTCAAAGGAAATGAAATCTACGACGAAGAACTAGGGGAGGAAATATATAATTAAGCACGTTGACAAATTCACACATATTTTGATACAAAGACTTGAATTGTGAGCTCCCCATTATGAAATATTTAAGCTAATTCGAGTGCTATGTCATTCTAATTTCGTCATCAGTGACCAGGGGACCGGAACCACATCGTCCATACCCTATTGATGAGACAGAGAATCAAGAATCGTCCAAAGTTTGACCAGGGGAGCCAAATTTCAGAAACTTTCAATATAATCAACATTTTGGTAATCCGAGACCAAATTTTCAAAATGACTATTCAAAAATCCAGAACTATGATTCCAAAGTGCAAACTTTCACAGACCATTTAATTCAAACTTTAACTCACGAGCTTAACAAATCTTTATTCCAAATCGCTCAATATAGTCAAGAAATAATAATTTTTTAAAGCTAGAGCTTATGGATACCTCTTCTAGTAATATGAGTAAAATGGCAAAAAAAAATCAAATTTATTTAAAAATAATCCACAGCAACCGCCCAATGTTAATTTTTAAGAATTATATAATCAATGCGAAGAACCACTACCTTATGAATTTGAACCATCTTGCAGTTTATCACAATCTGATGAGAACATAACGTCCCAAGAAAATAGTTGGAAGTGGAATGGGAATTTTTATCAGACGGTCTCGGATGACAAGGTAAAATGATAATTATATATAATATTGTTTATTCATCCTTGCCTAAGGTTATTTACCAGAATTAAACGCTACATTTCTTATAGATACAGGGTCCGGCCAAATTTTTCTTAAACTGGATCTGGCTCACAAAATGTATAAAACGTATTTTTTTTACGACCATAATGAAATAGTATATTATACACCAAGCGACTAAAGTGACCCATTTAATCCCGCGGGTGGTGTTTGATTCCTGAGGCCGGAGCGCAGCGGAGCCCGAGAGTAGCAATCCACCTAAGGGACTAATGTTACTTTGGTCGAGAGGTGAATACGCTATTTTTTGCAATTCCGGTAATTCTACATACATTTTTAATAAAAATAAATACTACTTAGGATGGACTTTTACGAAACTTGGCTGGGCATCGAGGATGGACTTCTAAAATGGTTTGCTAGGCATCGAGGAGGGACTTTTATGAAACTTAGCTGGGCATCGAGAACGGACTTCTAAAATGCTTGACTAGGCATCGAGGATGTACGTTTTTATTTGTACTTTAAATCCCTTGGGATTTTACCTGTCAATGTATATCCATTGGGTCTAAAAATGACACTTTAGTTTCTAACATGTGAGAGTAAAGTGACCACTTTAGTCTCGGAATTGCAAAAAAAATTAATAATCGAAAATGGGTAGCGATAGTGAGAATGACTTGACATTGACATGCTGATCCCGATATGTAAACTAGCCATTGCTTTAGGACATCGCTCACTATCCTGGTAGATGCAGGAGGTAACATTACTTATTTAAACACACACGATCGTTGATAACTTTTTCCGCAGATGAATTATAACGATTTTTTCTGCATAAAGAATTTTTATTTCCGAGTTATTAAAATTTGAAAATGTTGAACGTTATTTGTTCCACGACGTAGGTAGGTACATGTACACAAAAAATATATGGTTCGTTCAACGGGTTAACAACCTTACTTAGTAATTTCAGAGAAAAAATTCTCTAAGCCACGCAACAATGACTGCAGTAAAGTTAAGAATTAAAATTGTTATGAAAAATATTGTAGATTTGTTTAGGATTCAGATGGTCGTAGAAAAAGTATATTGTACAATTTGCATGGAATGACCCATTTCCAACTCGTAGGGATATGAAATTTTGTAGTACCCGCTACGCTCGTACTACAAAATTTCATATACCTACTCGTGGGAAATGTATGTCATTTCATGATCATTTTCCAATATACTATTCTGCACGTACCGCAGTTCCGTTTATTCTTTCGCAGAGAACAGTTCGCTTCGAAATAAATAAACGCCGATAAAGTCAAAGTGATTATTGAAACTAGTTTTTATAGAAATAGAAAGTTATAAAAACTATATTATCAGTGAAATAGTGATAAAATAACAAAGGCATATAAGTGATAATAGCGGGGGAGAGCTCCCCGATAATATAGACAAAAATGTAAAAGATTCTTCGCCTTGGAATCCCAATTCTTTAGGACTTTATGGACATCGACGCAATCCTAAGAGTTACGAATGCTCGCCAACAGAATTAACAGGGAAGTATTACATCAGTTACAACACATTTACAAAATAATACAAATACAAACGAATCTAATAGTACGAGTGAAAATAATGTAAACATTAAACAGCAAAAAACTAGACCCTCATTAACTTATCAATCTAATGATATGGGCCCATTCCATATCTATGTAGAGCATAAAAACGATAGTTTTAAAGGCAAATTAAACCCGATTAAGGTTGGAGAAATCATTCTTCAAAACCATTTAGATATAAACAATCAGATAAAACAAATACAATCAATAGGTAAAAACAGAGTCCGTATAATATTTAAAGACAGTAAAAGTGCAAATATAGTTCTAAATTCAGAATTCTTAAAACAGAATAATTCAAATGCCTACATACCAAAATTTTTGAAATTTAGACTGGGAGTAATAAAACGTATAGAGGCTGATTTATCAGAATCATTTCTAAAAGACCGCATTATGGCATACGATTTTCATAACAAATTTGAAGTAGATTTCGTAAAACGTATAAACAAAAAAATTAAAAAAGAAAATATAATTGAGTTAGAGCCTACCACCACAATAATAGTATCATTCAGATGTCAGACTCTACCAAAATATGTGGAAATTAATAAAGTTTTATACGAGGTAGAAACGTACACACAAAAAGTATTGCTATGCTATAACTGTTTCCGGTACGGGCATTTAGGACGCCAATGCAGGAATAAAGAAAGGTGTATGAAATGCGGAGAAAATCATAAAACCGACGAATGTAAAAGCCCTGAAAAAAAATGTTTAATTTGTAAAGGAGATCATTATGTAAATGATTTCAAACAGTGTCCGGAATATACTAGACAAAAAGAGATTAAAAACTATATGGCTAATAGTAATTCATCATATAACGATGCCAACAAGGCAATCCCAAAGACGACGTATGCCAGCGTGGCCTCTTCCTACCACACTCATCAAACACAGCCTACAACCACCAATTCTAACCCTACATATCCAACCCATTATTCATTCCGAACCCAGCACTTAGATCACCAAGAAGTACACACTACACCTTCACAAACAAGATACACACACAAAAAACCACATTCACCACAACCATTTACACAATTACCGAAAAAAAGGACACGAGTAACTGGACAAGATAACTCCACAATTGAAGCTCACAGAGCAATTGTTTCCCCAATAACATTACCTCAAAATGTTGGAGTAATAAACTCTCCTTTTTACTTGAAAAATAATAATGTAAATTTAAAAGTAAATGAAGAAACGAAAGAATATATGCTTAGTACAATATTAGGTATTGTAGAAGAAATAATAAAAACATTTAATAAAAATAATGAAATAGAATTTCAAGAAGAAGACATAATAAGACTAGTTCAACAAAACATAGTAAATTTAGAACAAACATTCACAAAAACTGATGGAAATATTCAATATATTACAGTGGAATACTAGATCAGCCATAGCAAATAAATGCAACTTAGAAAACCTACTACTTAAACAAAAGATTAGTATAGCCCTACTATCAGAAACATGGTTCAAATCAGGTACTTATGTTAATTTTACAGGTTATAACAATGTTAGACAAGATAGATACGATGGGAAAGGAGGAGTAGCAATCCTAAAAAACAACATAAACTATACTATAACAGATTTCATTTGTACGGAAAAAATCGAAAAAATCGGTGTCACAATTAAATTATACAATAATACTAAATTAACTATTGTATCAATATACATTAGACCAGCAACAAAAATAACATTAAATGAATGGAATAACTTTTTTGAAAATATACCACAACCTTATATTGTAGGTGGAGATTTCAACGCCCACCATTTAGCCTGGGGATGTATTAACACTGATAGGTACGGTGAAACACTGTTAGACAGCCTAGAGCAAAATAATTTAGTATTTTTAAACGATGGTAGCATGACGTGTATAAATAATTATTATCAAAATCATAGCGCCATCGACTTAACTATTTGCAGTCCTAACATACACCATATTTTTGAATGGCTGACGTTATCAGACACACACGGATCAAATCACATACCGATTGTAGTAGAATGTCAAACAAATTTAAAATTAGTATCACAAACAAATTATAAAAGGTGGAACATAAAGAAAGCAAACTGGGATAGATATCTCTCAGAATGTCTTAACAAAAACATTAACAACAATAACAATACTAACTTCATTAATAATAATTCATATGAACAAATAACACATTTTATAAACCAAGCTGCAGAAGAATCTATACCTAAGTACATAAAAAATAAAAATATCAAAGTTAAAGGAAAACCGTTGTGGAATGAACAATGCGATCTAGTAGTTAAAGAAAAAAAAGAAGCGTTAATCAAATATAAACAGACCCCTAATTTAACAAACCTAATGAATTATAAAAAAGCTGACGCAATTTCGAAAAAAGTTATGAAAAGTGTAAAAAGAGACAGTTGGAGATCATATTGTTCATCCCTAAGCAAAAATGTAACAATGAAAAAGGTATGGGAAAAAGTTAATCTGTTTAAAAACAGAAAAAAAAAACAACAAACAAATGATAGATGCTTCTGCAGACTGGATGCTTGATTTCTTATGTAAACTTACACCAGATTATACAAATACACCTCCTATGCAAAGTGAAGCAGAAGAATATGAAAACTCAGAATTAACAAAAGAATTCCCACTGAGAGAATTAAATATAGCCCTAAGAAAAAACAATAATACATGTCCTGGTAAAGATAATATCCATTATTCAATGATATACCATTTACCAACAACAATTAAAATACAGCTGGCAGAAATATTCAGCAAAATTCTCAGAAAAGAAATGGACGTACCTACAGAATGGTACAATTACATTGTCGTACCAATATTGAAAAGTGGAAAACCAGAAAAAGAACCAAATTCATATAGACCAATTGATTCAGCTTCCTGTGTTTTGAAAACATACGAAAGAATGATAAAAAACAGATTGTAACATCATCTCGAACAACGCCAACTATTACCTAAATCTCAATTTGGATTTAGAAGAGAAAAGTCTACACAAGAGCTTTTATGTGAGCTAGTAGTGGATGTATATCATGGATTTACCAGTAACAAGTTTTCCAGTATTATATTCCTAGACATAGAAGGTGCTTACGATAACGTAGACCTGGGAATCTTGACGACCAAAATGGTTAAATTAGGCCTTCCTCGCCATCTTATCAGACACATTCAGAAGTTGTACATCAACAGGAATACTTATGTAAGAACAGATAACCAATTAGTGGGCCCAAGACAGACATCTAAAGGATTACCACAGGGAGGTATTTTAAGTCCACTTTTATATATTATCTACTCATACGACTTTGAAATCGCCCTACAAAAATATGACGTTAAGATATTTCAATTCGCAGACGATTACGCCATAAGAACACAATATAAAAATATAGAGATGTGTCACAGACAACTCAATGAAGCAACAACTACAGCTAAGAAGTGGTTTGAAGATAACGGAACAGCTATAAGTGAAAGAAAATCGTCAGTTTGTACATTTACAAAGAGAAGATATCAGCATCCCAATACAATCAGAATGGCCAACATGAATATCTAGTACAAATCAGCTGTTACGTACTTAGGAGTTATATTAGACAAAAAACTCAATTGGAAACAACAAATCTCAAATGTTATTAAAAAATGTGAAAATGCTATCAATATCGTCAAAGTGTTTAGTCACCAAAAATGGGGAGCAGATCCAAATATAAGTTTAATTTTCTATAAATCATTCATACGATCAATCATTGATTATGGAAGCATTTTATATGGGACCGCTGCTAAATGTCACACAGAAAAGATAGAAAAAATTAAAAATCGATGTTTAAGATTAGCAATAGGAAGTTTACAAAGCTCGCCAATAAATGTCTTGGAAGTGGAGTGTGCAGAACCACCATTACATCTCAGAAGACAAATGCTGAGTGACAAGTTAATTTTAAAAATTAATAGCAAACAAGGTGAGGGCCAAAAAAACATACATAATTTATTCATTGCATGCCTAGAATCAAGATATTGGGAAAAGAAAAGATTACCACTCATAATAGAGAGTTATAACTGGATTATCGATTACAAAAATATTGTTTATGAAAACAAAGTACAACCATGTTTTTCTGTGCCTTATTAAAACATTACTAAAACCACCAACAACGTATTATACATCGTATGACAAAGAAGACGTAACAACAAAGGTTCAATTTCAAAGACAAGTAAATGAAAAATGGCACAACTTCGAGAAGATATTTACAGATGGATCAAAAAGGAATAATAAAATAGGATTTGCCTTCTATCATGAAGAAGATAAATATTCAGAAAGATATCAGCTACCCCAGTATACCTCTATCTATACCGCCGAACTAATGGCAATAAAAAAAGCACTAAAATACTGCCATAGATATGAATCCATCTTAAAATATGTTATATTTTCAGACAGCAGAAGTGCAATACAGAAATTGGAAAATATAACACCCAATTCTGAACTAAATCACATAATAGTAGACATCTCAAGAATATGTAACGAAATCCAAAGCTTAAACAAAGAAATTCAGTTAGTTTGGATCAGAGGACACTCAGGCATACCCCAAAATGAAAAAGTAGATGAACTAGCGAAAAGGGCCACAGAGGAGGGAATTAAAATTCATAATTTCAAAATCCCGACAACAGATATGCGACAATTGGCAAAAACTAAACTAACAGCTGCTTGGCAAAAACATTACGAGGAATATAGGGGAGGTCAAAAGTTCAAAGTGATTGAACCAATAGTAAAACATAAACCTTGGTTTCATAAAGACAGCGATCGGAGTTTCATAAGAACTATTTCCAGAATTAGATCAGGACATTGTTTAACACCCGAGAATACATTTGAAATGGGCATTTCTGAAAATGAAAGATGTCAATGTGGAGAAACAGGTACCCTACAATATTGCTTACTAGAATGCAATATTCACGAGTCGGCTATATCAAAATTTTATACAATTATTGCAAACATATTACCTTTGCCTGCTAGTTTGGATACAATATTAGCATCTGAAAAAAATGAGGTGAGAAAACTATTATATAAATTAACAAAAGAAACTAACATAAAATTGTAAATAAAGTGAAATGTTGTAAAATTTCTAACCAATCAAATTTTTGAAAAAAAAATAAAGGAAAAATCTGAAAAAAAATATACAAATAAGATAGTTAAAAAAATACTAAAAAAAGAAGAAAAAAGCATAAGCACAAAAAATGCATAAAAAAATACTTGAACATAATAAAAAAAACATGAGCATAAAAAAAGCATAAGCAAACAAAATCATATAAAAAAAAAGCATAATCAAAAAATGCATAAGCAAAAAAAGCATAGGCAAAACAAAAAAAATCATAAGCATAAGAAAAATATATATGCATAAACATAATAATAGTGATAAAAATATATATGTATGTAAGCTTATATATGTTCCACAACATTTTATAATCAAATAATAAATTAGACTGGCCTTTTGGTTTACTAAAACCAGTGCCATTAACTTGACACACACACACGCACGTACCGCTCATGCAACATCATTTCATGTTGAAACTATGGCCATTTCTATATTATCTTCATTTAATGTTAAAGGAGACCACAAATATTATTTATTCGATTTCTCTCCAAATTTTTATTGCCAGATAGGTTATGATTTTTTAAAAACCATTGGTGCTAGCATAAATTTAAATAAACATTACTTAGAAACGCCTCACCCTATATTGTCTTTGTATCCTTTTCAGTCCATGTAGTTATTCGAACTCGGGTATGCCATAAAGTAAAAGTACAGGTAAATAAAACCTCCGAGGTATATCAAGTTATGTTAATTTTGGAAAAGCTGAAATGCCCCAGAGTCTGGTAAAAATTGTAGATTCATTAGCTTTTACTGTAATTACGAATATTTATGAAAATTTTGTTGAAATTACTTTTTTCCACTACTAGCTATGAAGTTGACAATTATTGCGTCTTCTCGCGAACTGAGACGTCTATTATTAACCTAGATCAATAATGGACAAATTCAAATGTTTGGAGTATCCAGGCATATTAGTTTAACAAAAACTTGTGCGACATAATTTCGTATCCCAGGAGATTGTTTTTAACGTATTTGCTGCTTGAAATTATCTAACACGATAAAATTATTTGAATAAAAATGCCATTAGGGGAGACTGGGGGAATGACGGCCCTCTAAGCAAAAACTTCTATAACTCAGTTCTGTTTTGTTAGAAAAAAGAGGTAGGAGGTCCAAATGAAACACAAGACGTTTAGGAACCAAAGACATGTTAAGTAAAATTGTAACAAAATATTTTTACATGAATAAAAAAGTCCAAACCCCCATAGGGTTGGCCGGCATTACCCTGAAGTTTGGAGGTAATGGGAGCCGGAGCCATCGTTACCCGAAATTGGTAGGAATCACAGGCCGAAATCACAAACAAATGTTTTCTTTGTTTCTTCGCCCGTACAAGCTTTGTGAGCCCTTTCAGCGCAGTACACAAGCCATAGCTCCCGATTCTTACCAAACTCTCCGCAAATGATACAAATGTCCGGAGAAATTTCGGAATCTGATTTTTCTTCTTTCTTGTGACAGTCATGGTTTCTCGGTGTCCTCAAATGTATCAAAACTTGTTTCTTCACTCTCTTAGCCTTTGAATCTTCCACACTCTCACGTTTCGTTCTCTTTTTTGTCTGCTTTGCACTTTCTTTTTCCACCAAAATGTCTTTAATTGGGGTAGAGGTAAATATTAGAGAGTGCTGCTTCTTCCCTTCTTTCTTATATTTAACAGTATTAGTTCCAGAGCATCCTGGAATGGGTATTATTTCTCCAAATGAAATATTTTGTATTGTTATCTCTATTCCTTCTGCTTTTTCATCTTTCTCTTTCTCCACTGTTTTATTTTCAGCTCTTCATTCTCTTGAAACAATTGGTTCATTTGATTTTGTAGGGATTAGATTTTCAGCGGATGCAAAATCTTCTTCATCAAAAACATCTGGATTCACAGGGAATACCCCTGTTCCTTCGAAACCTTTGGTGGCTTTTTCAATGGTTGCAACTCTTCCAAGCGCCTTGTTAAACAAATTTGCGATGCTGTTAGGAGTGATTTTTTCTTCTGGTTGATTCCTCATGAATGTATCACATTCTGAGTTATACGCCGTCTTCAAAGGTCCATAAAAAGTTACATCTAGTGGTTTAACTCGATGGGACGTATGCGGCGGTATCGTGAGCATAATAATTCCTTGTTCCTTGCAGAAGTTAAAGGCACTCAGTGAGCAATCACTTGAGTGGTTTCTAGTAATACCAGAACTGGATCATCCTTCGAGGGTTTAACGCAGACCTTAAAGTGTTGCAACCATTGAAGGAACAGGTCTTCGGTGATCCATCCGTTATCTGAGCAGCAATAAAGTGCTCCTGGAGGTCCATTTTTTTAAGTGCTCGGCTATTCACTTTCTTGCATAAATAAACATGGGAGGCACGTACACTCCAGTTGCGCTAAATGCGCACATCACCGTGGTAGTTTTTCCTCTTACCCAACTAGTTGAATAACCTACTCTTTTTTGACCTCTTTTAGCCTAAATTTTATGTGGTCGTTGTACAGTAGTTATGCCAGTTTCATCAACGTCGAAAATTCGTCCCGCAGGAAATTTATATTTGCCCATTAAACTGCCAAGATTTGCGACGAAAAATTTCCATTTTTGCTTTGTCGAATACTGTCACACGATTCACGCTTATTGATTCTGGTTTTCTTAACCTAATCTGAGGATCTCTACGTAAAAATCCTTCTATCAAATCTCGACCTGCTGTCTCCTTTTCATCCTTAAATGGATTTTTTATATTATTTAATTTGGCAAGGGTGTAGGCGCTTTGCTTGATCTGAGATGGCGAAATCCCATAAAAGAACTTCGGAAGAGTTTATTATTTGGTTTAGAAGTTCGTTCTACTGTTCCGCAGTAAATAGTGGACGTCTTCTTAGTTGAGGCTTGAACACATTGCCGGTTTTACGTCGATCTTGAAGTGTCGCTCTTGCAATGCCAAAACTTCTTGAAACCTCCCGAACAGCACGCCCATTTTCTATTGCCAAAAGAGCTACATGGAGTGCCTTAGAAGTCCATGATGCTTCTGCTGTTTCGCGTTGATATGTCCGTGGCATCTGAAAAGATGAAACATATTATATTCAAAGGGGGTTAGGTATTACCCACATACCGGTGGCTGTAAGTACCCCCAACGTAATAAGTTTAAAAATCATTAAATATTTTTAAAACAGAGAAATATACGTAATTTTTCAATAAATAGGACGAAAGCCAACATGATTCAGCCTAATCGAATACATTCTGGGTATTTTCAAAACTTATCGTTATTAAAACATGCAAGCCGGAAAATCAGCGTCCCTTACTATAAAACGTAAATTTTTCGATGTTCAACTCTAGCAACGACACGGTGTACTATTGCACAGTCTAAAGTAAAACTGAGTGAACAATATGATCCAATACCATGATACAATAAAATAGAAGATATGATTTCGCGCATGCTGGCCCCTCCGCTCTGACGTCACGCCGAGAGTAAATGCCTTGAATTAGTTTACAGTTTACATTATTGGATGTGTTTATGTCGGTTAATTTTACATTTTTATTGTTGAAAATTAGCAAAAATTTGTCAAAATGAGATGTGTAGTGTATGGTTGTGATTCAGACAATCACGTGAAAGGCTTTGCAGACGATGTCAGCTTTTTTGCCTTTCCAAAAAGACAAAAAAATTATACGGGAGTGGATCCGTTTGTCTAAACGCGAAGATGTATTTAATACCATAGAATATTAGACCATATAATTATGCTGAAATTAAAAAACAAATGTCACTAGCTCTTTTTGGTAATCGTAGATATATGTTGGGGGCTATATTTATATTTAAACTCCTAAATGGACAGGTTGATCGTGCGGATCTTTTGAGTCATGTGTGGGGATTAGCATTCTTTGTCAGGGTCTTCGCCATCAAGTTACCTTTCCCGTGCCCTTTCATAGAACAACATATGGTGCTATGAGTCCTATAAATAGATATCTGTGCTTTTTGAATAGCTTTAATTTTGATAATTTCAATACGTCTTTGGGCCAGTTCAAATATTGCTTAGGGCTGTGATTTGTTGAGTTATGTTGTGTTATGTATTTCAATTTAATTGGTTATGTTGTATCAGTCTTTATACCTATCTTATTTATTATTGTATTGTAACAGTTAGAGGGGTTTACCCGTAATAAATAAATAAATAAATCTTTTCTTAAACCCAAGTTGACAAATAATATTTTTAAATCTTAATTTGATATTTTGTTATTACCAATAACAATTTAATTGTTATTATTATAATTATTTTGAAGAATGATCCACAGTACCTGAGTTGTACTTTATTGTTGTTCTGTAGTATACTTATTTTGGAATAAACAACCGATTAAGTATTAAAATTTACTATTTGTTGTATTCCTTATATCTATTTACAAATTTAAATGTTTATAAAATCATGTCAAAAAATCCAAAAAGTATGATACCATGTTTTTTTTTTGTATCAGTACAGTAATTATTTACTTTACGAAGTGAGCAAACAGATTTCAATCAGATCTTAGAATTATTGTTTTGTTCTGGTAGGCTCTCCGATTCCATATAACACTTTTACATGAATTCTCTTTGCCTTTATAATACTAATAATATTTCATTCAACCTGAACCATTCTCGTTTTCCTTCAAAATGCAATAGCAACGCATCATACGCAAGTTCTATTACATCAAATCCATCACAGATTATATATGAAATGCATTAGCCCGCGCTCACGGTTTTAAATTGTACTCTCTGCGTGACGTCATGCGCGCGGCGAACGATATTTCGAACCGCTGGAGATCATATCTTCTATTTTGTTGTATCATGATCGAATATGTAGTCGGCGTGCTAAGGCGCTGTAAAATTCTGATCGGGGTGGGAGAAACCTGGCGGCCGCTATTACCCCCAGTGCCGGTATTCTCCCACTTTACCCTACTTTAAAATTCCCGCTCAACCAATAATGACTGATGACATCCCGTACCTACAACATGACGATAATTACAAACGTTGGGTGCGTTCAAAAAACACAACTGTTGCACAACCTTTGGGTGAATGTTATGTGAGCGTACCCCGTCTTGTCATGTTATAATCATTTGGTAATGATTCCTGCAAATCCTCTATTGCATGGGCAATAATATTTCTGTTTTCATCAATTATATCACCAACGTCTAATAATGCAAAAATTAGATTGCATGTAGCCATAATCTTAATTTTACAAAATTAATACTTTCCAAAAACTTATCGTTCATAAGACATACGTCATTCATTCGCTGCTCAGTGAGCGCTCACTCCACGGATGAGTTATAAGTTATGTTTTATGTACACACCCGTTATTTTACTAGTGGGAATGTCAATCTACATCAGACTACTTGATTTTTATTTTATTAGTGGAAATGCGAATTTGCATTCGTGTGCTACTCGATTTTTACAAGAAAAAATTTTATTTTCAATTTTTGTCTTAAATTTGGCTGGTAGTGGAAAAAATTGTTTATACACCACGGTTGTGATGACATGTATAGGTCTCGCACCTTATTTCGCGAGGGACTTTGTCCCGAGGTCGGTTAATAATAGCATTCTCCACCACTTTGGTGCATAATATACTATAATAACCCTTTTAAGTAGAGTTAATTCAAGAAAATGAATTCAAACCTACTATAGATTGAAACTTTTTTGAAAAAATGGGTATATATCAAGATGAACTTGATATTTCACAGAGAGGTAACTTAAATAAGCTTAGACTAGATCATTGTAATGATGAAGAATATGAAGCTATTAAAAATCTTTGCTATGAGTATTGGGATTTTTTTGTTTAGGGTGTACCCCTTACATTCTCAAATGAAATTTAGCACAAAATTTATCTTATTGATGTATAAGGTATGTACAAAAAATTATAAGTATTCGCAAATTTATAGAAAATAAGTAGATAGTCAAATAAGTAAACTGTTATCGGATGGGATAATAAAACAATCAGAATCATCATTTAACTCAACGATTTAGATTGTCGAGAAAAAGCGATTAAATTAAAACGATAAAAATGAATGTAGAATTGTAATAGACTTTCGTAAGCTAAATGAGAGACTATCGATAATAAATTTCCACTTTCAGTTATAAAAGATATTTTAAACAAACTAGGGCACGCCCAGTATTTGACAACATTAGATCTAGCTAACGGGTACCATCAGATCAAAATGTATCCCAGTCATGTTCCGAAAACTGAATTTTCGACACAGACAGGACACTGAATTTTTGCGGTTACCTGTTGGATTAAAAAAGGCACCTGCCTCTTTTCAATGGGTTATGAACAATGTGTTAAGAGGTTTTCAAAATGAGATCTGCTATGAGTATCTTGATGACATAATTATTTTTTTGTTATCGTTAACAGATTACATACTGAGTTTAGTGTTTGAACGGCTACGACAATCTAATTTAAAAATATAGTTGGAAAAATCTGAATTTTTGCACACCTAAGTAATGTATTTAGGTCATAAAATCACTACAGAATGCATATTACCGGATCCCAAGAAAATTTGTGCCGTAAAAGACTTTCCGATACCTAGGACATAGTTTCAGGAAATTAAATCTTTTTTGCGTTTAGCTGGATATTATAGGCGCCTTATAAATAGTTTCGCCAAAATTGTAAAACCCCTTAGTCCATTCTCCAGAATTCATAAAATCTTTTAACCATCTTAAGGAACTTTTAATAAATGGTCCAATTTTGTCATATCCATATTTTTCTAAACCTTTTATATTAACTCTCGATGCTTTGAATTTAGCTTTGTCACCAGGTTCAACATCTACATGAGATTATTGACGTAAAAATCAATAAAATAATCTATTCACACAACCACAAAATAAAAGGACGCTACTAATTCTACTAATTCTATCTTAGTAGCGTCGTATTATCTTGTGGTTGTATGATTTGATTATTTTATTGCTAGTTGAGAATAATTGCTTTTTAAATTATTTGTAGTATCCCTGGTGATGGAAACAACAGTTTCCGAAACCTTGGATAGAAACCAATAAGGATTTCTCTGTTTTCAAATCACTGCATTCCTCAATATACATATCTATGTTCACTCTTCACTCCAGCACGGTTCAACCGATCATGAAAATTGGCATGTATATGTATTTTTTCACGGAGAAGGTTTTTACAGTATCCTCTTTGTTATAACTCCTCACCAGGTGGTGATGCAGCATATCAAATTCTACACCGATGAAAATTGGCATGTATATGTATTTCTTTATGGAGAAGGCTTTTACACTATCCTTTTTGTTGTAACTCCTCACTAGGTGGCACTGCAGCATATCAAACTCTACACCGTTCAACCGATCACCCTCAAAATTGGTATATATATATATATATATGTACATGTATATATATATATATATATATATATATATATATATATGTATGTAACAAAAACAGAATTAGCGGGCATATCACGCAAAAGAGGTTACAGAGAATGAGTGCTAACCGTAGACATGCGTGTTTCTGGCTCATTAGCCTTCATCGGTACGGCATAACCAAGAAAAGGTGTACAACTTGGGAGCAAGGATGTTAATTGGATCATGAGAAAACACAAACAACGGATTTCAACAAGATAACCAAACGCACATTTGTGCCTTCAAATGGAAGATCCCGAGTTTTCAGGACAACAACCAACGGAGGCGGAGGCGTCTATAGCTCTCCTGTCTCTTTTGCGTGATATGCCCGCTAATTCTGTTTTTGTTTTATATTCCACGCGTTATTCTTCCATCTTTTCATTGGTTATATTCTTAATATATGCGACAAACTGTAGGAGCTGATTCCTGGGGTTATTTTGATCATAAAAGTTCATAAGAACATATGTCCAAAACCGCTTAGTTCAGAAGTTATAGAATGTTTAATAGAAAGTTAAAATAATAAATGGTTTTATTATAAATTAACAAAATAATTAGTAAAACATCGACATTTTCCATGGGAGTCGTGTACACTAATGTTTTAAGGTGGCCCCAGAGAAAAAAGTCCAATGAATTTAAGTCTGGAGACCGAGGAGGCCACGGCTGTGGACCTCCCCGTCCTATCCACCGATTTGGATACGTACTGTCCAGAAACTCGAGCAAGTAAACTAAAATGCGCTGGAGCACCGTCATGCATAAAATACATTTGTAATCTTAACTGCAACGGAACTTCTTCCAGCAGTAGTGGTAACGCCTCTTCAAGAAAATTGCGGTATATTAGAGAAACAGGCACAGACTTGTTTACGAGCTTGTATTACAGTTGGAGGCGGTCATTATCAACAGTTACTACAACTTAATTTTGTTTTACTAATTATTTTGTTAATTTATAATAAAACCATTTATTATTTTAACTTTCTATTAAACATTCTATAACTTCTGAACTAAGCGGTTTTGGACATATGTTCTTATGAACTTTTATGATCAAAATAACCCCAGGAATCAGCTCCTACAGTTTGTCGCATATATTAAGAATCACCCTGTATATATAACCAAAAACCAAAAGTTGGCAGTTAGTCACGGCTGACTAGTTAAAAAATAGAACTTCAAAGAGTGGTCTTTGTTAAAAACCCTCAAACTCGTGGGGATAGCAGCCAAAAAAACTTCACAGGTTAGAGATAAAGTGAATCAATTAGTACATTACCTAAGCTTTCGAAGAGCGTTGTCTTCATTTTCAAAGGCTATAAGAAACCAGAAAGAAAAAACCGGTTAATTTAATGAAGAAAATAATTTTTGAAATCATTACGACTTACTTGTAGTGTTGATTTAAATATAAACTCACATTTCATAAATTGCAGGAAAACCTTCATCCACTAAAGACAAAAATGTCGACTAAATCTAATTTCTCTACTACATATAGTGATGAGAGCCAGAATTTTTTTTTCCTGTTTTTTAAAACCAAAAAACGTACAACAAGAAACGAACTGATTTTGTTGAATATATATTTCAACGTGAAATCGACTGCTGTCGAAAGGTAGAGTTACGGGGGGCATTTGAAAGGTTGAAGTAAAAACATTTAATAAAAATCTAAATTTCTCAGCAATACTGTTATGTTTTTTTGGTTGCTTTGGTGGAAACTTCAAAGAAAAAACAACAATGGATCAATGTCCACACCTACAATCACGACAAGATTGAAAAATTACACTTTTAAATTTAACCATACAGCTGCCACCTGTCTTTTGCAAAATGTAAAAAATTGGGATGACGAAATAAGTCAACAGTCAGTGAACACTCAAACCTCTCACATTCGGTATTCCCAAACTGTCAACCCATTCCAGCATTACTATTATTAGATAAAAAAGCCAAAAAAAAACCACCCGCAAATACTAACGATCCCCACTTTCGTCTGATGTTAATTTCCATGGAAATCAATATTAATAATTTAAAATTCTCATAACAATAATAATGTCAGTTAGGAAAAGTGATGTAAGATCTGTAACTTCTAACACATGGAAAGGACCTAACCTCTCACGTTAAGGCCCGACTGTTTGGAAATCATTTGCATTCGCAACTGAGCTGTGATAGCCATAATGTATCAAAAATTTGTTTTTAAATGAAATATTAAATAATGTTTGTATTGTCAACACTCGACTGACCTGTCACCTCAGCCAACCATTAACTCAAAACACTAATTTGGGAATCAATCTCCTCGCTACCGGAGTGGACATTATTAAAGTGCAACAAATATGTATAAATCTTACTAAGTGACTCAATGTCAGACCTTCTATTCATTGGTTCCTCAATGTTGATAATATGATACATTTCTAAAAACTTTCTTTTGTTATAGTTTCTTTCTACATCAAGAATCTTCACTTTATCAAAATCTATATGGTGGAACTCATCTATAACATGTTCTGATAATGCACATTTCCGCTTTTTTAACCTAGCATCGCTTTTATGTTGAGCACAACGTGATTTCAAATTCTGAGATGTCATTCCTACATACTTTTTGTTACAATTTTCACAAGGGATACTATATATTACGTTAGTTTTTATCATGGAATCCTCCGGTTGTTTTAACTTAGTAAAAAGCGACTGTAGAGGTTTGGCTGTTCTTTGAGCAATCTTAACATTGGTCCCCTTGAATTCTTTGCTGATTTTTTCTGACAGATCTTTAATATAAAGAAATGATCCAAAAGTAACCTGTTGTGTATTATTGAAATTAGCATCCTGTTCATTTTCATTACTATTAATATGACCGACCGTATGCTCGCCGGGAGTGTTGTAAATCAACCTCTTGATCAACCTCTTGAGAAGTTTGATAGGATAACTATTTTTTGAAGCGTATCAATCAATATTTTAAGGTTTTTATCAAGTACTGTTGGATGTGATATTTTTTTAATTCTGTTCTTCATCCCTAACACTAAATTAACCTTCATTTTGTAGGGGTGATTGGACATACAGTTGAGGTATCTACCCGAACTGGTAGGTTTCACGTACCAGTCAAGTATCACCCTGCCTTCATTGGTCCTTATTAACTTTGTGTCCAAAAATGGTACACATCTGTTAATTTCATTTTCAACTGTGAATTGGATGTATTGATTGTAACCATTAAAAATGTTATGAATGGTTTCGACACCATCTTCAGGAACAGCTGTGATGATATCATCTACATATTTTTTTATAAAAGGAATATCAAAAGGTAAATTCCCAACACACTCAGCGATCAAATCGTCCATGACATATTGCGCAAAAGTGGGTGATACAGAACTACCCATTGGTGTACCAAAAACTTGCTTATAATATTCATCATTAAAAACAAAAACAGAAGTGTTATACACAAAGTCTACTAATTCCAAAAATTGGTCAATATTTAATCTACAAGAATCCTGAATGGAGTTCCAATGTTTGGTAATACTATTTTTTACTAAATTGATCGGTATATTAGTGAAAAGTGACACAACATTATTACATAATTGGTAGGTAACTGATAATTTTGAATAAACGTTGCAAATTCAAAAGAGTCTCTGACAAAAAACCTGTTATTACTATTATAAGATATTGTAAGTGTCTCAGTTATGAATTGTGCAATTTTCTCATTAGGTGATTCTATAGATGAAATAATTGGGCGTAAACTTAATGTTTCTTTGTGAATCTTTGGTAGTCCATAAAACTTTGGAATAACTGAAGAGCTCATTTTTAATCGTTTTCTATCTTCGTCATCGAAAAATTCCGAAAATTTCCTAACCAATGTTTGCGATTTTTGTAATATTGTTGAATTAGGATTGTTATTAATTTTTTGATAGTAAGTATCATTGTTTAACAGTGTACTCGCAAGTTCAACATACTGATCTTTGTATAAAATTACTGTAACATTGCCTTTATCAGCTTTAGTGACAATCAATTCTGGATGGTTTTTCAGAAATCTTCGACATTTTTCGTACAACGAATTTAAATATGACGTGTTCTTTTTGTTCTGATGTAAGAAATTAGTTATGTTATTAGTATTTTTGGCCCTGATTATGTCTTTTCGTAAATTGTCATTGATTCCATTTAAAATATTCTCAACGTCTGCTAAAATGTTCTTAATTTCTATTTGAGTAATATCAGAAGGTATACCAAATTTATGACCCAATGAAAGAAAATTTCTGACTTCCATGGGTATATCAACATCTGTCAAATTTCTCAACCAATTATGCTGTACTGGAATTCTCTCAACAGTATTTTTCTCTAGATTTCTAAGTTCATTAATATTTCTTAATTTGATTTTTTTGAATTCTCTATTCAATTTTATTTGTTGTCTATGATAAAATTCATTCCGAACTCCTGAAGGGATATTACTTTTTATATCTGATTCCTTACTTTTTAAGATCTTTGACAGCTTATTGACATACTCATGCGCAAAACCGATCTCAATATGTAAAATTTTATTTTTTAACCTTCTGTTGAAATCCTCCACTCTCCGCAAATTACTTCCATCTTGTGTAAGTAATGAGGAAACAGTTCTATAAGTGTTGTGGAAAAACCCCATGTTTTCTACAGTTCAATAAAAAGAATTTCCTGTTCTTTGCTTTATTGAGTTTGTTCGAAAAATTATATATTATGTATATATATATATATATATATATATATATATATATATATATATATAAAACCACGAATATTGGGGTAACGGCAAGTTAATTAAAGAAAACTCTTGTTACTGTTTTATGGATTTTGAATCTGTTAATATTTTGGACATACAACCAAATACCAAAAAAAGACTTTTCTTGGAAATGGCTCATATATTTCAAGAACCTAATACTATCAACAAAAAAAGTGACCATAATAATCTGAGTGATATTTATTATTATCTACTAACAATTGATAATAAAAATAACTAAATTTCAAATTCTTATTTGATGATTTTTAGAAATAATTTTATTTTAGGTAAATGATTTTGAAAATGTTTTCAATACTTTTAAATTATTAAGATGACATGATGACATCTATAATAATTTGAGGTTGAATTTTATATAATAAAAGAAGAATATTTGAATAACTATTAACCTATATTACAAATATAACCAATTTTCTTCTTTTGTTTTCAAAAACATTTTAGCATATAAAGAAAATGTTTACATTCATGAATCTGTCAAAATGTCAAAATTATTTATGATTGAAAAAAAATTTTTTTTTAAAAATTCAAATATAATTATATTTACCAATTTATAACAATCTCAATTTACTTATCCTTGATAATGGAAATAAACTTTTCCGAAAGCTTGGAAGGAAAACAGTAACAAGAGTTTTCTTTAATTAACTTGCCGTTACCCCAATATTCGTGGTTTTATACCTAATTAGTCGGCAAAGACTATCTCCTATATATATATATATATATATATATATATATATATATATATATATATATGTATGTATTTTTCTATGTAGAATTTGTGTTTGCTATTCTTTTTGTCGTATCTTTCCATCTAGGGGGCGCCGCTGCATATCAACTTCTATATCGTTTACTTTTTTCACGAGCGCAGATGTAAGGCGAGTGCCGCAAATCAAGGGAGTGGAGAAAGTGCGCTGCATACGAGTTATAAACAATATTTATTCTACGTCCACGTTTATTAATGGAAGAAGAAAGTAACTTTTATAGGTATTTTATTCATTCTTTTAACAGATAGAATTTAAAAAACGGTTAATAATGAAATAAGAATAATTTTGAATTGTTATATCTGGTGTATATTTTTTTAGAAATGGGTTTCAATTAATTCTAATAATAATATCTGTCAACAAAATTCACTATAAAAAGATGTTAGATAGTCAAAAAAAATTTACATTGAGATTTCTTTCTCACTAGGTGGCGCTGCAGCATATTAACTTCTATATATTTATATATATATATATATATATGTATGTATATATGTATGTATGTGTGTATATATAAATATAGGTGTATATATATATATATATATATATATATATATATATATATTTCCCCCAGATGGCGGAGTGCGTTAGAGCGTCGGAAATTGGGTTTTCTTGACCTGAAGGACGGAGGTTCGAATCTCACTCTAGTAAGGGCTTTTTCATAAATAAAAAGTTCCACTAAAAATCTGGGGGTACAGGGTCCGTCAGTAAATGGCGAAAACTGGCGGACGACATCCCTCGCCCCTTGCCAACCCGCATTGAGGCAGCGTGGTAAGGTACGCCTCACAACCCTAGCATGACAGACAAGGACAAGTTACGGCCCGTAAGCCCGAAGGGCCCTAGGAGTGGTAGATCCTGGGAACCAGCCACGAGGGCAGAGGGTGCTAAGAATCTGCGGAGTCTAAACCACTACCCATTAACTACATTACACCTAACAACTTCTACCTGCCGTGCACTCTCTTATCAAGCTAGGATTATGGAACTGGAAACAGAGGCAGCAAAAATAAAGTGGGATATCATGGGCATTAGCGAAGTAAGACGAAAAAATGAAGAACTCATAGAACTTGAATCAGGGAATCTTCTATACCACCAAGGAACACCAACAGGGAGAACAAGCGGAGTAGGATTCCTAATTAAGAAAACCTGGAAAAATAGAATCATAAGGATAACAAGCACCTCAGACAGAGTAGCCAGCATAACACTAAGACTCTCCAAAAGATATACTTTCCAGATTATTCAGGTATACGCCCCAACAATCAGCCATAGTGACGACGAAATAGAAGAATTCTATAATGAAATAACCCAAGCGCTCAGCAACGACAATAGTCACTTTAAATACATAATGGGAGACTTTAATGCCAAAGTAGGACACAGGAAAGACCAAGAAAAAGGAATGGGGACATATGGATTTGGAGAAATGAATGAAAGAGGAGAGAGATTAATACAGTTCGCACACTTTCAGAACATGTATGTAACAAACTCCTTCTTCAAGAAGAACCCTAACAGGAAATGGACGTGGGAAGGCCCCGGTGCAACTATCAGAAACGAAATAGACTTTATCCTCACCAATAAAATTAACACAGTAAAAGATCTAAGCACGTTCAACAAGTTCACTACAGGAAGCGACCATCGACTAATTAGAGCTCGACTGGTCTTAGATATGAAACTAGAAAGGTCAAGACTAATCAAAACCAACACAACGAAAAACATAAACAACGAAAGGCTGAAAGAGAACTCTCACCAATATGAAGCACTACTAGAAGAAAGACTACAAAAAGTGGAATATAACAACCCTGAACTGATAGACACAATTCGAAACTGCGCCGTAGAAGTGGGAGGTCTGCAACAACGAGGTGAACACAAAAAACTTCGGAAACAAAAGCACTATTACAAAAACGAAGAGAAATAAAAAAGAGAACAAACATTCAAATAATTGAATACACCGAACTGTGCAAGACGATACGAAAGAAAATCGCAGAAGATATCAGGAATTACAACGAGAAACTGGTACAAACAACTATAGAAAACCGTGAAAGCTACTAAAATGCAAAAAGGGTACTAATAATAGGGAAAAGACAGATAGTTGCATTAACTGATGGAAACACAAGAACCACAGACAGGAATGAAATAATAGACCTAGTAGCCAAATTCTATGGAGACCTATACAAGGCCCCTGAAAATTTGGAAGAAATAATAGAACACTCAGAAGATGCCATACCAGAAGTATTGGTGGAGGAAGTAGAAATGGCACTTAAAAGCATAAAAAATGGCAAAGCAGCGGGAAATGACGGCATCACGACCGAAATACTCAAATATGCAGGAGCTAAAACATGGAAGTACCTTGCCAAACTATACACGAACTGTCTGATGTCCAGGAGCATACCTAAAGAGTGGAACAGCGCCCTTATAGTGTCGATCCACAAGAAAGGCAGCAAAGAAGACATTAAGAACTACAGACCAATAAGTCTACTACCAGTGACGTACAAGGTATTCACAAAGATCATTCACAACAGAATACAAAATACACTAGACTCGGCCCAACCACGAGAACAGGCTGGATTCCGCAAAGGCTTCAGTACAATAGATCACATCCATACCCTCAAAGAGGTTATCAGTCGAACCAAAGAAAAAGACCAACCACTAGCACTAGCCTTCATCGACTTTGAGAAAGCATTCGACTCTATATATCCCAGAGCAGTAATAAATGCCCTAACAGAACAAGGGGTCGACAAGCCATATATTGAGACCCTAGCAAATATATATATATATAGGGAAGCCAAAGCCAGAGTTAGGATATATGAGGGCACACCAGAATTCCCCACCAGCAGAGGAGTTAGACAAGGAGACGCAATATCACCAAAGTTATTTACAGCAACACTAGAAAGCATCTTCAGAAAACTGGGCTGGAACAACACAGGTCTGAATATAGATGGATACTACTTGAACCATCTAAGTTTCGCTGATGACATCATCCTGATAGCGAGTAACCTTGGCGAAATGCAACAACAAATAAATGGATTGAATGCAGCAAGCAACGAAGTAGGCCTTAAAATAAATCTGAGTAAGACGAAGATAATGTATAACGAACTGATAAACGCCAAGGAATAAAAATTAATGACACTGCCCTGGAAATAGTAGAGGAATACATATACCTGGGTCAACTAATACACATATCAGGCTCTCTACTTCCAGAAATAAACAGAAGAATCAAACTAGCATGGAGAACATTTGGACAGAGCTCTATCATCTTCAAGTCTAGAATGTCACTCCGTCTGAAAAAGAAAGCGTTTGATCAGTGCGTACTACCAGTATTAACATACCTGGACCCTGAAAACTGACATCATTATAAAACTCCAGGTAACGCTGAGGTCTATGGAACGATGCATGCTTGGAATAACAAGGAGAGATAGAAAAAGGCTTGATTGGATCAGAAAAAAGACCCATGTGATAGATGTCATAAATAGAATCATATCCCTAAAGTGGCAATGGGCGGGGCATCTCGCTAGAAGGACAGATGATAGATGGACCACAAAGATAACCCAATGTTATCCCCGAGGCGTGAAAAGACCCAGAAGACGCCCCAACATAAGATGGGACTACGACATAAAGGATCGCAGGATCAACTTGGGGCCGCATAGCTAGCAATAGACAACAATGGGCCCACATGGAAATGGAATATATAAATATGTAAAGGGAGGCTACACCATAACAAAATGGTTGAATAAGATGCATATGATGATATATATATATATATATATATATATATATATATATATATATTGTTATGATATACTGAGGACTGATAAAATAATTTATTGTTTATTGAGCAAGATCACAACTACAGATTTGCCCTGGCTAGATACTTGAACCTTTCTATTCTGTTTCAATAGCTCAGCTCAGACGGTACGCCAATGCATGAAATTCTCTTAATTCACAAGGAGAATTCTTGAAAGCTAGTTACAAATTTCTAATTTTGAACGTAACAAAGATATAGTGTTTAGAAAATTTTATAAAGATTCAATAAAAAAATTTGTCTTTCGCTCAAAATACCTTGCAAAAAACATTACATGTAAATTTTTCAAAGCTTATATATATATCAATACCTATACTGCGATTACTAAATTATTCTATCAAACAACTTATTGAAAATTTTAAAGTGTAGAGTCTGAAAATTTCATAAAATTTGACTTATCTTCACGCTACTGGTGTACTAGGCATCTCTTATTCACCAAGAATATACATCAATATCTGTCCATATTTTATGAAATTTTAGTTCGATATTATGTATATAACATTCAGTATTTATATGTGTCTTGTGATTAAATTGAAATAAACTAATAACTAAATTATGGACTATATAAAGTTTTTAATGTGGTTATATAATCACTGAATTTGTAGAATTGAAATTTGAAGTTAATTTTATAGGATTGACAGTTCAGTAGTTTTATTTAAGTTAAATTTTCTTTTAAAAGTATTTGGTTGTTGTAAACCACTTTCCAAACTAGATAACACACTCGTAAATGTTTCTGTATAAATACCTTCTGATATGTATCTGCTACAGTGATATTTTCTTCAAGGATTTTTTTATAGTTTTTGCTTATCACCTTGGTAAATACTACTAATAGATGGATCACTTCTGTGATGTTGTATCCTCAGCTTCCTTTTATTTTTATTTTAATATGCACTCTTATATCGTTCAAGAATAAATGTCCAGTCTTATTTTTCTATTCAATCTTTTAGAAAATTTACCCTCTAGCAAACTTAAAAACCGTAGCAACTAACTTTTCTCACAACACTCGCGATGCACACGCGATATTTTTTTACTCACTTTCAATGAGTGCCTAATTCTACTTTTTAAATCTAATATTGTGAATATCTACCTTATCTGTTAAGTATTATTCATCAATGTATATGCACAGGAGGTTTTCACAATTGTTTATAATCAAACCTTTTATATGCTTTTTGCAATTAATTTGATATTTTTCTTATGACATTCTCATCTGTCTGATGCTCATATTTGGCCTTGTTGATATTTTTCTTATGACATTCTCATCTGTCTGATGCTCATATTTGGCCTCGTTGACTTTTGATTTATTTACTGAACGTTTCTTTTTAACCGAGCTTTTTACGTTTTTTTTGATTGTACTGCTAAATTATTTTGATTGTCCTTTTCAGAATTTGTGTTTTATGTAGAATAAATTATTTTGTGGATCATAGGATATGTTCGTAATGATCTATTTTGTTCTAGAACTTGCTTTTATTGCCGTTTTTCAAAGGTTTATGTCAATTACTTTTGATTTAGATATTCTGATAAGACATATCAAAGTTCAGGTAAAGTATCTGCATGGTGTTTACAGCATTCATTACTTGTTTAAAGAAATTTAAATTTACTCAACTCTACACACACACGACAATATTTGCAGTGTTAGAAAGTATAAAGTATGTATATTAAAACAAGTATGGAAGAATCGCAGAAATCTAATACTAATACTCCATTCAGTTTATTATAGAAACTTATAATCAAAACAATATGTTTGGGTTTATGATTCGGTATCGATATATGAAGTAATTGGTGAATTCCATCATAACAAATAGCGATTATGACTGAATAGTAATTAGTGAGTAATTTCAATAATCACAAATAGTAAATTTAAAATTTAAGCGCAAAAGAATACATACTATTCATTAGTTTATAGATCTGTGGTTAAACTATCTTCAAACATTGAATAATAACAAATATTATTTGTGACAGGGATTAGTTATTAGTGAGTAGCTTTAAATATAACAAACATTGACCAATGTTCGCCAGGACAACGTCTGCCGGGTTCAGCTAGTAAATTATATTCACACATGAATTTTAGAGTCGCATGATTCAGTGTAGAGAAGAAAAGAAGCCGAGGAAATTGATCATTAAAAAATTCGATTTAAGGAATTGTCGATATTCTCTTTGTCGCCAAGTTGATTGTCCTCCATACTTCATATGTATTTTACTTGGTTCGCAGTACTACATTTGATCAATTCATATGAATTGTTTTAACAATAGATCGAAGAAATAATCTGTATTGAAATTGTAATTTCGTATGTGGAAGTGCCGAAAATGTTGCATGGTGAACCAACATCAAAAACATATCACATATCACATGTGACTTATAATGTACAGTCAATATGGGATGGTTGATTTGCATTGCCCTGGCCGGTCATCCACTTTGTCAAGAGAACTTAACAATCTGAATCTTGGAAATGAAATTTCTGTGTCTCACGTATGTAGGTATTTATACCATTTTATACCTATTTCTGGAAAGAAATTGACATATTAGTACTAAACTGGTCAAAACATCTGTACACACATTTTTATGGAGCACAAAAATTAAACGAACTAATTGCCACAAAAAATTGGTATTATTTTTTGGAATAATGCAATGAAGATGTTGACAGCAAATAAACTTAATACATGATTTCTAGCAAAATTAAGCTGAGAGTATGTTTTTAATATTCTTGGTTTAATTGGTCCCTCGACAGTAGATACAATGCTGAATAAGCGAGAAGCGGTTCACCGTTTGGAAAGGATTTAACAAAGGAAATCAAAAGAATAATTTTCCACCAACATTCATGTTGTAGGAAAATCAGATTTTCTTTGAAGCGTGTGAATGTGATCATGCAGAAAATTGCTACAACCGTATTACTAGTCTTGGTTTTTCAACTGTCTCAATAAAAAATTTATGGTGAACTTCTAATATTTTTTCCACGAGTAGAAGGATCTGGTGGAGTGGAAGATTTTAACACAGAATTTTGCAAAATTTTTATGATGTTTATTATTTATTCTCAACCTATTATGACGAATTTGACATTGAAATTATTTGTTTGGAATAAAAGAAAATAATTTATAAATATGAAAAAAACTACTACTAACAAATCTTGTTAGTTCATAGAAACAACAGAAAAGTTGGGTGCCGGTTATTTATTCCTTATGGCTCTTAAACAACGAATGTATGACATATACTATGTCATAAAATTACCAATAATCAGTCAATGTAATATAAAACCTAACTTATGTTTCACTCACTACTTTACTTAAAAATACTGAATAACACTAGCAATTTTACATGTTACTTTTTAAAATTAAACTTACTGTTTCTAAAAAATTCGACAATTTTACTATATTGTGGAATTAGTTAGGAACAGTTTCACCTAAAAAAGTAATATGAATGGATTCCATAGAGAAAGAGTGGAAACAGTACATTTAATTTTACATGTGGTTAATGTTAGATGAATTAAAAATCAGACTAAAGAAAACAATTAACAATATATATATATATATATATATATATATATATATATATATATATATATATATATATATTTATATATATATATATATATATATATATATATATATATATATTTATATATATATATATATATATATATATTATTGTTTTTAAATGAAACTCACGGTCTCTAGTTAATTCCACAATATAATAAAAGTTATTGAAAATTCTAAAAAATTGACAATTGTTTCGATAAATCAATATCATCGATGATAACAATAACAATAATCTGAAACCAGAACTTTACGACAGTGAAAACTTAACCTGTGGTAAAACTGTGTGTGTTAAAAAGCCGGCAGTGACGGTGAAAACCTCCTTTAAAATTAAATTAAAAAACCAGTCACAAAAAACAAAATAAAAAGATTAACAAAAATAAAAAAAATAAATCAGTGGAAAAGTGATAGGGAAAATAACCAAAACATTGCTCATGATAACCCTTGTCCCATTTCTTTAAATAAAAACTCTCATATATTAGAAAAATATTCAAACGAAAGAGCTAGAATTAGAAACAAAACTCAAGAATTAAAGTCAAAACGCAGAGACTATCTGAAAATAGTTTATATGGACGAAGATTCACTGATTGATGACAAACAACTAAAATCGGATACAGAAAATATTTTAGACTCCACAATAAATATTCCTAAAAAGTGTCTAGAAACGCTAGACGTCGACACACTATCCAAAAGCATAGAACTAATAAATCAACAAAAGACAATCAAAAAGTGTCTAGAACAGAATAAAAAGTGCATAGGACACGAAAAAAAGTGTCTAGGAAACGATAAAAAGTGTACAGAATCTACGGAAAACTGTATAGAAACGGAAAAAAGTGCATCGAACCAGACAAAATAAAAAGTATAGAAAGTACCTCAGTACTGCCGTACATTAACACCAAAAACGACACATTAGAAGACGCTTTTTCAAATTCAAAAATAAACTACTCCGAATTATGTATCTCCATTTGTAGCGGTAATAACACAAATTATACATCGACGCCTAATAAATAAAATATAAATAGTCAGAAAAATAGGAACCTAATGGAGGACGACATGACTGGTCCAAACATCAATGCAAATTCATCTGATGAATCCGAAGATAGTCAGCGGGCGTATAAAAAAACACAACCGAGATTACAACAAATGTCCAAATCCAGAATGCCGCTAACATGTTCTGGGCGCAGGAAGTAGAAAACGCAAATAACAGAAACAATCAACCCACTGATAATTTCATCTCTCAATACACAAAATTAACTAGTAAAAATATACCAAGAATCGCAAGAGAGTTAAAAATGGTGTCTGACGAGAGTCATAAGCAACAAAAGTAAGACATAAATGCGATACAAATAGAATCCCAGCCTGTACACATGGAAACCGGAGATATTACGCCGCCGGGATTTGAAAAACCAAAAAGATGTACAACTTTTAATAAAATCTCAAGTAAAACCAAAAAAACACATACAATTGATACACAAAATAGATTTGATTCACTGTCAGACGCATCTGAAGATGAAGCACAAAAAACATACAACACCCAGAAAAAACGGAAGAAAACAAATTTCAGAAAACTTACAGCCGCAGACCTCAGCTCAGACGAAGAAACTGTCGACAAACCTAACTTAAAAACAAATAAACCAATATTAGCCAAAAATGACAATACCACGTGTCCACCAATAGTAATAGAAGGTAACGTCTCGGCCCACATATACATGGTTTCAAAACTAAAAGAAGAAATTCGAAATCCCTTCAAACTCAAGTACACAAACAACTCCTCCATTGCATTTATAAAAGACGTAGAGGATTTTTTAACATCAAAAACCGCTCTAGGAAGAGAAAAGGTACCATATCACACCTACTCGAGAAGGGAGGAGAAGTCACATGCATTCGTCCTCCACGGTCTGACGAAGGGATTCCAAATAACATATATCAAAGAAAACCTAATAAACACATACAAAATAGAAACCAAAGATGTGTACAGAATGACTACAAAGGGAAGATCACTTCAACTAATAGTAACAAACTCAAAAATCACATTAGATGTTTTGAATAAAAATGTAAGAATTATTGAACACCAGAGTGCAATGGGAGCACAGAAGGGAAGGCAAGCCAATTATTCAATGTCACATTTGCCAACTGTAGGGCCACGCAACTTCAAACTGTGCCCGTGCTCGCAGATGCCTCAAATGCGCCGGAGATCATCCAGCCAACGCAAGTCTGTCCAGAATTTATCAAGATATATATATATATATATATATATATATATATACACATATATACATATATCAGAAGTTATTCTTGGTTTTAGGTCGTTTTTATAAAATATAAACACAAAAAGACGGTTTAAGTTGGGATTACCATCATATATTAACGTTTCGGCTCACTCAAGCATTTTTCAAAGCATATCTACATCTAAAATAAAATGATTTCTTCACTAAGAGATACGATACAACTTAGTGAAGAAATCATATTATTTTAGATGTAGATATATTTTGAAAAAGGCTTGAGTGAGCCGAAACGTTAATATATGATGGTAATCCCAACTTAAACCGTCTTTTTTTGTTTATATTTTATAAAAACGACCTAAAACCAAGAAAAACTTCTGATATATGTATATATACTATAAAAGGTCAAAGAAAGTATCCCGCACATAAATATATATATATATATATATATATATATATATATATATATATATAAACGAAGAGCAAACAAGAAGTGTTATCATGGGAAAGCACGCAAAAATGAAGAGGTTACTGAAGAGGAGTGGTAACCGTAAACATGCATGTTTCTAGCTCATTAGCCTACGTACGGTACGGTATAACAAAGTATGGATGTGAAACTTGGGAGTAACGATGTTGAATGAAACACGGAAGAACACAAAGAACGAAAAATAACAGGACAACCAAACGCACATTTGTGCCATCAATTGGAAGATTCCGATTTTGGAACAACAACCAATATCAACACGGAGGCGCATAAAGCCCTCCTGTCTGGAAAAAAACCAACCCAAGGTAAAGAAACAAGATCAAAAATGGATCATGCGTGAATTTAATAAAAACAAAGAGCAAACAACAAGTGTTATCATGGGAAAGCACGCAAAAATAAAGAGGTTACTGAAGAGGAGTGGTAACCGTAAACATGCATGTTTCCAGCTCATTAGCCTTCATTAGTACGGTATAACCAAGTATGGATGTGAAGCTTGGGAGCAACGATGTTGATTGAAACACGGAAGAACACAAAGAACGGAAAATAACAGGACAACCAAACGCACATTTGTGCCATCAATTGGAAGATTCCGATTTTGGAACAACAACCAATATCCACACGGAGGCGCATAAAGCCCTCCTGTCTGGAAAAAAACCAACCCAAGGTAAAGAAACAAGATCAAAAATGGATCATGCGTGAATTTAACAAAAACAAAGAGCAAACAACAAGTGTTATCATGGAAAAGCACGCAAAAATAAAGAGGTTACTGAAGAGGGAAGGTAACCGTAAACATGCATGTTTCTAGCTCATTAGCCTTCATCAGTACGGTATAACCAAGTATGGATGTGAAACTTGGGAGCAACGATGTTGAATGAAACACGGAAGAACACAAAGAACGGAAAATAACAGGACAACCAAACGCACATTTGTGCCATCAATTGGAAGATTCCGATTTTGGAACAACAACCAATATCAACACGGAGGCGCATAAAGCCCTCCTGTCTGGAAAAAAACCAACCCAAGGTAAAGAAACAAGATCAAAACTGGATCATGCGTGAATTTAACAAAAACAAAGAGCAAACAACAAGTGTTATCATGGGAAAGCACGCAAAAATAAAGAGGTTACTGAAGAGGAGTGGTAACCGTAAACATGCATGTTTCTAGCTCATTAGCCTTCATCAGTACTGTATAACCAAGTATGGATGTGAAACTTGGGAGCAACGATGTTGAATGAAACACGGAAGAACACAAAGAACGGAAAATAACAGGACAACCAAACGCACATTTGTGCCATCAATTGGAAGATTCCGATTTTGGAACAACAACCAATATCAACACGGAGGCGCATGAAGCCCTCCTGTCTGGAAAAAAACCAACCCAAGGTAAAGAAACAAGATCAAAAATGGATCATGCGTGAATTTAACAAAAACAAAGAGCAAACAACAAGTGTTATCATGGGAAAGCACGCAAAAATAAAGAGGTTACTGAAGAGGAAAGGTAACCGTAAACATGCATGTTTCTAGCTCATCAGCCTTCATCAGTACGGTATAACCAAGTATGGATGTGAAACTTGGGAGCAACGACGTTAAATGAAACACGGAAGAACACAAAGAACGGAAAATAACAGGACAACCAAACGCACATTTGTGCCACCAATTGGAAGATTCCGATTTTGGAACAACAACCAATATCAACACGGAGGCGCATGAAGCCCTCCTGTCTGGTGAAAAACCAACCCAAGGTAAAGAAACAAGATCAAAAATGGATCATGCGTGAATTTAACAAAAACAAAGAGCAAACAAGTGTTATCATGGGAAAGCACGCAAAAATAAAGAGGTTACTGAAGAGGAGTGGTAACCGTAAACATGCATGTTTCTAGCTCATTAGCCTTCATCAGTACTGTATAACCAAGTATGGATGTGAAACTTGGGAGCAACGATGTTGAATGAAACACGAAAAAACACAAAGAACGGAAAATAACAGGACAACCAAACGCACATTTGTGCCATCAATTGGAAGATTCCGATTTTGGAACAACAACCAATATCCACACGGAGGCGCATAAAGCCCTCCTGTCTGGAAAAAAACCAACCCAAGGTAATGAAACAAGATCAAAAATGGATCATGCGTGAATTTAACGAAAACAAAGAGCAAACAACAAGTGTTATCATGGGAAAGCACGCAAAAATAAAGAGGTTACTGAAGAGGAGTGGTAACCGTAAACATGCATGTTTCTAGCTCATTAGCCTTCATCAGTACTGTATAACCAAGTATGGATGTGAAACTTGGGAGCAACGATGTTGAATGAAACACGGAAGAACACAAAGAACGGAAAATAACAGGACAACCAAACGCACATTTGTGTCATCAATTGGAAGATTCCGATTTCAGAACAACCACCAATATCCACACGGAAGCGCATAAAGCCCTCCTGTCTGGAAAAAAACCAGCCCAAGGTAAAGAAACAAGATCAAAAATGGATCATGCGTGAATTTAACAAGAACAAAGAGCAAACAACAAGTGTTATCATGGGAAAGCACGCAAAAATAAAGAGGTTACTGAAGAGGAGTGGTAACCGTAAACATGCATGTTTCTAGCTCATTAGCCTTCATCAGTACTGTATAACCAAGTATGGATGTGAAACTTGGGAGCAACGATGTTGAATGAAACACGGAAGAACACAAAGAACGGAAAATAACAGGACAACCAAACGCACATTTGTGCCATCAATTGGAAGATTCCGATTTTGGAACAACAACCAATATCAACACGGAGGCGCCATAAAGCCCTCCTGTCTGGAGAAAAACCAACCCAAGGTAAAGAAACAAGATCAAAAATGGATCATGCGTGAATTTAACAAAAACAAAGAGCAAACAACAAGTGTTATCATGGGAAAGCACGCAAAAATAAAGAGGTTACTGAAGAGGAAAGGGAACCGTGAACATGCATGTTTCTAGCTCATTAGCCTTCATCAGTACGGTATAACCAAGTATGGATGTGAAACTTGGGAGCAACGATGTTGAATGAAACACGGAAGAACACAAAGAACGGAGAATAACAGGACAACCAAACGCACATTTGTGCCATCAATTGGAAGATTCCGATTTTGGAACAACAACCAATATCAACACGGAGGCGCCATAAAGCCCTCCTGTCTGGAGAAAAACCAAGCCAAGGTAAAGAAACAAGATGAAAAATGGATCATGCGTGAATTTAACAAAAACAAAGAGCAAACAACAAGTGTTATCATGGGAAAGCACGCAAAAATAAAGAGGTTACTGAAGAGGGAAGGTAACCGTGAACATGCATGTTTCTAGCTCATTAGCCTTCATCAGTACGGTATAACCAAGTATGGATGTGAAACTTGGGAGCAACGATGTTGAATGAAACACGGAAGAACACAAAGAACGGAAAATAACAGGACAACCAAACGCACATTTGTGCCATCAATTGGAAGATTCCGATTTTGGAACAACAACCAATATCAACACGGAGGCGCCATAAAGCCCTCCTGTCTGGAGAAAAACCAACCCAAGGTAAAGAAACAAGATGAAAAATGGATCATGCGTGAATTTAACGAAAACAAAGAGCAAACAACAAGTGTTATCATGGGAAAGCACGCAAAAATAAAGAGGTTACTGAAGAGGAGTGGTAACCGTAAACATGCATGTTTCTAGCTCATTAGCCTTCATCAGTACTGTATAACCAAGTATGGATGTGAAACTTGGGAGCAACGATGTTGAATGAAACACGGAAGAACACAAAGAACGGAAAATAACAGGACAACCAAACGCACATTTGTGTCATCAATTGGAAGATTCCGATTTCAGAACAACCACCAATATCCACACGGAAGCGCATAAAGCCCTCCTGTCTGGAAAAAAACCAGCCCAAGGTAAAGAAACAAGATCAAAAATGGATCATGCGTGAATTTAACAAGAACAAAGAGCAAACAACAAGTGTTATCATGGGAAAGCACGCAAAAATAAAGAGGTTACTGAAGAGGAGTGGTAACCGTAAACATGCATGTTTCTAGCTCATTAGCCTTCATCAGTACTGTATAACCAAGTATGGATGTGAAACTTGGGAGCAACGATGTTGAATGAAACACGGAAGAACACAAAGAACGGAAAATAACAGGACAACCAAACGCACATTTGTGCCATCAATTGGAAGATTCCGATTTTGGAACAACAACCAATATCAACACGGAGGCGCCATAAAGCCCTCCTGTCTGGAGAAAAACCAACCCAAGGTAAAGAAACAAGATCAAAAATGGATCATGCGTGAATTTAACAAAAACAAAGAGCAAACAACAAGTGTTATCATGGGAAAGCACGCAAAAATAAAGAGGTTACTGAAGAGGAAAGGGAACCGTGAACATGCATGTTTCTAGCTCATTAGCCTTCATCAGTACGGTATAACCAAGTATGGATGTGAAACTTGGGAGCAACGATGTTGAATGAAACACGGAAGAACACAAAGAACGGAGAATAACAGGACAACCAAACGCACATTTGTGCCATCAATTGGAAGATTCCGATTTTGGAACAACAACCAATATCAACACGGAGGCGCCATAAAGCCCTCCTGTCTGGAGAAAAACCAAGCCAAGGTAAAGAAACAAGATGAAAAATGGATCATGCGTGAATTTAACAAAAACAAAGAGCAAACAACAAGTGTTATCATGGGAAAGCACGCAAAAATAAAGAGGTTACTGAAGAGGGAAGGTAACCGTGAACATGCATGTTTCTAGCTCATTAGCCTTCATCAGTACGGTATAACCAAGTATGGATGTGAAACTTGGGAGCAACGATGTTGAATGAAACACGGAAGAACACAAAGAACGGAAAATAACAGGACAACCAAACGCACATTTGTGCCATCAATTGGAAGATTCCGATTTTGGAACAACAACCAATATCAACACGGAGGCGCCATAAAGCCCTCCTGTCTGGAGAAAAACCAACCCAAGGTAAAGAAACAAGATGAAAAATGGATCATGCGTGAATTTAACAAAAACAAAGAGCAAACAACAAGTGTTATCATGGGAAAACACGCAAAAATAAAGAGGTTACTGAAGAGGAGTGGTAACCGTAAACATGCATGTTTCTAGCTCATTAGCCTTCATCAGTACGGTATAACCAAGTATTGATGTGAAACTTGGGAAAAACGATGTTGAATGGAACACGGAATAACACAAAGAACGGAAGTTCCCTTTACTATTTTTCCTGTTTAATTTTTATATCTTGAAATGTACAAAATAATATTTCAATTCCAATTAGAACATCTTAATAATTATAATGTACATTGAAAAACCTGTATTTCTATTTTGTCGATCATAATCTTAAATAATGATATTGAAATATATTTCGTAAATAGGATTTTAAACTTAGGCAGATATAATATATGCGATATGAAAAGATAATTTTGTGTTTGGAAAGGGTCAATAGTCGTAATATTTTTCAATATCTAAATAACCCAGTTTTTGTGAAGGTGGATGTTCCCTTGCGTTATCTGTGATATGATTATATATTGTGATTTAAAATTTTATAAAATCAATAATATCAAGTTCATTTCGTTTTTGTTAATATTCATACAGGGTGATCCGTTGGGAAAAGCGCATACAATAAGGGTAGATGGAGGACACCGAGGTGCTTCAAAATAACGTATATTTTATGGGTCTTCCGTTCGTTATAATCAAGATACAGGGTGATTCATTAATTATCCCCATTTTTCAATTAATCATAACTGATGAACCACCCTATAAACATTTGGGGTTTGGGGCTATTTAAAATCAAAAGTTAATTCAACTGAAGTAAGCACTAGAGATGACCTTCTACGGATAATTAAGGAGGCATGCGACGAACTGAGAAATGACCAAGCTATGATTAGAAAGTCAAAGCTTACTTCTAGAGCACGGAAGTGTATTGAGCAAAACAGAGGCCACACAACTGTTATAAGTTATGTTCTTTACATTTTTTTGTATCTAATTCTTTTCGTCTAACTTATACATACAATTTGTTGTATATGTTATATTTTTTACATATAAAGGGTGTTTGATAATAATAATTCGTTTGAAGTCCGAACATGTCCTCTCGTTTTTGAATACGGTATGGATCTAGAAATTGGGAGAATGAGAAAAGTTGATGATTTTATGGATTCAACCTTAAAAAGTACCATATGGGGGAAAAATATATTAATAAGTAATAAAGTTGTATGCGGAAACACCAAATACACATCCTCATCCTCATTTTTTTCTGCTCTTTCCAAATTAGAAAACGAAATTTTAGAATATTGATAATACGGGGTGTGCTACTACTCGAATCCTACTTGATAATTTTTTATGGCCGGCCCTGGAATAAGACTTTGTTTATTTTGTTATTCGATACCACTGTGGACAGAGAAGATACGAACCAAATATTACAAAAATGTACAAAGTGGTTCATAAGTTATGATGAATTGAAAAATGGGGAAAATTAATAAATGACCCTGAATCTTGGTTATAAAGAACAATAGACCCATAAAATTTGGTTTATTTAGAAGCATCTACCCTAACTGGATGCGCATTCCGCAATGAATCACCCTGTATAACGTATAAAGTTTACTTTATATATGAGAAGAAGAGAATTTGTATTTTTTACTATTTATTCTCAAATTAGAATGTATATCCAAAAGAAAAATTCTCATACGTGACATTCTAAAATCAACACACAAACGCGGCGAACCGTCTTTTTTTGATATCTGTTCGCAATAGAAAGAGATCCACAATGAAATGTTTTTAAATGTGTTCAAAGTTCAGTTTCGTTTACATTTTTAATTTGGTTTATAGCAGAACGTTTATCATTTAAGACTGAATTGTGTGACATTCTGAGTTGAGAAAAATCTAAATAGCTAGTTTTAACAATAAGCAGGGACCAATGTCCTGTGCATAATTGTCGGATTAGTAAATCGTATGGTATTTCAGAATCTTTCAAAAAACATAAATGGATCCATCGATTGTTATCTCTATTTCGCATTCATACCTAGGAACAACATAATTATCGCCTCCGAACGTATACACTTTTACGGTGTTATAGTGAATTATTTGTTTCCCTAATTTCATTCTGTTAGCGATAGACTGGCGAACCAAAGTGGAGTCGCTTCCTAAATCTATAAAACATTGTATTGTATGATTTTCAATTTTAGCCTTTTTATTGTAAATACGTTTTATATGTGCTTTACTAATATTATTCATTTATTTCCCCTTTATACGACACTCACTTTCATTGTGTTCAAATTTTTCACAAAAGAAACATGTCGTTTTCGGTTTTACTCTGGTACATTGAAAACCTCTATATCCGATCTCACCGCATGCATAACATTAATCTAACATTTCTCATACTTTTCGTTGAAACTATCTGGTTGTGGAGTCGGTCGGAAAACCACGTTTAAAATTAAGGGATTTACTTGTCACAGATTTGTCCAACATTGTTACTTTATTACTAGCGCTAGGAAAATTTGTAACGAATTCTGTAAGTTCGGAAAATGATTTACAGTTAGCCTTGATTGCCAATTGGATTTGTTTATCTGAAACACCTGCGATAATACAATATACTACTTCTTCGTCTGTAAAATTCAATTTTAATTTATTGACAATTTATAAATATTAATACGCATCAATGGAATGTAAGTAGGTAGTTTGCTATGAAAAAGCAAAAAATTTGTCTGGTCAGTTTAAAACTGACAATATTGTTCAAAATTCAATAAATTGTCTTGCTGCTATGCGTATGTTAGTTAATTGACATGAAGAGTATTTCAAGAAATCTGAGCCGCGATGAATGTGTGCAGGTAATTATTTTAACCAATGAAGGATTAAGTTATCGTAAAATAGACTTTGCTCCTTACATAGGAATTAACTTTCTTCTAATGAATGTTAATGGTTAGTAAAAAACCATGAACTACCCACCCTGCAGTCCTGATCTATATCCCATAGAGAATATTATTGATCGTGAACTCCTGTCTTTCTTGACTACATTGAAGTTATGGTGCAATTGAGCAAGAACAAATACGACGCTTGATTTTAATTATGCCTAGTCGCTGTGACAAGGTAATTAGAAATAGAGAGATTATTTAGGATGTGTTTTCTTACATTTTAGTTGTTTTAAATGTGAATAAAGTTTATGCGTATTACAATTCAATAAAATCACGTTATGCATTGGACGTACTTTTTTACTTTGATTACAGAGATATCCAGATGACTTTTTTACGAGAATGTCGAGAAAATAGAAGGTATCTCGCAATGTTAATGATTGTAGCATGTGTTTCTAATAAATTCCAAAGGGTGCTGCAAAATAAGATGGAAAAACACAACTTTATTTATACACCTCGTATATGGGTAAAACGTCGACATTTCTTAGAGAACATTTTAACAGTAGTCCCATGATGTGAAAAAATAATCGGTATTCTGTCAATGGTTCAGAAGAAAAATAGCTTAAAACAAATAATGCGTTAATTTTGGACAGTAGTGTAGCTTTATGGCTAGTCTGTAAACTGCAAACCAACAGAATCATCACAAAAGTATCCACTTTTGTTCCTAATAAAAACATTCTAATATAAATCGATTATTAATAAATGTATTACTTTCTATCCAAATTAATCATTTACTAATCAGGATCTGAATTTTAGAAAGAAATATTAAAGATATTACGGATAGTCGTATATTATAACAAACATTAATTTAATAAGAAGGATAAAAAAGGCTATTTTTGTTTTAGTGTTTTTCATTTCAAATCTCATTTAGATAAGTTACGCGAATCTCAAAATCTAATACAATTCTTAAAATGTACAAAATAAAACTAAGTCTGAATCCAATATATGTTTTATGAATAGGTTTTTAAAATTAGAGAGAAATATACCTTCTGGAATAGATAATTTTCCAGCTGTGAAGGTCAACGGTCGAAATAATAGTCTCATTTAATATGTATAGATAACTCAAGTTTTGTAAAATAGGTGGAGACCAACTCGAGCGCGATCTCCATAACAACCGTATACAGCGGTTTAAAATATCATAATTTCAATAAAATCAAGGTCATTTCATCGATACCAAAAGACGCAACGTTGTCAAATGTAAGGAGGCCGCTAAAGACGCTAACTCAGTGGTTCTATATACACGCTGTATATTGGGCGGAGGCTGAGGTGGTTACTTTTTATACGGACGCCGGGGCGGACGCTAATGCAATATATATATATATTTATATATATATATATATATATATATATATATAGTTATATAGCGTCTTTAGGGCCTCCCTACGTTTGACAACGTTGCGTCTCTTGGTATCGATGAAATGACCTTGATTTTATTGAAATTATGATATTTTAAGCCGCTATATACTGTTGTTATAGAGATCGCGCTCGAGTTTGCTTCCACCTATTTTATAAAACTTGAGTTATCTATACATATTAAATGAGATTATTATTTCGACCGTTGACCTTCACAGCTGTTGGTTTGCAGTTTACAGACTAGCCTTAAAGCTACACTACTATCCAAAATTAACGCATTAATTGTTTAAAGTTATTTTACTTCTGAGCCAATGATTGGATACCGATTTTTTTTTCACATCATGGGACTACTGTTTTCCAGATCATGGGAAATACTGTTAGAATGTTTTCTAAGAAATGTCGACGTTTTACCCATATACGAGGTGTATGCGCCTCCGTGTCGATCTTGGTTGTTGTCCTGAAAACTCGGGATCTTCCAATTGAAGGCACAAATGAGCGTTTGGTTTCCCTGCTGAAATCCGTTGTTTTGTGTTTTCCCATGTTTTGATTAACATCTTTGCTCCCAAATTTCACATCCTTATTTGGTTATACCGTGCTGATGACAGCAAATGAGCCAGAAACATGCTTGTCCGCGGTTACCACTCTGTTTCAGTAGCCCTTTTTTTCGCGTGAATTACCCATGAATCTCTTTATTGCTATATATATATATATATATATATATATATATATATATATATTGGAGGAATGTTCTTTAACCATTATTATATTATTTTTTGAAGTATTTTTCTTCGGAAAGGTTCATATTAAAACTCTTGCAGGTTAACCTGACGTTTCGCCTTAAATATAAGGCTTTCTCAAAAATTTTTAATATAAATTCAAAATATAAAATACATAATTTGTGAAACAGTGACAATACTTAATTGACAATAAAAGTGACAAGTTAAATAAACGTAGTTATGAATTTTCAAAAGAGTACGTACCTTGACAACTATCTTCAATGCAATGTGTCGTACTTCATTTCTAATATTTAAATTTAGAGAGTGTTCGAAAATGTTAATGGATATATATTAATTATATTATTGGTTTATTCTATTCTTTATAATTATGAGGATATATGTAAAAGGTTATGATACATTTTGCTTAATTTTTCTATGTCTTTCTTATCATTCAGTGCTTCAGGTTCATTTTTTATTGCAATCATTTCTTCAATTTTGAGTTTAGTGATGTTTTGGTCTTTGTAAATAATTTTTGGGTTTTGAAAATCAAATTCATGTTTTTCATTTGTTCCAATTATAACATACTAGTAGCTAACTACAATTGTAAAAAAACTTACTAAGAAAAAAAGGTTGGCCAGAAATACTTAACCATTGAATTCAATTTAAATGTATAGTGTAGAAGAAATTACTGGGAGTTGGCATAATTTTAACAGAACTACTCCAAATTCAAAAAAAAATGACATCAATCAATTTTTGACATGTGTAGTTCTGCTCTCTCCATTTCCTGATTAGTAGTAGTTGCGGAGAAACAGTTTAAATGTTAATCTTTATCCATCCTCTTTGTTGAGGTAGATTTTTAATATTGTTGACAGTAGGTTTCTTGTATTTTTGATTTTAAACATGTTCAGATACATATTTTACTATTTTCATATTAGTTTTTAAAGTCAGTTTTTATCAGCTAACTATGAACTTTCATTGCTTCCTCCTTGGTTCTTTTGGGGTTTTCCACCGTTATATTTGTTTATATATATGTATATATATATATATATATATATATATATATATATATATATATATACATCTATAGTTTCATGAAAAAACCATAAATATGGTATTCAGCAGGATGCAGGATCCGCAATTGCATCAACCGGAAAGCTCGTGTTGAAGGGGCGTGGGGCAGGTGTGTGCTGAGGTATATGATTATAACTCGTGTATTATTCATAAAAATTAATTGTATCTACTCCACATTGGCCCCATTTCGAAATGATACACTCATGCCAAAGGAAACAAACAAAAAATTTGAATGCATTTGTAGGAACTGTACTCGCCGAGAGTAACATTATATGTCTTGTATCGATTTAAAACGTGTGCCTTGAAGTGATAATTTGAGTTTTAGAAAGAGAAAAAAATTGGCCGGAGCCATATGAGCGAAGATAAGGTTTGCACAAATTTGTATGCAGTATTAGTACAAAATATGCTCATATATATTTAAAATAATATTTCCAAGGAGGATATTTGTAAACGTAGCTACGTATTCAGTACCCTCATTAAATAAAGCTTTGAAATGCTTTTACTCAAGCGCTTTCTCATGATTAATGTAAATTAGAGTAGGAACCTATCATGGCTATCATAATCTGTAGTCTTATTTTCCCATCTGATACTATTTTTTTAGATAGAAAAATGCCAAAACTATATATTTAAGGATATTCATCATTTGAAGCTGCTGTGTAGACTTGAATTCCACTATATGTTCTTTTACTAAAGTCTCCAAGTAACGAGAATCGACTGAGTTTGGACGCTTTCCAGAAACGTTATACGGTAAACTTTTAACGGAAAGGTACACAGAGATACACAGGCTAATGCTATTCAAACTAACGCGTCTAGATTTTCCCAAAAGGGGTTGTCATCATGAATTATCGAACACAAAATTTATAACGTCCAATGTTAGTTATTAGAAACAGGTAGTTAAGTCAAATTTAAGTACATAATCGAAAAAAAAATTAAAGGGAGTTATCATTACAAATTAAATAATATCCAGTGAAATCAGTTTTCCTTTCTCAAGAAACGTTTCAAAGAGATGGTCAATAAACACTATTACTAAAAGGCCGATATATAGGGCGTCCCACTAAAATTTGCACCCCCTGATATTTTGGTTTGGTTCAAACTTTGAAAAAATGCCAAAACAGGTCAATTTAAACCTACAGGTGGCTGAATTCTGAACGTAGTTTCAAACTTCCTCTTTCATCCCTCTAGTATCCAGACCACTCCTTGAAAAATCTTAAATAGCAAGAGAACTTAAGTAATACATTATTTTGAGCTGCTTCCATTGTCTATTCAACGCTGTATTTTTTTATTTCGATTGTTTTTCATTTGGAAAATACGAAATTCTTTCAGGATCATTCGGATTTATGAGATTGTCAATCCTTCTTCTCGTTCAAAATTTTATCAAATTTTTTGTTATGGATAGAGTAAAAAATGTTCTTATCTACGCTAATTGTTGTGTTTAAGTTTTTTAAGTTCATTTTCCGCTTTATTTTTCGTTGATGGCGAATAAAGTAAACACCTGTGGATTTTCTTCACTAAATGTCTACGTTTCAGGAAATGAAAGTAATACTTCGATACGATTTTGTTCTTCTCAACACTGGATTTATGGGTGAAATATGGTATAATTTCATGAAAAATATTGCTAATATCTTTGAATAGAAATTCTTGTTCGGGATTTAAGTCAGAATTGTTCACCAAATACGTTAAATGTTTTATATTTTCATGATAATTTGAATATTGCTCAGATTCCTTACAAGAGGAACATAAATTGTACGATTTTCCATTGATTTTATTTTATGTTTTCTTTGCGACTCTGATTCTAATATAGCGAATAATGAGATGCGTCATTCCACCAAAGCGCTCCAGTCACAGCCAACTTCACAGATTTTATGTTACCGCGTAAGATTGTCATTGATTTTGAATGGGTCATTATTAATTTTTTTTTCTCTCTAGTGGTATACAATTATTTATAGTATGAAGAGATGAATTTATTTAAAACTGTGATTCCTACTTTTTTTACTAGGGCAAAGGGAATTTAATATACATATATATATATATATATATATATATATATATATATATATATATATTGAACCAGATATCATAGATATTAAGAGAATCAGTTCTATAGGAATATGTTGCTAATATGAAAACATATGAAAATAATATAATTTAAGAAAACACAATTAAAAAGGAAACACGTTTCTTAATTAAAAGCATATCAAGTAAAGATATATTAAATAATTAGTTTATAACAATTTAATAAATAAAGAAATTACCTCAATAATAGTACAAAATTTAGAAATTGCCTAACAAATGTAATGGAGTAAATAAAGTTGCCTAAGACGATGAATATCTTCTATAATGTAATCAGCTGTTCATCTGAAATAAAACAATTATCAGAATAGTCAAGTCACGATAATTATAAATATAAGTAGTTAAGTTATAAAACAAATACAAATATTTAGTAGAATAGGGAGTATAGTTTTTCATAGATAAACTATTAATAACATAAAGAAAAATGATATATTTTCAGTAAAATGAACATAGAATCAATAAATAATAATTTGTTAAAGGAGTTAGTATAAATAATTTAATACAAAGATTAGATAGAGATTACATAAAAGGATTTATGTTCTAAGTAATATGATTGTAACAGTAATAGACTGTTAATAACAATATTAGATATTGAACTATTCAAAATGTATCTATGTATATAACCAATTTTAATTTATTTGTATGACAAAAACTCAAAAGACTCACTACAAGTGAATTAATAATGTGAAATAGTATATGTATGAACTTTTCTACTAAGTAAACTAAATTAAATAATTCGATTGCATAGGACAATATTTGATTGGTTATAAACAAAGTGACAGATCAAATTTTCAATCAACAAGTAAAGAAACAAACTTTTGTAAATAGTGACCTGGAAAAAAACAAAATACTTGCTTATTGAAAAAAAAGTTGAGAATCAAAAGGAAGCGTTAGTAGGTTGGAAGCTGGCGTCGATATACATGGAGCTTGTGTTGCAGTGTTCCCGAAAATTCATAAAATACCCAAATTAACTTGACAAAACTTATCAATTACTACTATAAACAATTCTGATAGTACTCACAGATAATCACATCCAGTTTTACTGCGAAAATCAGCCAAGTTTCTCCAAAATTGGTGTTGGAACTTCAGAGGAGTATTCCTGAGTCCAGAAGCATTATCCCAATCCCAGAGCAACAGGTCAGTGTTCATTTAAAATATTATTGGCCAATAATAAGAGAAAAAACCTCAAATAAGTGCATAATTTCGTAAAATTGATAAACATTCACGGCAATGATCGATCTAAAACAGAAAGAAAACGGACTTTATTTAGTTAGTTAATAAAATAAATCTTTAACATTATCAAAAAGGCCTAATTCAAATAAATAAAAATAAGTACCTACGCCATTTTATCATCATAAGAATGATGCTTAAATTTATATTCATATAATATGTCCGTCTGTATATAAATCTTATAATATTTCCATGTATATATAAATCTTCTAATTCTATTTCTTCCACAGCATATTTGTAATATTTCTATGTATATTCTCCATATAAATTCTTCTATGTGTTAAACCATTTAAGTATCTCTTATTTGACAATATTATGTGTATCTAATGAGCACCGATGCTCCATCTCGTTTTGTTGCAAAAACTATGTTCATTTCACGCTTTAAGTCCGCATGACTGGATTTTAAGCATGCGCACAGGAGAGAATATAAAAATTGATAATTTCGTTTGAGATAACCATAGGCGTCGCAACTTATAATTATTGCATTAAAATTTTTTTATTTTAAAATTAAATGTGTTTGAAAAGTAAGGTGTTTCTTTTAATTTAAATAAAGGTAATATATCTTTAAATGCCAGGACTCAAAGAGCAGACAGAGTTCCATGCTCCCGAATAAAATAATAATACATTATAAAATATATAAAATTATAAATACTGAGCTAGCCCCATTAAAACAGAATTTCAACATAAAAAATTATAATTATCCAAACTTCATGAAAATAAGTAAGTATATAAATTCAAAATATATTAATAATATATATATATATATATATATATATATATATATATTATTATATATTCTATATTCTTTAATAATATTTGCCCCACTTTCGGTTGACAATTATAATATATCTAATGTGTTTTACTAATTTTATTATGATTTATATATGAATTTTATTTGTTGCTGTCGTCACAATTTGTAATAGTAATTGCACTAATGTGAAAACACCTTTACCGCTAAATATAACCTAATAAATTTTATGACAGCATTTGTCAAATTAGTATGCCCGGCTCTATGAATATTAAATGTTATATTTTGAAAGATAAATCAATATACAATCAATTAACTCACTCTTAACTCAGGGAGGGATCAAAAATTTCAAATAGGAATTCAAATTTATAAATTTCCAAATAACTTTCCAAATTACGTATTGCACTATACCAAACCTAAAATAACTGTATAACTAACTATAAGACAATTAAATTCTTATGACATATATGAAATTTACTGTCAGGAAATTAATCAAATGTCACTAATTATACTAAATTTTCTCTATCATAAAAATTATCAAATATAATGAGAATGAATATAAAAAAAGGAACCAAAGAGATTTGGAATTCAAATTTATATAATATATTATCAGATAACAATTACAAAATTAAAACTTTTCAAAAAATATAAACGCATAAACCAAACATAGAACTTTCTATCAAACCTTAATATTAAACAACCTATAATTAGAAATTTCCTATCTAAATAATTTAACCAAAAGTTCAAAATGTCTACTTTTATAGTTGATATATGTCAATGTAAAATGCGCAAATTTCCTTCTAAATTGTCTGTTCCAAAATAGTCTTCACTTTACGTTGAATTTTTTATAAAAGTAACGTTACTATAATTTCAATGTATGTATTTAATCATAAGCTGCATCTATTTTCGAAATATTTTTACTAAAGGCCTATTAATTCTCGAGAAATAATACAGATAATATGGACTGGACTCACCAACTAGGTTCTGGTAGACTCGTTCGTATTCTAAAACGCCTTTTAGAATTTCAGGAACAACTTTTCTAAATCAATAGTTTAGAAACCGGAAAAACCACTCGCACTTTAACGCTGTAATTCTTTGCGAATAATACACGCACTGGCTTTACAAAAGGCAAAATATGTTGAACTGATAATAATCATACAAATTACTCTGATATACTGAATTGAATTTGAGACAACTCTTATTCGATGTTGTCTCGAGAGAATCTAAAAATCAACGCAATTTTGAATAAATTTGAGACAACTCTTATTTGATGTTGTCTCTCGGGAATATCAAAATCAACTGACTAAACTGTTTCAATAAATAATTCTCCTCTCCTTTGGTTACCAAAAATTCTTTTTTTTTAAGAAAAATACAAATTTACGTTTTCATATACAAAGAGAGATTTTCATTGTTTTAGTATAAATGCCATTTTACTAACAGAGACATCTGTATTTTTGTTTTCAAATCGTTTTAAAATCTATCTATCAATAAGTCCATTCTGCATTAATGTCATAAGAAATTGAGATGTCAAATTTTATTGGTATATTGAACCTTTCAAATTATTGATAATACAGTGTGTATCACTAGTATTACAACCAAATAAGCACATTTTCTTTATTTCAATGTTCTCTTTATAATTTAGATAGAGGATATGTATTAAATCCCCCTAATAAAAGAATGATAAATCGATTCTTGTATATAATTATAATTTATCTTTCACAATTGTCAAATATAATACTAGTATCTTAGTAACATAGTAATATCGTTCAAATAATTATTAACATATCTCAAACAAAATTATATTCAATCAAATTAAACTATTATTCCTAATTCCCATTAAACTTCTTAAATCTGCTATATCTATTAAAATTTCACGTAACATAATAGTTATTCTATACTAAAATTTCCTATATACATGTTGATCAATTTTTTTATGGTATCAAATGTTTCCAACTCTGTTCTGCTCTGCCTAAACAACTTATATGTTACAGGATATGGTTTTGTTTCAAAATTTCTCAGTATTTTTTTACTTTGATTATCCATATTTTCATTAAGCAACCCTTAGTTCCTTCGAAATTCTTTTCTCATACGTCTTCAATAATTCATTTATAACTTCATAATATTCTTCATTACAATCTGTCCTATTACTATTACTTTTCACATCTTCTATTTATTCTATCTCACACTCATAATAGTTATTCTATTCTAATTGCTTTTTCAATCAATCCTTCATATTCATCATCAAACTCTCTTCATATTCCTTATTTCCACTCATTAACTCCAACTCTACCATAAGTCCATTCCTCTTTATATTCCATAACTTCTTATTATCCTCTTCAATTGCCAATACTTCCATATTTACCTCCTCAAATTCAATTATTTTACCATTTAAATCTATCTATCTATTCAAAATCAATTATTTCCTTATATTTCATCAATTCATCAATAACTAAGTCTGTTTCTAACTTCTTCATCGACTATGCTTACATATCAACTTCTTTTTCATACCTTAATTCAATCTTTTGTACCATATATTTTCTTAGTTCATATAACTTCCGTCCGTTTGTTCCTATAAATGTAATTATTTCATCCTGTCCATCTATTTTGTTGCTTAATTTCATTTCTATTTTCATTATCATTTCTTCTATCAAAGTTTCTAAAATCTCTTCTATTCTCACAACAATTGTTGTCATAAATTTTATCTCCATTTCCATATATTCGTTTTTCATTTCTGTAACTTCTATTTTCATTTCCACAATTCATATCAACATGTCTATCATTTCTTCTATTATCAATTCATGTTTATATAATTTCTATTTAAATATGTTTTTAAATATTACTTGTTAATCATAAACCTTTTATTTACACATCGTTTTTATATCCATTCTTTACCATGCACAATTCCTTTTCGTTTTCTAGATCTCATTCCTATAATCCTGTCATATAATTCAATTTTATTTTATTTTCCTAAACTTCGTCTTATTCTCTTCTCTTATTGTTTGATTCTCTATGAGTTTCTGTAACTTCTATCTGTTCACCACCATATTTTGATTCTCTATGAGTTTCTGTAACTTCTATCTGTTCACCACCATATATTTTTTCAATTTTGAAGTCCCATAACTCATCAATTTCTTCCCATAAATGCATTGAAATCTGCATATCAAATTCTTCCATCTCATTGAAATTGCTTTTTATTATTTTCATATCCATCATAATCTCAATTCGATTTCTTTCATTTTCAATTCTCTTAATAAATATTCTTGGATCAATTATTTTCATCTTTCTTTTAAGTTTCACTCTGATTTCGCCATTTAATGTGTAAATTATTGGTTCTTCAATTTGTCTTATGATTTCTTCTATCTCTTCCTTAGTTTCTTGTAGTATCATTCATTTCCTATAACTCCCAATTAAGTTTTATCCCCCTATTATAATTATTATTTCTTTCATCATATATCACGATTTGTTTTTCTGTATTACCATCTAAGTCTTTTATTTTCCAATACATATTTTTCTCATAAATTTGCATAACTTCTTCACTTCCTAGGTTCTGTAAATCAATATCTAACATATCATCTTTTGTATGTTTTTGTACTTTAATAGCCTGTATCTCTTCAATTTCCTTCTCAACTTCAAATTTATAAATTTCCAAATAATTTTCCAAATTACGTATAGCACTATACCAAACCTAAAATAACTGTTTATCCAATACAATATAAGACAATTAAATTATTATGACATATATGAAATTTACTGTCAGGAAATTAATCAAATGTCACTAATTATACTAAATTTTCTCTAGCATAAAAATTATCAAATATAATGAGAATGAATATAAAAAAAGGAACCAAAGAGATTTGGAGTTCAAATTTATATAATATATTATCAGATAACAATTACAAAATTGAAACTTTTCAAAAAATATAAACGCATAAACCAAACATAGAACTTTCTATCAAACCTTAATATTAAACAACTTATAATTAGGAATTTCCTATCTAAATAATTTAACCAAAAGTTCAAAATGTCTACTTTTATAGTTGATATATGTAAACTCTTATTTAATGTTGTCTCTCGGGAACATCAAAATCAACTAACTAAACTGTTTCAATAAATAATTCTCCTCTCCTTTGGTTACCAAAAATTCTTTTTTTTTAAAAAAAATACAAATTCACGTTTTCATATACAAAGAGAGATTTTCATTGTCTTAGTATAAATGCCATTTTGCTAACAGAGACATATGTATTCTTGTTTTCAAATCGTTTTAAAATCTATCTATCATTAAGTCCATTCTGCATTAATGTCATAAGAAATTGAAATGTCAAATTTTATTGGTATATTGAACCTTTCAAATTATTGATAATACAGTGTGTATCACTAGTATTACAACCAAATAAGCACATTTTCTTTATTTCAATGTTCTCTTTAGAATTTAGATAGAGGATATATATATATATATATATATATATATATATATATTTATATATATATATATATATATATATTTATATATATATATATATATATATATATATATATATATATATATATATATATAAATACAATCGAATTCCCTTCTACCTTTCGGTGTGGGGAAATTTCTTAAAATTTCAAATTTCATCAACAAAAATTTTCCATTCTTTTATATTTCTTGCTGTTTTGCTTCTATAATTGTTTTCCCTCTTTCATTTAATATTTTTCCTACGTCGTTATTCCACGATTCCTTTGGTCTACCTCTGTATTTCTTAACAATCACCTTTGCTTCCCATACATTTTTAACTGGTCTAGTATCCTCCATTCGCTGTAGATGTCCCCACCAGTTCAGTTGTCTTTCTTCGATATAATCTAGGATGGTTTTTATTTCTAGCTCCTCTCTTATTATTTATTCCGTTTCGTTATGTTATTCCTTTCATAGATCTCAGATATTTCTTCTGTATAGCTTGTATTCTGCTCTTCATTCCTTGGTCCAATACCCACGTTTCGCTGCCAGAAGTAAGTATCGGTCTAAAAACTGTTTGGAATACGGTTATTATGGTTCTTTTTGAGATTTCCTTCTTGTTAATAAAACCACGTTTCAGCATGTGGTAAGTTTTTATTGGGTTTTCTGCTATTTCCATAATATCCCTTTCCTGGTTACCGGTGCTGTAAATTTTTGTCCCTAAGTATTTAAAGTGACTAACTTGTTCGATTATACTCTCGTTAGTTCTTTCACTCAACCTTTCTTGATTTTTTGCTATCATCATTATTTTCGTTTTATTTGCATTTGTTTTCATTCCATTCAATTTTAGAGTCTCAATCCATATTTCAATGTTTTTTTGGAGACCTTACTCTGTGTTGGCCATTATAATTAGATCGTCAGCAAATCCACATTCACGTATCTTAACTGGTCTAAGTTGCTTCATACCTACAGTAAGCCCATGTGTGTCTTTTTTGGTTTGCTCTATTATGCGGTTCATGAAAATTATGAATAAAGTTGGGCTTACAGCTCCACCTTGCCTTAATCCCTGTTTTGTCTCAAAAGTTTCAGATGCTCGGTTATTTTTGATTATATAGTTTATGTTTTTTCTGTAAATACTTTTTATTCCTCCTATTAGTTTTTTATCAACTTTTCTTACTTCTAGTATGTCCCATATTTTCTTTCTACAAACTCTGTCAAAACCTTTCTGTAAGTCTATAAATGCTAAGCATGCCTTTGTTTTGCTATTTTGTGTGTTTTTTCTATGATTTGCTTAATTGTGAATATGTGATCGTTTATACTTCTTCCCACCCGGAACCCACTTTGTGCATTATCCAGTGTTGGTTCTATATGCATCTTTAACTTCTTATCAATAATTTTTTCATACAAATTCAGAGCTGAACTCTGCAACATTATCCCCCTGTAATTGCTGCACTCTCTAACATCCCCTGTTTTATGTATTGGTAAAAGTATTCCTGTCTGCCAATCTTCTGGTATTTTTTCTTCAGACCATGATCTATTACAAACAACTAGAACCAATTCTGTTCCTTTTTCTCCCAAATTTTTTATCATAGCTGTTGTTATTTTATCGTAACCTGCAGCTTTTCCATTTTTTATCTGTATCGCTTCTGTGATGTACGTCAACGTGATAGCATCGCTCTTTCTTTGATCCTTATTTACAGTCTCCGTGTTTTCTATTAGTTCTTCATCAGTAGTGGTATCTAACAGATCTTTAAAATACTCCTTCCATCTGGCCATTATTTCAATGTCATGTGTTAATATTTCTCCTTTTTGGTCTATTTAAAATACAATCTAGGTATAAAATTGTCGTACCGAATATCCCGCTTGCTTGAATTATTCTCCACAAATTTTTCTCGGTTGTGAATTTTTTTAAGCAAAATCGCAACTCGAAGAAATTTTCGAAAATTATTCAAGCACTAAGAAGATTATAAGTGAAACTTTTTTTGAGGCCATGAATATTTTGAAAATTATCCCTAGTCGAAGACGAGGGATAATTGTGTTAAAATATTCGTGGCCGATCAAAAATTTCCAGGAAAAATTTTAGCTCGTCTGATATTCGGTACTAAAATTTCACACCAAAATTTCGAACAAAATTATAAATCAAACCTGGCATTTTGAATTGATTCGACATTTTCTATTAATTTCGGCTGAGGTATTACTGTTGTTGACATAAGTTGATTTGTCATTTTTGTTTGAACAGTTTTATATAGTAGATATCAGTTACTAGTTCGTACGTACGTAATAAGTGTATACTGAAATGTCGCGATTTGGCAAAGAAAATCAACAGATTATTAGACAAGAAACTCTAAATATAATACCAGATAACATTAAAAAATCAGAGGCTAGTATATGGAAACACTTTGATGAATTTTGCAACTAAAAGTCGTATATTATTCATGAATGTATGAGTGTCGTTTAGCTGGCTAATATACTGGAGGACTATATGCGTTTATTAAGAAAAAGAAATTTTTTGAAGATAACAAGGAAAGTGTGGTTGAAATTATATGGATCAGATTAGATTAGATTTTAACGGAGTTACAATGCACTGAAACCTAAAGTTTATTGTGCTCCCCGATCAGAGCTGTTCTCGCTACTACTACAGCTCTCCTCCCAGTTCCAGGGTTCTAATGAACTCTAGGATTTGGGACGGCATCAAGGAGGTTAGATCCTTACTCTTACAAGTTTCTTGTCCGCAGCATGTTTTGCGTTGGCTTGCAATGGCGAGGCATTCTAGAACTAGGTGATTCGGAGTGCCATCCTCCTTCCCACAGTATGTACACTCGTCAATTTCTGCTAGATCTATTCTAATTAGGTGTTTCCTAAGGCGGCAATGTCCTGTAAGAAAGCCCGTGAGGAGATGTAGCTTATTTTTACTGAGATCCAAATATTTTTTGGATCTAGCAATGTCAAAGTTCCACAGGAACTTTTTCGAATGTTCCAGCCCGGGAAGGACCCGCCAGATTTCTTCTCTTTGGGTTTCCTCTTTCTTCCGAAACTCTTTCTTATAGGAGCATTTTCCTACACCACAGAAAGGCTCCGGGTGAATAAAGGGCGTTTGTGCTCCTTTCCTGGCAAGTGTATTGGCCGCTTCATTTCCCGTGATTCTCGATTTGCCAGAAACCCAAACTAAGGAAACCTTGTTATTCTTGCCTAATTTATCAAGTTTTCTTCGGCACTCCCATGCCAACTTTGAGTCAATGATATGGAAGCTCAATGCTTTGATAGCTGCTTGACTGTCACAATGGATCGATATGTCACATTCCTTATAGTTTCTTTCTGGGTTCATTTCTACGCATGTTTCGATCGCAACTATTTCTGCCTGAAAGACGCTCGGGAAGGAGCCTAACGATAATGAGTATCTGGTGCCAGGCCCAAATACTCCAGTGCCTGCTCCAGTGGTGTATTCCCTTTCCCAGTCTCTCCTCTTATTTAGCATCGTAGTTAAATTATTTTTGATACTTACTTTCTTTATCATTTCATCACTGGGAAAATTCGCTGACGAGATGTATTTTGTTAGAGAGGACCAGGCTCCTTGATTTTTAATATTCTCATTGCCCGAACCTTCCTCAGATATTCTAAGGATTACCTCTTGAGAGGATATTCCTATCACCAGATGTAGAGGTGTGAGATCTGTAATAATATCAAGTGCCCTAATTCGACACGTTCCCATAGCTCCGGTGATGCACACACATGCAAGCCTTTGAACTTTGTCGATGGTCTTCTTCGTCCTGTACTAACTTGCTTTTGTATGCCAAACTATTGCCCCATACGTAATTGCTGGTCTCACATTCATGGCGTACATCCATAGCAGTATTTATGGGCTACAGCCCCAACTCTTACCAGCTAGATTTCTGCACGCCATCAAAGCTCTTATTGCTTCACTAGCAGTTGTTTCAACATGCTTATTCCACAGAAGCTAGATATTTAAATTCTGATTTCCGTTCTATGATTTCCCCGTTTGAAGATTTCATGACTGGAAGTGTTCTTTTCCGGGTAAATGGAATTACTATGGTCTTGTTTGAGTAAATGTTCAGCCCCACTGACAGGGACCATTGCTCAATTATTCTTAAGTCCTTTTGTAATAAATCACACAAGGTGCTCTCGAACTTGCCTCTGACTATTAGAACTATGTCATCAGCAGAGCTCATACATTCGAAGCCAAGCTCCGTTAGCCTGTAGAGCAACTCATCTATTACGAGGCTCCATAGAAGGGGAGACATCAGTCCCACTTGAGGTGTCCAGCAAGTGGCTTTAACTGAAGTGGTTTGATTCGCCACCTGTGTCTTAGCTATCCTCGTCGTTAACAACTCATGCATCCATTTTACAATGGTTTCATTTACTTACGATTACACAGGCACGCGGAGATCATAGATCAATTTAGAATCCTTGCATGTCGAACCTTTGATTTGGCCTTCTTTCTTGATCCATGATTCTTTGATCAGTACAATATCCAGTTGTAGTTCAGCGAACTAAGTTGCGATCTCGGCTGAAGCTCCCTTTGGGTGATGCAGGTTAATCTGAGCTACATTCGCGAACATGAAGGTAAATTATTATGGATGAGAGAGGCCGAGTTACTCAGCATCTATTCATCCCCCTCGTTTATCTCTCCCTGACTGTCCTCGACCACCATGGCAATATCTTCCTCGGAGTTCGAGCAGGTTTCTTGATCTCAAGTCAGACCCTCGACCCCCAGGCTGCTCCGCCCAGTTTTCCGAGATGCAGAGGCGATCTTCGCATCCCTAGTCACGCCAGCAGAGCCGGAGGATATCTCGGGCTGTCCCAAGGTCAAGCTCTCTGTACACAAATGGACCCACGAGAAGTTAGGGTCATTACAGTCCACCGCTGCAGAGCCCCGCATGCAAAGGTAAGGGGTTTAATACAATGGAGTTCCCCCCGGTGCTCCAAGGTCGAAACCAGTAAGGACTATTCTCCCACTGGCCCGCGAGACTTGACCACAGACAGCCAGGAGACATTGGTATAACAGGTGATTTCACCCGGCATCGTAACCCTGTGTGCAATTCCTTAGTCACGAGACTGTAGCTGGGACAGGTAAAGTTGGTCCTCGGCAGGATATTTAAGGGCTGCCAGTTGAGTTTTAAGATAAAACGAGCCCCCAGGTATTTCCCCGCAGACCCCCTCCTCATATAAAATCATCTCAGAGGCCTCTCCTATCCGCCACCTGGAGACGCGCCGGGTTGGTGCTTCACCCTCTCCACATCAATAAATATTCCGACGAACAGAGACGAACTACGTATATATCTACTGATGTGGACCCGGGAAATTATATGGAACTCTACTGCCAAGCAATTACAAGAAATTTATTATGAAAAATACAAGATAAAATTCACTCCATTTTCTGATGTGGAATTTGCGACTGCCAGAGCTGCTCGGGATGCTAAGCGTAAAAAACTGCAGAGCAACCCATAAAAAAGAAAAATGAGTGCCTCAGTCTTAACAGTGGCGAATATAAAAAAAATTGTTGAAATGTGGGATGAAGATGGCTTGCAGCGTAAATTTTTCCGCATGAGTTGGCATAGAGAGGAGGGGAGGTATATTCTTCCTGTATTGAATATTTCAAAAATGGAACTGATATCAAAAAAATGTTAGATAGTAAATGGTTGATTAGAACCGTCGAGAATCCACAGATGTGTCCCGTTCGCTTGTTTACGAAATTAATTGAAAAAAGGGGAAATAATTCATTTATTCATTCGTTTGGTTTTGCTCAATAGCCCGGGCACTTGACGTAAGTTACTGTGCCATTCCCAATATTATCTACTTCCAGTCCAGAAACTTCGTGTCCTCGATATAGGCCACTAGCTTATTTGGGGGTATTTTGAGTAGTTCTGATGGTTGTATTATTTCCTTTCCAAAATGCTTTTACCTGAGTCGTTGTAAGTTCTCACATAAGCAGAGTATATGAGTAGCTGTTTCATCCCTTAGTCCACATTTTCTATAGATAGGTTCACTGACTTTTCCCACTTTGTATAGATGTTTCCTCACTGTACACTGTCCAGTGACCAAATCGGTAACTGTTTTCAAATGTCTGTTGCTCAGTTTCAATAACATGATTGAGAGTTCTTTGTTTACATTTTTTAGTAAGCTTTTTGTGTGAAGGTGACCTTCTGTCAACCTCCATTTGATTTGGTGTTCCTTGTCTAGCCAGTCTCGGATTTCCCCTCTTATGTAATTCCATAGAACGGTTCCGGACCTATGAAGTCTCCTTGAGAGCCTAGTTTAGCAATTTGATCCGCCAATTCATTACCTGCAATCTCTTCATATCCCGGCACCGATACTAGAGACCCTGTGCTGTCTCTTGCCAGCTTATTAAGGGACTTACAGTTTTTTACCAGTCTAGATTTAGTGGTTGGTTTGCTGATAGCTTTAAGCAGAGCTTGGCTGTCCGTAAATATATTTATTTTTTGTGAGGTATAACCTCTTTTGATGTTTTATTTAATACAGGCTATAGCAGCAATTGTTTCGCCCTGAAATATAGACGTATATCTACCAAGGCTCAATATAGTTTTCTTACTAGGTTCATTTGTGCCAGCTCCAGTGCCGTGACACAGTAGACAAATACAAACAGTAGTGCATCTTAGACAGGCGGCACAGTCGCGCAGATTTGACTGCGTCTGACTGACTCTTGTCACTGTCTGAATCCAATCAATGGAATATCGAGTTATTTGACAGTCTGTGCGTCTGACATTACTCGGCACGATGAACAGAGGAACAAGAAAACGTCATTTTCATCTGTGATTTTCATTATTTCATTTTATGTTAATTGCATCTTGTGTGAACAGGTGTTTTGTTTAAATACGGTCACACTATATCAACATTTAACAAACAGAAATTAAAAAAATATCCCCATTTGTGGCTTTGTTACAATAAAGAAATGTCTTAAGTACGATTATGTCGTTCGCATGAAGCTGACTTCTGACCTGACTATTATCCAGAAAACATGGCAGACAGTTAGTTTTAAACTTCACAAAGGTACCGCCTTGAAGATGCACTGTTCGTTAGGTAGACTGTGGCCGTGATTCGTTTTAGATCCATCCAAGTACATCACCTGTTCCCTAGATAGAATAATTATATTCACTCGCTAAGTAAACATATTCATTGGTATCATACTATCCAGACTAATTTGAAAGTTCAGTATATCTGGTATTGTCCCAGTTGTGTCAGTATGTCCTCCACGGACATTGTTCGGGGTACACAAGCCTCCCTATTTCAGTCTGAAGATCGCTATTATTGCCTCCGCCCTAACAAAAAGTTCCAGAGGAGGAAGGTCAATAATGGCTGGGTGTACGTTTATTCCCCTGCTTTGGGAATAAAAACCACCTTTGACTTTGTTCATGCAATTGATATATACCGTGAAGCATTGCTACTGCGTAATATCAGAATTAAAGGACCCATAATAATGTCGATTCCCTCTTGCAAAAGCTTGGGAAATATGCCATCTCGTCCTGAAGTTTTGTGAGGGTCAAATGAATTTACAGCTAGTAAGATAGGGCCTGAAGATCTCATTTGTTAGTTTCCAGTCCTCGTTGTTAGCCCTTGTTTTGGCTACCGGCCCGTTATCGCAATTTGAATCTATCTTTGCCGAGCCTGGAAAGTGCACACGAATGAGGTGCTCTAAAGCTCCCTTCTTAGTATTTGTGAACTCTCTGCTCGGCAACTTCAGAGCCCAGTTTATTAGAAGTGTCCCTTTTGAGAATCCTGTTAATTCTGACCCTGTCAAGGACACCTTGTATGTCCTCATAGAATTTCCTGCAGGATCTCTTCTTTGATTCTTTTATTTTTCCATAATATGCACCTAGTTTAGCATTATATGCTCCCCAGTTGCCCGTTGTTTTCGCTTTGTTAAAAAGACGTCTTGTTCACATCCTTATCAGTTCTTCATCTCTACAGACGGGAAATCATATTAAGACCGTCAGACTGGTCTTAACTACAAATCCATACTGGAGTCAACTCAATTCGAAATATCGTATTTTCCAGTATTATTTCTGGCCTTCAGCCTAATTTACACTTGATCGTACCCACATTAGTTTTTTTTACCTATATGTATATCTTTGTAATTCATCCATTTATATTTCGAATCTTTAGCCTTCAGCTGAAGTTCATTTTAAATTTTACCTGTTAACCTACGTAAGTGTGGAATAAGTGTCTTAACCTTCTGAGGAGTTTGGGGTTAATTTGAAGGAGTTTTGAGTGCTTGCCAAAACTTCTCTCGTGCCCTCTGAACGAAAACCTATTTACATTTTGAAGAATCCACCCTTTATTCAACTCGAAGCTAGTCGACGGCGAGCACTGATTCGGGCAATCTAACATCTTAACGGACACCATTGAGGTTTGTGAATTAATTAGAGTTGTCTCGTTATATATCCTACACCAACTGGATCTCTTCGAGACCTTCAACAAAGAATCGTGACAGAATGCCGTTTAATTACACCTGAAATGTTATGAAAACTTAGAGAAGCATTTGAGAACAGGCTGTACCATTGCATGGAAGTTGGAAGTGGGCACTTTTAACAGTAAATTTTTTAGAATTAAATTGCTTTTCAGAACTACACTTTTTTTCACAGTAATATAAGCAGTTTTCTCAAAACAGAATAGTTCAAAATAAAAAAAAAGAACGGGATTGCATAGATAATGGAAGAAGCCATTTGAGGTTTTTTAAGGGCGGTTCTAGACGCTAGAGGAATGAAAAAGGAAGCTTGAATCTACTATAAAAATTGAGCCCCTCTAGGTTAAAATTGACCTGTCCTAGCATTTTTCCAAATCGAAACATAACTCGAGATATTTGGGGGCGGGTAAAAATTTTACTTGGGACATCTTGTATGGTGTATTTAAAATAAAGCTGAAATTATTTTTACAAGCAACAGACAATATCAAGGTGCTCACAAGTTAACCAGTGACGATAAGCTGAAATCATATATCTTTATTAATGTTGTTACAAGCGAAACAAATTACAAAAAGTGTACTGAGCTTGGCTACGTAACGGTCGATCATAAAGCACATCTTTCTATCCCACCACTTGTGGCAACGTATTTAGCTGGGCATTAACTAACTATAGGAAAGTTGATAACCTATCGGGACTATGGATTGGCCACCAAGATCGCATAATTAATTATTTACTTTGGGGACATTTACAACGCACCATTCGGCGAGTTATTGGTAGTTATTGGCGAAATATAACCGCAATTGCTACGTTTCATAAGAAATGCGGCTCATAATCAAAATTATCAATCACTTACTACTTTTTTTTCCTTTGGAAGTACAGTGCATGTTTTGAAAATTTGCTTCGATTTATAAATTATATTCACCGTATGTATTCCTTTCGTTGAATTATGCAACGCACTAAATTGAGAAAAACTTATCCAGATACTCCAACAATGTTGACTTTGTTGAAACAGTTTTCAATTTTCATCTTCAATAATTCATAAGGCATATTCTGATGGGGACATCGCATTTATGGGATGAATAAAGTGCTTATTTCGGTGAGAATTAACATTTTCCAAGAATATAAAAAGTTGCAAAGGATCTGTATTATCCCATTAAGGCAACATCGTCGTTAACTTTTTTTATCTTGAACATTTTGGTAGAAGCATGAAATTTATGAATTTCAACTTTTTTGTAGCGTGAATACACTAGATAATATTATTTTAGAATTGTGAAACTTATTTGTGACTTCAAGTTTACCTTGAACTATTTACGCGGATTAAATTTATTCAGATGCCCAAAATGAAACTTTTACATTCAGTCAAAGTTGAAACAAACGACCGCGAGAAGCTTTTAGACAGTTGAGAGAGGGTGGATTCCCTTTGTAATAAAAAGTGAGCTATATATCCCAGAAGTCAATAATTTTTACCACAATAATTGATATTTTCAACGTGAAAGGAAATTATTTTTCTTACTGACATTTTTTATGTTAATCTGATTATATTAAGAGAATCACTGAAATAACTACTTCTAAAACTAGTGAAGTGCTTACTCATCAGTATCTTTTTTGACAATCTATATAATTGATTGCCATCGTCAATTATGTTGTATGTTGTTGAGCTTAGTTTCAATAATAGTATTATAATGATAATTGTCTTCCAATAATATTCAATTTCATATCCAAAAACAGGTGTTAAATAGACATATTCATAAAATTAACGAATATGGCTGCAAGTAATGTAATATTACTTCTCCGCCAACCCTATCTACAATGTGAGAAAAGTATTAGTTTATCTCAAAAAAAGTTGAAATTTTTTATCATTTATTTTTGGGCTTTTCAGTGAGAAAAACACGACAAATGGGTTTTTAGAAAAAAATCCTGTGTGTATGTCGTCGGCCACTTTATGTAACATGTCTTGTTAGCACGATACAGCCTCCGGTGCGCATAAAGTCACCAAATTTATGACTGGGTATTATTCAGGGCATCTCACAGATGAACCTTATTTATATTCAGGTTACTAGAGCGAGTACAACGGGAGCTATGCTACCTGAAGTATCACATTTTTTTGATCATTTTTGGAAAAATTTCTGGTTGTTAACACGATACAGCCTCCGGAGTGTATACAAGTGACTAATTTTATGATTGTATATTCTTCAGGACGCCTCACACATGATCTCTATTCATTTTAAGCTCACAAGAGCCAGTACAACGAGTTCTTTAAATCCAAATATACTAAATTTTTCATCATTTTTGAAGAAATTTCGGCTTGATAGCACGATACACCCTTCGAAGAAGATACAAGTGTCCAATTTTATGATTGTATATCGTTCAGGACGTCTCACAAATGAACCCTAATGATTTTCACCTCACCAGAGTCAGTACAACGGGTCCTATAATTCCAGATAAACAAAAATTTTTGTAATTTTTGGAGAAATTTCAGTTTTATTAGCACGATGCAGCCTACGGAGTGTATATCAGTGATTAATTTCATGATTGGATATTGTTCAGGGCGTCTTATAGAAAAAGCCTATAGATTTTCAGTATACCAAAGCCAGGACGACGGGTTCTATAACTCCAGATATACTAAATGCTTCGTAACTATAGGAGACATTTCAGTTCACGATACAGCCTCCGGAGTGTATAAAGTGACCCATTTTATGATTGTATATTGTTCAAAGCGTCTCAAAAATGAACACTATCGATTTTCAGCTTACTAGAGCCAGTACAACGGGTCCTATAAATCCAGATATACTACAGTTTTGGTAATTTTTTAAAAAAAATCGGTTTTATTAGCACGATACAGCCTTCGGAGTGTATATCATTGACCAATTTTATGATTGGATATTGTTCAGGGCGTCTTACAGAAGAACCCTATTGATTTTCAGTTCATCAGGACCAGATTAACGGGTCCCATAAATCCAGATATACTACATTTTCGGTGATTTTTTTATTATTAATATAATTACACTGTGATTACGAGCCAAAGCAAAGCCTATACGGCTCAATTACATAGGTACTAATAGGTTAGCCGAACCAATTTTACAAACTTAGCTTAAAATAAATTGAGATTTAAAAAGATAGTAGGACTATAGAATTATAAAACACTAATCCAGTACAACACCAGATCAAGAACACCTGTCCAGCCCATTCTTGAAGCTATTCAGAGAAGGAGCTGATACAATGACACTACTTAAATTGTTCCATTTATCGAATACTCTATTTCCTAGAATGTTTTGCCTAACACTAGATCTTAAAGATTCTTTTTTCAATTTACAATTATGACATCTTAACCTGTTATCTTCATTTAATGTAAAATAACTAGAAGTGTCCCAAAAAACATTTCTTAGAATCCTAAACGTTGTAATGACATCACCCTTCTCTATTCTCTCAGATTGTGTTGTCAGCAGTGGCAATTTTGTAGCTCTACGTTGAACTCCCTCTATAAGGTTTATATTACGTCTGAGATACGGAGACCAAACGGAGATAGCAAATTCTAAGTGAGGTCGGACGTAACTTTTGTATAGCCTCAAGAACAAGCCTGGACTCATCCTTGTAAATGCCTTATATATCAAAGACAGAGCTGAGTTTGCCCTGTTAACCGCTTTTGCAGTCTGCGAGGACCAACCCAGACCTGTATTAATTATGACACCCAAATCACTGACTTCCGGAACTGATATTATAGTCTCTGATTCAAGAAAATATGTGACACATGGATTGTTGTAACCGCACTGCACAACACAGCACTTATTAAACATTACTGGTATGCTCCACTCCTTGCACCATTTTAATAATTCATCCAGGTCGTGTTAAATAGAGTTTTGAATATCAGGACAATGGTAAAACTTCATGTCATCGGCATACGATTTGTTTTTGCATTTAAACTTAGCAGTTAAGTCAGAAGCGTAAACCAGGAAAAGGATAGGACCGAAAATGGAACCTTGAGGTATCCCACTGCGCACTTCACGGGAATTACTTAAGCTATCCTCATTTTGTACTTGGAAAATTCGACCGAATAAATTTTTTTCCAGCCATGCCAACAGCTCACCACGCACTCCGATATGTTCCAATTTCGCTAGTAGCTTTTTAATGGATACCTTATCCAAGGCTCGAGAAAAATCTATGTATACCACATCCACAGGTTCGTAATGATCTAAATATGATGTCCAGTCGTTAAGAGGAGTTACAAGACTACTGGTTACTGATCGAGTAGATAAAAAACCATGCTGGGAATCTGGAATGATTTTATTGTCTAACAAAAATGGAACAAGTTCGTTAACGATTAATTTCTCCATAATTTTAACTGAGGTAGGTGGAACCGTTATAGGCCGATAATTCGTCGAAAGCATTTTATTTCAATTTTTATAGATAGGCGTAACTATTCCTGATTTCCATCAGGCAGGAATGGAATTTTCTTTTAGTGATCTGGAGATAAGGTTGGATAGTGGGACTGCTAGACTGTCTGCGCAATTTTTATAGACTGTAGGGGATATTTTCTCAACTCCAGAAGAAGCTGCGATTTTCGGATTCTTTATTACTTCTTCAACTGTTTCCACTGCTATATTAACCGTATCTAGTGAGTTCATATTTGTAGTATCTAGTGGCTATACAGAAGTTGTTAAATCAGAGTCTATTGTAAATGCATTTGCAAAAGTTTCGGCAAAAATTTCGCATACTTCTTCCTTGGTGCAAATGTCTCCGTTTGGTTTTTCTAATAATGGTACACCACTTTTAGAGGAGAACTTGGATCTAAAATATTTATAAAAAGCTTTTGAACCTCTAGTGGTTATTTGATTCTCGTAATTGCTTCGTGCTAATCTCAAGTCCTGTGTGAGTCTGTTTGAATACTGACTGTGCAAGCTAATGTTTTCTTCGGATAGATTTTTTCTAACTCTTATCCACAAGCATTGTTTTTCTTTACTTATTTGGATTAAGTGATTATCAATCCATGTACATCTAGGGTTAGTTTTCACTGTATAAGTTTTGGAACATACTTCTATCCCCTTATATATAATTTCTTTATATTTTTCCCACACAAATTCACAGGTGTGACCATCTAGTATCAAACAGATTGGCCGGTCCAATCTGTTTGATTGAAATAGTTATTTAATTTTTAATAATTGGTTTTAGTGAAGGATTTTTTTATTTTTTCACTGATACTACTAGATATATCCAGCTGGACTCAAGTATGAAGAACAACATGACCTGAAATACCAATTGGTGGCAGATAAAAAATATCGGAAATCAGCTCCTCTTCGTTAGAGATTACAAGGTATAATACTGAAGGTTCATTACCTTGTCGGAACCTTGTCGGCTCATTTATAAATTGTTTCAGACTAGTTTGAAAAAATAGGTTATAAAAAGGGACACTAGGATTATTGACATAAAGCGGTGAAATAGTAGGCCATAGCAAATCTTTAAAATTAAAATTGTCAAGAATGATGAGATTTTCTTTATTTTTACTACATTCTTCAATATACTCACACATGGAGATTGTAAGATCATATGACAGAAGAGGTCTATATATAATGAATATATGCAGAATAACTGAGTTAGGAAAGACACTTTTAAACAAAAGAGATTAGATTCCCTCCAGATCATGTGGAATCGACTTAATTATACAATTTTTAAAGAACCCTTCATGAAAGGAAACGCAAATCTCCTCCAATTCTATTTAATCTATCCTATACCCATTGGGGCTAATAAGAGAGCTAGGTATTCTAGGGGATAACCAGGATTCTGTTATCGCAAGAATGTGAATATTGGAGGTAGATGAAATAAATTCAAAGAAATTGGTTTGTGTTGCATAAAGAGAATCTATATTAGTGTAGAATATATATTTATGTTTGTGAGTTTTAATCGTTTTTTGCACCAAGCTCCTCCGTAGAGTTCACAATAGTTGGAATTTTATTAACGTATTTTATGGTTAGATGCTCATCCTCCATTTTGCGCCTTTCCAGCTCCTCCCTCAAACTCTTTAAGTAGTTAATTTGATATTTAGTTTGGTCATCCTTTATTTGAATTCGAGAGAATCGAGTACTTTGCAATTTTTTCTTATTGCGCAGTATGTAGGATGGAGTATTATTATCCTGAAATTGAATTTTTAGCGGTCTAGATTTGTTCCTATTTTCGTCTGCTTTGCCTATACGGAAAACTGCAATAACATTGGAGTTACGAGGTTTAAATATATCAACAATATCAGTAACCTTATTCATATCATCTATATTATCTATGTTTGATTCAGACAAATTATATACGATCAAGTTATATACTTTTGAAAGCAAAGATTTGCCTCCTGCGCGCATTCCTCAAATTGTACTCGTATCTGATTTGACTGAGTTGAATTTTCCAAGGCAGTTAAACGATTCTCCATTTTTGTAAATATATCAGACAAATTAGATAATACACTATTTAGCTCATTTAATTTATTATCAAATGAACAGCAGCTGCTACAAACAATTCTAACCAACTTAGATTTAGCCCTTGTTATTCTTATTGCCTACTCCTGAGCGATTTCTAAACAGCGAAAATAAATTAAAGCCTAACACGATATGCATAGAGTACAATTTCTGTTATTATCAATTGCCGATTTGCAATTCGGACATTTATTCATGATGAATACTTCCTTATACACCTTCCCAGTGCGCTATTCGCAGGTATACTAAATAAAATAAACAAACCGTAGGTGTAGATCGACAGGTCCTCGAACCACAGTCAGCTGATTTGTATACTAAATAAAATAAACAAATAGTTGGTGTAGGTCGACAGGTCATTGAATCACAGTCAGCTGGTTTGTGCTAGTGGTAGGAGGACTGATAACGGAATAATTGTAACCTCTTTCTTCTGATAATTTTTTTATTTCTTGAGAAGAAACCACTTTAAAGGTTGTATTTGACTTACCCGTGGTACTGAAATGAAGCTGGTATATTAAGTGCAAAATCTGTCAACTCACAATAATTTTCACTGCAGAAAACCACTACTATTTTATACAATTTAATAGAGCGACATAAACACGTCTCGCCATCAGTACTGTTCTCAATTGTATTTCGCTTTGTTAGCACGATACATGCTCCGGAGTGTACACAAGTGCTAATTTTATGATTGGATATTGTTTCGAGTGTTTCACATTTTCAGCTCACCAGATCCAGTACCACGGGTCCTATCAATCCAGATATACTATATTTTTGGATATACTATATTTTTGTAGAAATTTTGGTATGTTAGCACGATACAGCCTCCAGAGTGCAAAACGTTTGTTTTAATCTTTAAGACCGTTTATTCTTTTTTTATTCATGTATGTAATTTGTGTGAACCTTTTCTTAACTAAAACGATAGTATCGTCTGCTGCACTCACTTGAGTTCAGACTAGTCTTTATCCTGCTCTCTGAAATTTTACTATCCCACTTTCAGACCATAATTCCGAGTGCATAACATTGCGATCATCGAAAAAAGCTGTACAACATAATTTTCACGTTTGAGCGACTTAGACGTGCTTTTTACGGTTTCGGTCCACTTGGAAGGCGCTTGTTGCGATTGAGATTTTGCAGAAAAATCTGGTCTTACTACACTAGTCAAGCGGCAACGCGTTTCATGCTCAACCAATCGTTTTAAATTATCCGAATTAACTCGTGAAACACAGAAATTCTAGCGGAAATCTCTCGGAGATGATTTTCAGTCACCATTTTCCCCAGTTCAACAACCCCTTATCCGTTAATAATATGCTTTGAACAATGAGAAAAAATTTAAAAGTAAACATTGGAAGTTTCTCATCGCTACACCGCAATATTTGGAAAATGAATGAAATTTCTCTGTTACATAAAAATATTTGTCCAACGGTTATTTGCTTACTTGAAATCAGCACCGTACTAAGCAGGAAATATGCTGACTTCCTCAAATTCGACGTTTACGTTCTGTTGATTCGCGCCCGAGTTTACCCTGACGATCAACAAGAAAGGTTATTTCTACAGAAACTTTACTTTTTGAAAGACGATGTGAACTGTTTTTAGAAATATCAGCTTATTTTAAAAAGCAATTTGAAGTAGGCAGTTCAGTGGATTTAACATATAATTCAGCAATTTAAATGACTTTGGAATTAATGTTTTATGTCTACAACCACTATGCAAAACACGGCTTTTTCTTAGATATTCATTGGAAAAGTGATAACTTACAGTGGGAAAAGTACACGCTATGGCACTTTTCCGCAATGTAAAATTATTATTATTATCATCTTTGTAATGAATATATCACAATTAATGAAAACTTATTACTAAAAAATAGCATAACAATTCAGAATTGATCAAAATTGGTCACGTTCACCTAATTTTACTCTATTCAATATTCATTTTCTAAATGATCAAAGTTTAAATAAAATATAATTTACTTTTATCTCTCTATAATGAACGTGTTTATAGAAAAAGCATTGTGGACAACTCGTACGGAAAGCACTTCTCCTACTCACCTTCTGCGCTCGTGAGAAAAGTGAGGCTTTGCGCACTTGTTGTACAAACTACTATTATTCATGGCTGAAGAATAAAGAACAGCCATGATTGTGGCAACTCATTATTTATTGGTTTAGAAATCAATAAGTCGCGAAACAAAGAATTCCTGGCAAAGCTAACAGGCCAGTTGATTAGATTAGATTTAACGGGGTTACATTGCAATGCAATCTTCAGGTTTATTGTGCCCCCTTATCAGAGCTGCTCTCGCTACTTTTACAGCTTGTCTTCCAGTTCTGGAGTTCTAATGAAGTCCGGTATTTGGGCTGGCTTCATTGAGGTTAGATCCTCGGTCCTACAAGTTTCTTGCCTGAAGCATTTTTTGCGTTGACTAACAATGGCGAGGCATTCTAAAACTAATTGATCCGGAGTTTTTTCCTCCTAACCACAGTATCTGCACCATCTGCGATCCCTGGATCTAGGGGGGACGGTTAATTCAGAGAGCGATAAACTCAAACTTCACACATAACTCACCTTTAACGCAACTTTGACCACTGAGACCTTAGGCACACAAATTATTTTTCGCGGGTCGCGTAGGTTGAAAACCGCAGATGCGCGCGTGAGCAGCGACCGGTGAAACGCGCGAAATGACCATTCTGCATCATCATTACAGGAAGCTATAAACCTTTTTGGATAAATTCAGGAAGTATATTGCCTTTTGTTAGCTCCACTACTCGGTAGGATATTATGAAAAAATATGTTAAAACCAATTTTTAAGGAAGAAGTCAGACGAGATGGTCGGCAAAATATGTCGCTGTGAATGCTCTGTTAAATAATTTGCCAGAACTAGTGGAAACCTTGGAAGAAGTTAGGAAAACATCTCAAGTACTGGGCAGGTCATCTCTTAATTGTTATATTGAATTTTAAAGTTATGCTGAATTAAACCATTTGGGCAAATATTCTCCGCGAAATCAGTTTAGTGATTATCAAAATTCAAAATTAAGATATAATCCTTACGCACACCGTCGCTCGCTTTAATGGATAGCCTGCTCAAAACTTTGCTAAAAGAAAAGAAAACTCAATTGAATATTGGATAAAAGAGGCTAAATCAATTGTTGAAAAAATTAGCGTTGAGCCTATTCTCCCAAATAAAGGATTTTTTTTTCGAAGCGGAGTTTGATCAAACCATATTAGAATTTAGAAAGATGGTTGATTGTGCTACCTTGCTAAATTTGAATTAGAATATGGCAAGAGAATAGCTGCAAAAGCATTGAGCAGAACTGGCCCGAAAATACGAGCGAGATTTAAGCACTATTGAATTCTGCTGGGCACTCTGCATCAGCTTTGGTGATATAAAAAAAGGACAACGGATTCGTATCTCTCGCAACAGATCTATGCGTATGATTTTCAGGATGCCGTTCCTAATATTTTTATTGCTCTGCGAAATTATTCTACGTTTCCTATGAAATCTGCAAGCTGTGATATATATATATATATATATGTATATATATATATATATATATATATATATATATATATATATATATGTATATATATGTATGCGTGTGTGAAAATGGGCTGAACACAGAAAGAGCATTGCTAGACCGGTCGCGTTGTGGCGTTCTTTCCGGGAGGCATATGTCCGTCAGTAGAAGCCTGTGCTGTATTTTTCAGTTTTTGCCCCCCCCCCTCGAAAAAATTCAAGATCCGGGGCTATCATCTGCCATCAGTTTCTGCTAGACCTATTCTCATTAGGTGCGTCCTGAAGCGGCAGTGCCCTGTAAGGAAGCCCGTGAGGAAATGTAGCTTATTTTTGCTGATATCCAAACACTTTTTGGATCTAGCGATGTCAAAGTTCCGCAGTAGCTTATTGGAATGATTAACTCTGGGAAGGCACCGCTAGAGTGCTTCTCTCTCGGTTTCCTCCTTTTTCCGAAATTTTTTTTAGGACCATTACCTCACAACACAGACTCTGCCAAAGATAGGCATTCGTGCTCCTTTCATGGGATTGTATTGCCCTCGCCATATCCTACGATTCCTGACTGGCTAGGAACCCAGACTAAAGAGACCCTATTTTTCTTGCCTATTTCATCAAATGTTCTCCGGCACTGCCATACCATCTTTGGGCCAATGACATGGGAGCTCAATGCTTTGCTTTGCTTAACTATCAGAATGAATCGCTATGTCGAATTTCTGATAGTTCTTTCTAGGTTCATTTCCACGCCCCTTTCTTTTGCAAGTATTTTTGCCTGAAAGATGCTCGGACAGGAGCCCAATTATGATGAGTAGCTGATGATAAACCCGAATACTCTAGTGTCAGCCCCTGTGTTGGTATTATAACCACCTGTGTACCCTCTGATTGTATTCCTCTATGAGAATTTGGGTGATGTATTCCCTTTCCCAGTTACTTAGCATCTGAGTAAAAATCTTTCCGATGCTTACTTTCTTGTTCATTTCAACACTGGGAAGATTATCTGATAAGATGTACTTTGTTAGACATGATTAGGATCCCTGATTTTTAATAATCTCATTGCCTTAATATTCCCCCGATCTTCTAAGAATCGCCTCATGAGCTGATCTTCTTATGACCAGATGTAGAGATGTGAGATCTGTAATGATATCAAGTGCCCTAGTTGGGCACGTTCTCACAGCATCAGTGATGCAAACACAGGAAACCCTTTGTCGAGGGTCTTCCTCGTGCTGTTCTGACCTTCTGTGGCATGTCAGACTATTTCCCCATACGTGACTGCTGGTTTCTCAGTCATGGCGAACATCCATCGCAGTTTTTCAGGGTTACAGCCCCAAGTCTTACCAGCTAAGCTTCTGCACGCCATCAATGCCTTTATTGCTTTACTAGCAGTTATTTCAACATGCTTATTCCACAGAAGTTTTTTATCTAGATATTTAATTTCAGATTTCCATTCTATGATTTCCCCAGGAATTTCATAGCTTCATTTTCCAGGTAAATGGAATTACTGTGGTCTTGTTTGGGTTAATATTCAGCCCCATTGACAGTTACTATTGCTCAATAATTTGAGACCCTTCTGAAATAGATCACACAAAGTGCCCTCGAACTTGCCTCTGACTATTAGGACTATGTCCTGGGTATAGCCCATACATTCCAAGTCAAGCTCCCGTTAGCCTATAGAACAGTTCATCTATTACCAGGCTCCATAAAAGGGTAGATATTACTCTACCTTGAGTGGCTTTAACAGACCACCTTAAACAACAAAATTATTTTCCTCATTATAGAGCCATATAAAGGGTATGAAACATTTGTCTGCATCATCGAATATTGATTTTTAAGCTACTATTTCAAAGATCTTCATGTTCAGGATTACATTAAATATTATTTTCCAGCAAAACCAGGCCACCTGCCAAAGTTAGTCACTTATCAATTGCTGTGATAAATATATTGTTCCCGAATAAAGTGATTTCTCGTAGAGGCACCATTAACTGGCCTCCCAAGAGTTCTGATTTAAGTCCCTCAGGAACTTGCAACGTAACGATCGACGCCTGGACAACATTCTCTATTTTGTTTAACTTTGCAGACCACAATATCTGTAAAGAATATTGACATTTCATTTGATTGCTAACAGTTTCCATTTGAATTATCTACTATGTCACCGATAGCCTATATATTATAGTTTCATTACTTATATTTGTTTGTACTGAAAAATCGGGTTTTTAAGAAGCTGTGTAGCAGTTAATACATTTTTTTCACAATTACTGTCGAAAAACCCATTGCTTTGGATAGTAATACATTTAAAATTACAGAACGTTGTCGGTGCAGTTGCCATAATGTAGGTCTCACATACGAAATTTTACATAGAGATTTAGCTGAAGGAAATCCCAAATTTATATTTTCATAAAACGTTTCATGCATGCCGGATGACTAAAAAGGGATAACTTTAAAATATTACACCTTCCCGAGTCTTGTTTCTGATGACAGGGCTTCGTTTGTTTCCGCAAAGCTTAGGATAAATTTGAATTTAAAAAGATGCTAACATTGCTGGTTCAAATCACAGTGAAATTATTGCTATATTTTTGTGTGTGTAAAATATGCTTTATTTGAAATAACAATCTCATTGAATTTATCAATTTGTATAAAAGAATTTGGATTGCTATTGAGATATTTAGTGTATAAGATTTCAAGAATTAAACTATACTGATATTACGTGTTAACTAGTACTGTGCTAATACAGCCTATACGTATGTCCCTAAAAAGTTAACTACATACTTCAGAGTAGAGTTTTTCCCAAGCTGGCAATCTATAATTCTAAATGTTTTATTAACACGAATTTTTCAGTGTAGCTTTGCATTCAGTATCACATCCAACTAGTTTGCAGTGAGGGAATATGCCACTTATAATATAAATATTATTTATATTGATAGAAATAATATATTGGTTCATTTTATTCGTAATATTAGAATGCACTGATTCAATGTCATTTACTTAGAGTCGTCAGACTTAAGTCCATTTGTTGATTGGATTAAATCAATTTTCGTGATTTTTTGCCATATTCTCATATTTGCCCAATGCATAAGCGAAAAATGGCCATAATGTATTACTTTGTGGCATTCTTGCATTTATTTTGGAATAAATACATTTTTGCTCAATTTGAAATGTCTGAAATATGAGACACCAATTATTCTTAAATCAGTTTGGCCAGATTCCACTATTTTAATATTTATTAAATATTTTCTTTAACCCCATTCATCTATAATAAATATACATCATTTCATTCTAGCGATCCATATATTTGAAAATAATAATGAAATAAACACATTTATTTTATCTGGGCCTCAATGTAGTCGAGACACTATTCAGGAAATGTTTGTTGAAATCGTTCACATAAACTGTTTTTTGTGCCTGTCGCCTTCCATCGGGCAAGATTATTTTATAGAGGAAACATTTTTTTCCTGTTGAGTCTCAGTTTGGCACTTCAAGAAATTTTATTTCAGGATCCATTTCCGCAAACTCAAGCATACTACTGACATTCTTATTTTTCATTCTCCATTTTAATGTTTCCTCTAATTCTATTCCATAAGGTTTTTTTTAGTTGTTTCATAACCTTTGTATAAATTAATTGTGGAAACAAACCTGAGTTGTATTTCATTTAAGTTTTTCAATGACAATCAAACAATTTATAAATAAGTTTTAACTTGAGGAAATGCATTTTGTGGATTGCATTTGAAGAGAACATGACTGTTTTTGACATTAAGGCTGCTCTAAATAACATTTAAACGAGGAATTACTTCCATAAAATAAATCCCACGCTCTAGTAGGCTGCATCGAAACTCAGTTTGTTGAAATGAATATATTCGAAAATAAAAATAAACGATTTTGAAGATAAAAATTATTTTTCCGCAAATCGATAGTGTTACGGGTTCTGATGAGGGTAAAATAATAACGGGAGGTACTTTACCCAAACTAAATATATATTGCCCTATTTTAACAAAGCAAAAGTATTAATATGTTAATTCTCGAACTGTATATAACGTTCTGTCGCGCTGTCAGCCGTCACCCTTCACTCCCAGAGGTAGGTGGTCTCATTAGTGAGAATTACCATCCAACAGTGGCTGATGGTGGCCTGGTCCAGGCGCAGGCGTCACAATCTCCCCCTTTGCTACACGAACCGTCCCGGGAGTAGGAGCAAAAGGTCTTTAGGCAACAAGAGCACTTCGGTAGGGTTCTCCGTCGCCGTCGTTGAACTTCTCTAGTCTGGTTGGAAGGTGTAGGATCCTCGTCATCAGAAAAAGTGGTTGGGTCCTTGGGGTCGTGGGACGGATCTGCGGTTACTTCCGAAACAGAATCGTCTGGGAGATGGGTTAACTCGGTGGTAGATGTGCTAGATGCGGGTCGCGTCGCATTTTATCAGCAGATACCTTATGTCGGTCTTGCTGCGATTCACTACTTTCGCGGGCCGCGTGCAGGGTGTCACTAAGAGTTTTTAAATAGGGGGTTATTTCCGGCACGAAATTGTCATTCTCAAGGATTGTGCGGAAATCACGTTGTACATCATTCGGGGTGCGCAACTCGCGACCGAATGTCAGGTAGGCGGCACTATACCCGGTAGACTGTGATCGGGCAGAGTTCATAGCAAATCTAACCGCGGGGATACGATCTTTCCATGAAGTATGATCGGTACCAGTCAAAATGGCTAGTTGGGTTTTCAAGTCTCTGTTCTTCCGCTCAACGGGATTAGCAGCGGGCCAATATACAGGGGTGAGAGATTGCTTAAAGCCGAGGCAATGAGCCACTTGTTGCATTACGGCGCTTACAAATTGAGTGCCGTTGTCGCTGATGACGCCTCGTGGCACACCGAAACGAAGGATGACCTCGTCAATTAGACAACGAGCACAGTTTACGGCTGTAGCTTGTTTTAAAGGATAGATTTCCACCCACCGGCTAGTGGTGTCTTCGACAATGAAAATCCACTTGTAACCGTCGGGTGTTTCAGGAAGGGGTCCAAATAAGTCAATAGAGAGAGTTTCAAAGCGTTGAGCTTGAACTGGGGTTTGGAGTGTTCCGGCTGGTTTTAGATTAGTAGCCTTGTAACGCTGGCAGTCAATGCATTTTGCGACGTAATCTGTCACTGTTTTCCGCATACCAGTCCAATAGTAGCGATTAGCTATTCTGTAGTAGGTCTTATCTGCACCGTAGTGTCCGGCTAAGGCAGAGTTATGGTATTCTGCTGGGATATTAGCTACTTGCGTTTTAGGTACTACTTGTTGGGCTTCCTCGCCATCCGAATCTGGATGATATTTGAATAGAACTCCTCTGATCATCAGGTATCCGCGCTCGGACCAGCGTTTGTAATCCACATTGTCCTGGTCGGGGTTTTCGAATGAATCTATGATTTTCTTAAGATCAGGGTCATCTAACTGTTCCTGTCTTGTATCGTTGAGGGGTACTCCTGGTAGGTCGACACGTACATATTGAACTTCTAGGTTACTGAGCAGAGGTCTCGACAACATATCGGCGACGACATTCAGTTTGCCAGGAGTATATTCAATTCTGAGATCATATGCCTGGATGGATAGGGCCCATCGGGTCGAACGACCTGAGGGTGGTTTTAGGAAAAGTAAATACTTTAAGGGTTGGTGGTCACTCTGAACTATTATAGGTAATCCTTCAATGTAGCCACGAAATTTGTCCAGTGCCCATACGACCGCTAAAGCCTCAAGTTCAGTTGTACAGTAATTTTGTTCTGCCGGGGTAAGTAATCGACTCGCGTACTCAATGGGTCTTTCCTCAGGGTACTCCCCCTGCAGTACACAAGCTCCGAGCGCATAGAAGCTAGCGTCAGTGCGAAGTAAAAAGGGCAAGTTAGGGTCAACTTGTCTGAGAACAGGACTTGAGCTTAAAAGAAATTTGAGTTGTTCGAACGCATGAGTATGGGCTGGTCCCCATATCCAACTACCGTTCTTTTTGAGGAGGCTGGAAAGAGGTTTGCTGATTTCGGCGAACCTTTCAATGAAGCGCCTGAACCATGAACAGGTTTGAAGGAAAGATGTCAATTGCTTTACATTTTCCGGAGGTGGTCTATCTAGAATAGAAGACACTTTGTCCGGGTCGGGCTTAATCCCTTGTGGAGTGATGATATGACCGAGATATCTTACGGAGTCACAGCAGAAAGCACACTTGGAGCGATTTAAATGAAGCTTGAATACTTTGAGACGACAGAAAACCTTTTCAATGTCTTGTAAGTGAGTTTGAAATGAAGGAGAGATAATGATTAGATCGTCCAAGTAGGCTAAAAGATAGACGTCTTGTAGACCCGCACGGAATCTGTCAATGAGGCGCTGAAACGTCGCGGGACTATTTCTCATTTCAAACGGCATGCGCGTATATCTGAATGTACCGAATGGGCATATAAACGCCGTTTTATCTCTGTCTTTAGGATGCACTGCAACTTGATGATAACCGGACTTCAGATCCAGTGTAGACATATACCTCGTTTCTTTTGTAGCATAGAGAAGGTCGTCCATTCTGGGTAGAGGGTATCTATCAGCTCGCATGACAGCGTTGAGCTCTCGGTAGTCGACCGTTAACCTAATACTGCCATCTTTCTTGGGAACAAGAACCACTGGAGCTGCGTAGGGTCACTCACATTCCTCTATGGTACCGTCCGCAAGGAGTCTGTCTATTTCTTCTTTCATCTGCCGTTTTTTAACTTCGGGCACACGATATGGAGCAACTGAGATGGGGCTATCATCTGTTAAAACAATTGTGTGTTGAGCAAAAGGAGTTGGCTCTTTATTAGCGCAAAATACAACACGGTTTTGTTCGAGGAGTTTGTTAAGATCAAGTTTTTCAGCAGGAGAGAGACTGACACCTTCGTCTTCTCTTAACTCAATTCGTGCCAAGTAAATAGAATTGAAACTAGATGTATCTTGTAAGGCTGGGTCTGGAGAAAAAGGATAACGAACATCGGGTAAATCCCCATAATACCAACAATCGTGAGGGATGTCTAGCATTATATTAGCTGCCTTGAGGAAATCCGAACCGAGTAAAGTTCGGCTGTGGGCATGTTCAGGGACGGCAATTAGCGTGAGTGCATGTTCGCGGTTTCCTAGGACAATTTTTACATGGAACCATAGAGCATTGACAGTGCTTGATTTGCCATCTGCCAACGTCATTACCATAGACCTTGTGGTGTAGGGGATATCCTCTTTCAACAAGATATTTCGTAACTGCGCTCCAGCAATGCTAGTTTGGGCACCAGAATCAAGAAAAGATAATCCGCAATGACCTTCAATGTTAACCTGGGCGAGTGGACGCATAGGTGGATTTAAATTGGATTGACATTCCTCCTGATATAGAGAAGTGCATAAAAACTGATTAACACTACTAACATGAGCACTGGATGTACTCACCTGAGCAATTTCAACCTGCTTGGAACAGTTGGGACAATTAGATTTAATATAGCCTGGGGCTTTGCAGCCATAGCAAAAAATTACAGAATTTCCGGTTGAGTTGGCCACGCGGCAAACTCTTTGAAAGGAATTATTAGTACTATTGTTACTGAGTGATGCATATTTACGACATTCACGTTTAGTATGACCATAGTTTTTACAAAAACCACATTGAACTCTACTTTTACGATTGTTAAGATTATTGTTTACATTTGAACCATTTGGTTCGCATTTAATGTTAACTGCTTTTTGACTGGCACGACAATCGCTTTGATGTGAACTCTCATGGATAGATTGTTCAATAATTCGGGAATTTACAATAAGATCTTTAAATGTATCGACTTTATTTCGCGGTAGCTTCTCTCTAATACGTGAGTTTGATAAACCATAAACCATATCTAACAGTACATATTCCGAAATTTCAGAGTCTCCTGATAGACGTGACAACAGCGCGCGAGCTTTGCTAATAAAGATATCAGTTTTTTCATTGCCCTGTTCACGCGAAAATAGTTCTCTATAAATCTGATACGCGGGTTTAGGATAACCGTATGCATGCCTTAAGGATTCTTCATTCGCATTTCCGCAAAATCTATGTTTGCATGCTGAGTAATTAGAATTTGTACTTACAGTTGTTCCACTTGGTTGACTTTGAGGTATACCTACTGTTTGTATACTAGTAATAAGGTTTTGTAGCATTCCAGTGGTCATTACCACTTCCTGAATTTGGTTTACTGCTGGATCTGTGTCTGGCATTATTGTATATGTATGGGCACTAATAGGTACTGAAGTGATTCTTCCAGATCGCAGAAACATGCGAGTAACTTCCAATTTAATTCACCGTCGAGGAACTGAGGTAATCCAGTGTCCACCAGGTGTATGGTTAGGTTTTTCTGCGTACTAACTAACTTTTACTTTAAAGCAGCACGTTGGGAGCCATTTGTTACGGGTTCTGATGAGGGTAAAATAATAACGGGAGGTACTTTACCCAAACTAAATATATATTGCCCTATTTTAACAAAGCAAAAGTATTATTATGTTAATTCTCGAACTGTATATAACGTTCTGTCGCACTGTCAGCCGTAATCCTTCACTCCCAGAGGTAGGTGGTCTCATTAGTGAGAATTACCATCCAACAGTGGCTGATGGTGGCCTGGTCCAGGCGCAGGCGTCACAATAGGAAATTTTGACATTCCTGTCAAAATTTCTTGAAGAAAGTCAGGACTTCCTTACTGTAAGGAAATGTCATTTCCTTACTGTAAGGAAATGATATTTCCGTACAGTTGTTAGTGTTCTACATAAATGATTGAGAACACATTGCTTATAAGGAATTAATTTATATTTTGAAAACATCAAGTCATTGCTGAATACATTTTTAAGATCAATTTGTTTTATTTACAGTAATTTGACAGTTAGTACAATTATTGAACATTGGAGGAACACTCTTAGAACTATGAGAAACATTTAGGACAACATGCAGGGTGGTAGGGTCATTTTGTTGAATATTTTGTACTGTGAAAATTTTATTCGCCACCTCAACCTTATTGTTAAGCGATTATTCGATATATCCTTCAGCAACGTTTGATGACTTCCATCCGCCATGCCTCTTTAAACTAGTTATGTCGGCACCAGAGTCAACCAATATTGTTGCAGAAGACCGACGAAAGCAGTGACCAGTATATTCTGTCGGATTTACCAAGTTCAAATAAGTAGCAACTATTTTGGGCATTTTTCTAAATTGATGAATTCCTACCACTTGTCTACAACCCTTTCCGCTTTGATATTCAAAGAAAAATCGGTCACTGTTCATATTTTCTGGTCTTAACGAAACATACTTTCGATAAACATTCAAGTAGATCTGATTAATTATAAATGATCTTGGTTTGTTGGTTTTCGAATCAGGTATGCTGATTAAAAGCTTAGATTCTAAGTCTTCTATATCGTGTACAGTCATTCGAACTAACTCATCCATTCTACAGGTCCCAGAAATACCAAATATTACAGCCACCTAAAAAATAAATAAAGGTATAATCTAAATAGAAATTAAAACCTTGTAAATTATCTTAATCATTAAATTTTCTTTATCTGGAACTTCCTGGATAAATTTTTCAATTTCTTCCTTCGTTAAAATCTCAGATTTCTTTGCCCTATAACCTTGAGCTTGCCGTTTCAATAAAGAACGAAGTTTTGAGTATGTAGATATATCTACATTGTGTTTAAGTGCAAGGGTTGACTTCAGCATTGAATAATTGGCCCATAATGTTGAAGATTTCATCTTTAAACAAAGGTCTAGGAAGTATGCCATTACAACATTTTCTGAGAAAGAACTCGTATTTTTACTCATGCGATAATCCATAAAACGTCTGTATGCATTTTCGTACTTTTCTCTTGATTTCTTTGGCAATAATTCTAATGAAGCAGTATTCACTGCCTCAACCAGCTCTGGAGGAGTCCCAGGAATGGAAATTTCATCATCACTTATCATTTTACTTTCGAGAACACCAGCAATTAAATTTATAAGCGTCAAGTTTGACAATTCAACCTCAATACGTTTCCATAGTAACCCAAGTAATTTTATTAGGAATTTCAAAGCACCATTTATTTGGGAATAAAATTATCGCGTTTTTTTTAAAATCAATCAATATCTGTCGAATTTTAAACGATTTGTGGAAAAATAGTATGTTTACCTCGTAGGAAAAGCCACATTCCTGGACTCTGTGTTGCTAAGTCTCGGCTTGCGCCTCGACTTAGCAATCTTCACAGTCGTCCAGGAATGTTAAGCTTTTCCTACCCGGTAAACAATGTACTATTTTTCTACAATCGTGCAAAAAGTGACTATTTTTTACACTATGTATTGTGCCAAAAGTTTAATTTTTTGCACTAGTGCAAAAAGTACTTTACTTTTACGTACTAGTGCATAAAAGTAACTTATTGTCAAAACATATTTAGTCACTTTATTACTCGAATTTGTGATCAAATTTCAAATACTGAAAAAGTACCTATGTAGAAGATACTATAAACACTGTAATGTTTTTCTTATTTATTAAAACGTTTTTATCACGGGTGGGATAAACTTTAAACCAACGGTATGGCTACTTACGAATTTATTTAAACAGTAAACTACTCACTAACACTTAATTTATATACACTTAACTATTCACTTGGCTTTGGTGAACTACTTTTGGTCGTTGGGGATCTTGCTTATGCGATATATAACAGCATTGATCCTTTTCTTGATTAAGTATGGACCTTCCCAGGATTTTTTTAATTTTGGAGAAAATCCTTTTCTCCTCGTCGGGTTGTGTAACCATACATTGTCCCCTCTTTAAAACCGCCTTCTGTGGTCTGCGTGTCGTACCGACTTTTCATTCTGTCGCTGGCAACTTGAAGATTTGTTCGAACTAATACATGAATATCGTCCAGCCTCCTTTTCAATTGGATCACGTAGTCTTCTCCTGTTAGATTTTCTCCAGGCCGACAGCCAAATTCCAGGTCACAACGAAGCCTCATTTCACGTCCAAACAGGATTTTCGCACGTGTTTCACCCGTGGACTCATTGACGGCAGATCGATAAGCCAATGCGAATAGGGAAAGATACTGGTCCCAATCTCTCTGATGGCTGGAAACTACTTTGGACAGGAATTTTGCAATAATCCGGTATATTCTCTCGACCATTCCATCTGACTGTGGATGTAATGCTGTTGCCCTGATCTTCTTCATTCCCAGCTTCTCGCAAATCTCCTGGAATAGATGGCTTCCGAAATTTCTTCCCTGGTCACTGTGGACTTCCAATGGCACTCCATATCGGCTGATAAATTCTTTTACCAATACATCCGCGACAGTTGTGGCCTCTTGGTTCGGGATAACGTGAATTTCCACCCCATTCATGAAATAATCCATTACATCCAGTATGTATTTGCTACCATCGTCGGAAATGGTCCAGCGATATCTAAAGCAATCCTTTCGAAAGGGCTTCCATTATTGTACTGTTTCATGGGTGCCTTTCTCTTGCCATGTGGTCCATCACTCGTAGCACAAGTCGTCATCTTCTTCCTGCATGGTCCTACTTTTTTTGAATCGCGAGCTCTTCGTGGCTGCTTTGCATTTAAGAGGTTCTTAGTTTGCAGGAGTTGTAGGACGCTTAGATGAACTGCGTGCATGCTCTAGCTCGCCACAATTACAGCACCTCCTTTTCTTCGGCTTCTCGTCCATCACACATTTTATTATACTGACGAACTGATCAAATCTGTCTTCGTCACCTTCTTCTTGGATGGTCCTCATTTTGTTATATCCCGAAGCCTTCGTTGCTGCTTCATATTCAAGAGCAGCGGTCAATGCGTCGACTAATGTTTTCGGATGGGCTGTACGAAGCGTCCTCTGCATATCGGGGTCACATTCCATCATGTTCTCTGGTGTTGGTGGATAAGGAATCCGAACTAGTCGGGCAATGTCCACTTCATATTCTTGAATGGATTCATCACGTTTCTGCTTTTGGTTCTTCAGCTGAGATTGGTACAAATGTTCTAGATATTCATGACCATGCCGCATGACTAACCTCTTCTTCAGCTACTCGAAGTCATCCGTTTCTTCCAAAGGTATCGTAAGTACATCTAAAGCATCTCCGCGATGCGCGATGTTTAATTTCACTGCATTCTCCTTATCGGACCAATTATTCACTGTAGCGGCTGCTTCAAACTGTTCACAATAATTGGTCCACGACATTTTTCCATTGAATGTTGAGGCTTTGACTCGGTTAAAACTACCAATGTCTTCTAACTTAGAGTGTGTTTCTAGCTTCGAAGGTTTTGTTTGTTCGGTCTTCTTTTCTTCCGATGGCGTGTCTTGACTTCTTATATCTGTCATCTATCTTTCTATCTCCTTGATTCTCTCGTCCATCGTTGTCATCTTATTCTCGTCTTTCTCGTCCATCGTTGACATCTTATTCGCGATTTCAGATTTTAGAGGCGAAATTTAATTTTCAACGTCAGCGGCAATGTCGTTTTTCATTAATAAGATATCGGCAGATATATCGTTCTTCATAGCAGAAATATCGTTCATTATAGCAGAAATATCGCTTTTCACATTCGTTGAAATCTTCTCTTCCATGGCAGAAATATCGTTTTTCACATTCGTTGAAATCTTCTCTTCCGTGGCAGAAATCTTCTCGTCCATGTTCTCTTCCATGGCAGAAATCTTCTCGTCCATGTAAGCAGAAATATTAGCAGGAATTGATTGAATAAAACTGTTCCTGGATCAAAGCCGTCATTTTGCAGAGCCACTTTAAGTCCTTCTACTAATTCACTTTTCTTACCGGACATTTCCAACTCACGATCTTCCAATTCTGCTCCTAATTCTGCCACTTTCAGATCACATAGTCTCTTGGCCATTTTTACGTAGCAATTTATTTATATTACCCCACACCTGACACCAATGTAATGTTTTTCTTATTTATTAAAACGTTCTTATTACGGGTGGGATAAACTTTAAACACACGGTATGGCTACTTACGAATTTATTTAAACACTAAACTACTCACTAACACTTAATTTATATACACTTAACTATTCACTTAAATTTAATTTATATACACACAACCTTAATTATTAATTTATATCAACACTTTACTGTTCGCTATTTCAGTGTATTCTTGTTTATTTGTCGAGATCACTTCATCAACTAACTAACTCTCCATGGTCGGTCTTTTATATATTAGTGCCTTTTTCACTAGATAATTCTAGATTGCGGCTTACACAAAAACAATTGGCTCTGGCATTTTCTAGATAAGACTGGTCACGAAGATAGATAGTCACAATCATAAACAATTGTAAGATATCCCTGTGCATCTGCCATAATTTTAACTTTCATACATGGCTTAGACAGAGTCGGTTTCAGGGACTATACCAGTGTGCTGTTTCGTAACAATAACAAAATCCACTTGAAAGGTAGCGATGAACATACAATAGAAAGATGTTTTTACTCTAATTTTAATTAATTCAAAAATTTCTACTTCTTCATCTAATTACGTATGAATATTAATTTTACTTGAACTGTCACTGTCACATTAGGTAATGTAATAATTTTCGTGTTACATATGAATTCGTTTCAAAAAATTAGTTTAAAAATTTCATAAGTTGTAAGTTGTTAAAAATGTTCAATTCGGATAGTGAGCAAGAATCTATTACTTTCTGTACTCCTCCATATTTAGTATAAAGAGCGAATTAAGCAACCGCAGATTTACTAGCCGATAAATCCAAAAAAGTTTATGAAATTTGTTATGAACGGTTTATAGACTGGCGTGAGACAACGTCGGTTGGAAATATCACAGAAAATGTCGTCCTTGCTTATTTAAAAGAAAAGTCAGAGATACTTAAGCCATCAACCTTATGATCAGAATACTCGAAATGTTAAAAGCTACACTTTTAATCAATAAGAATGTAGAATTTCGATTTCCAAAAATTAATTCCATTTTTAATGAAGAAGTCCCAAAAAATTAAAAATTTTCTCAAGGGAAGAATATGACAAATTTATAGTTATATATATTATAATGAGGTGACACATGAAAGTTAAGTTTTTTTTATATTCTTACTTATCAGTGTTTTTTTAGATAGTTGCAGTATTTGGCATTGCAGGAGCATGTCGCAGGAAGGAATTGCAGAAGTTTACATTAAATGATCTAAACGACATGTATTTTATCATAACTGTAGAAATTCCCGACAGTAAGACAAACAAACACTGATCATTGCAATAAGCGGTAAAATAAGATCTTTTAATTTTGTTGAAATATATCGGAAATATAGATCCCTTCGTTTTCAATCAACAAGCCACAATAAATTTTTTCATTAGGTACTGTGACGGGAAATGTACCGTACAGCCCGTTGGCGTAAATACTTTTGGCAAAATCCCAAGTGATATTGCCAAATATTTAAATATTGAAAACCCAATGTAATACGCGGGACATTGCTTTCGCAGATCTTCTGCAACTTTATTAGTGGAACCAGGGGCATGGAGAGTGGAAATCCTCAACTATAGCGGAGGGCTACATCGAGGAGTCAATTTTCAAAAAAAAAATAGCTTCTCAAATTCTAGAAGGTGAACTAAGTACCAGTACCGGAAGCTTCCCGGTCCGAAAAAGAGCAGTTTTAAGTGAAGAGCCTGATGAGACAACCACAAGTAGAAATGAAACCGAAATTCAAAAATTAGTACCTAATTTTGCTGTAGTTACCTACTTATTGTAAAATACTCTAATAAAATTTGATATAAAAGCATATTTTATTTCGATCGTAGGAAAAATGTTGTGTGCAACACGTGCAAAAAGCATATTTGTTGCACTCAGCATGGTTGCAGCTCTCGACTTCGTCTCGAGCATGCATCGTGCAACAAATATGCTCTAGTTCCACACATAACTACTTCCTACAAAAGTCAGTAGAAGTATAATTTTTAACGCATACTGTGAGTGTCTGAAATTCCATTTTATGACACTGGTGATAAAAGTGAAATACATTTAGCACTAGTGCTAAAAGTGGTATATTTTTATGAGAAAATATAAAAACATTATTCAAAATGAAGTGTTTATTCAATTAAGCGCACAATTTGTGAAACTATAATTATAATAAGACTCAACCAGTGTCATTGGTAGATGTAACAGAATTTATTTTGGCGAAGCTCGTACCAGGGCAGAGAGCAATGTTATCCGCCGAAGTTTTCGACAAAATTTGATCCGCAATGTTCTGTTTCCTTTGTAGCGAGTCATCTATATAACCCTGTGCTACTATACTGGACTTCAATCAACCGTGTCTTTTAATTGTAGTAAGATTAGCACCAGAGTCCGCCCACAAACTAGCTTAGGAACGTCGGAAACAATGTCCAGTATGAATATGGGGTTCAGGCAAATTGAGAAATTCAATAAATTCGGTTTTTGTTTACATTGGCAACTTGTTTCATGAATAGGTTAGATGTAATTGATTCAAAACTGATAATCTCGAGGCTATTATTTTATCAATTAATTAATGTAAAATATGCGTTCATTTGGACTTTTACTGACGTTTTTAAAAAAAATAGTGTATGATATACCTGCTAAAAGGGATTTTATTTTGTGTAAAGGGAAGAAACACTCCGCCTTCGACGTCGTGTCCCAGACTTCCCGTCACACAAAATAAAATATAATTTATAACACTTATATCATAAATAACTATTTCCACACTCCGGAGGGTGTATCGTGCTATCATACCGAAATTTCTCCAAATTTGGAAAATATCTGGATTTATAGCTGTACTGACTCTGGTGGGTTAAAAATCAATGAGATTCATCTGTAAGATTCCCTGAGTAATATTCAATCATAAACTTGGTCACTTGTATGCTCTCCGAAGGCTGTATCGTGGTAAAAAAGTCAACTTTCTCCAAAAATGAACAAAAATTTAGTATATCTGTATTCATAGTAGTCGTTGTACTGGTTCTCGTGAGTTGACAATCAATACAGTTCATCTGTGAGATGCTCTGAACAATATCCAATCATAAAATTGGTCAGTAATATACACTCCGGACGCTGTATCATATTAACGAACCGAAACTTCTCCAAAAAGGACCAAAAATGTGGCTACGCTAACAGACTGAAATTTCTCCAAAAATGACAAACATGTGTACTTAAAGTACTATAGCACCTGTTCTACGGACTCTGGTGAGCTGAAAATCAATGGGAAAATGTTTTGAAGAATCTTCAATCATAAAATTGGTGACTTGTTGCACTTCGGAGGCTGTATCGTGCTAACAAACTAAAATTTCTCAAAAAATGAGAAAAATGTCGTATTTCAAGTACCATAGCACCTGTTGTACTGGCTCTGTTGAGCTGAAAATTAATAGGGTTCATATGTGAGATGTCCTGAATAATATTCAATCATAAAATTGTTGACTCGTAGCACTCCGGTAACTGTATCGTGCTAACAAGACATGTAACGAAAAGTGGCCGATGACAACGATGACATACACACAGGATTTTTTTTCTTAAAACAAAACCGTTTTTTCGTGTTGTTCTTGATGAAAAACGTGAAAATAAGTCAAACAATTTTTTCAAAATTCCAACTTTTTTGGGGTAAACCAAATACTTTTCTCGCATATTAGATAGGTTGGCCGGAAAAGTAATAATTATGCAGGAAGGACAAGAAATAAATACTAGAGTTCGAAGAATTAGACAATTTTATGTATTTGGAAGTCTTGATAGATAACAAATGCCAAAAATAAAAATAAATAGAGTATAGCACAATTGGATACAGTCCTATCAATAACAAAGAAAACAAAGAACCAAACTAGAAATATGGATAAAAAGTATTTAAAGTAGAATTTTTGGCAGAGAGTTAACATAGATACAATGGAATAGAAGAACTAACAAAGAGTTTTATATGATTGTTAGGAAATACAATAACTGCTAAGTCCATATATATATATATATATATATATATATATATATATATATATATATATATTGAACTAGTCTTCTAGTTCTTGAAATAGTTATAAATAAATAAACATTAAAAATGTATCTATTATTCAGGAAGGTGTAGCAGTAGACACAACCACCTTATGAAAGTTACTGACAATTCAGATATGAAATCAATAGAAAGAGTGAAATATGCATAAATATAATATCAGATATCAATATGATTGAGTAATAAAAGGACTATGAATAGAAATTCTAAACACAATATTATTTAAATAAGTATCAAAAGTTACCTGCACAATTAATTCCAGATTTACACCAATGTCAATAAGTTCCACATTGATATGAACACAGCCATATGAATTTCAGCAGAAATAAAATTCCATTTAAACTTGAAATCTGAAATAACATCAATTAATATCTATTTCAATAATTGCTTATCAATATTTGCAGGTGTTTATAATAAAAGTTAACAATTTAAAGAAAGGGTTGAAAGCTTCATGAGAAATGATAAATGGAACACAGCCCAAACATATATAAAAGCAATGTATTATAAACAGGAAGTAATGAAATCTAGTAATTTTATTACCAACTCAAATTTATTGGTTATTTATTTTATATTGAACAATAACAACAAAATCGAAAATAATAAATAATTTATGTAAGACAAAAACATTAAAAATTTAAGAATTTAAACATAATCAATTACATAGATATGAAACAGTAATCTAGGTTGTAGATTTTGTAAAATTAAATATAAATGAGAAAACCGTAAAAACGGAATAATAATTAAAATTGCTAATGTATTCTAGGAAAAAGACTATATATAAAATCCTGAATACAAAGTGAACATTTGTACATAAGTGTGTTAATCCTCCAGGACTTAAAAATCAAACAATTACATTATTCAACTAAAAGACATAGGAAGTGACAATTTGTATTATTAAAACAAAGATAAGCAAGCTTTGAATTAAGGAAGAAGAAAGTTTGTTGATTTTGAAAAACAAAAGAGTCGTTATAAATCTCCTGTGGTAAAATTTGTAAAATTTTAATTAAAAAAGTTAATAATATTCCTCAAAAGGTTAATAGAAACACTTTGATAAGTTTTGGAGATTCCGTGAAAAGAAAAAGCATCTCTTACTTAGAGATCGTCAAGAAAATTAGAGACGCAAGTAGCATCCAAGGATTATGAACTAAGGTCTGTGTACTTTAATTAAAACATTTGGAATTCCACTTAAACACGAACAGTGAACTAACTTTAATATACAGAACGTTCTAATAATGATTTTTTAATGAAAGGCCAAAAAACAATCTATTGCAATGCATAATAATTTATCTCCATGGAAATCCATGCAATATAGTTTATAAGAAAATAATTGTACTTACTTGTTAAAATGTAATCTGTTTTCAATGTTCATATGTTCCATAAAATTTCACATAATTTCCATTTTTTTTATCTTTTAATGCATGCATAACTGTTCTGTCTAATACTATCTTCTTTACACTCCACACACATTATTCAAAAGTTCATATATATGTAATTGCTTTATTTAAATGTAACGTATTAAAACTTTTCATAACTGTATACACGCTGGGAGAGCGTAATCCGTTTATACACTGTATGGAAGGTGAATAGCATCTTCTTGTTGTAGTAAGGTATATAAGCGCATGCGTTGAACTTATGCGCAAGCGCAATAGAGTGAATTGATATGTATTCAGTATTGCATAGGATGTAGGGGTTATCAAATAATTTTAAATGTTTAAAAGAATACGAAGTTTTTCTCAATTATAATTTATTAAATCAGTTTTCAGTGAAGTGTTGGTGTTTTATATTCTTTTCATGTCCTCAATAAAGTTATTAGAATTAACATATCTCCGGCTTTCTATATGAAATTATTCTGAACCACCATTTCAGAAATAAATTAAATAAATATACAAATCAAATTATATTCATACAGTGTGCGCCAAGAACTCAAAGGGAGGAGTCATCAAGCTTCCGACTTATATTCAAATTTTAAATTACATTAATAAAAGATATTTTATGAGCTAGCCGAAGGTGAGTTTGTTTAATAATAAATATCAAACAACCAACTTGTATTGAACGTAATTTAAACATTAAATCAAATAATCAAATTAAATTAAATTGAAAAATATAAATAATTAATTATATATATATATAAATATATATATATATATATATATATATATATATATATATATATATATATATATATATATATATATATATATATATAGTCCCGGGACTAATGGGAAAAAAGTCGGGAGCGTATAATATGAGCTAAAATAATGTTAGTACTTCATATAAACTTTTTCTATGCAGGCCCTCGTTTTCGAGTTATAGGCCTCCAAAGTTTTAATTTTGAATTTGGTTTTTATTTTTTGTACCAGTTATTTGATCTTTATAAAATTTACGGCAAAGATATAATGTATGTGTATGTTTATTTTGGTAAGGTAAACAGATTTACAGAAGTGCATTGAAGCCAGGGACGAACTACTTGCAATGGTTAGTGATCCAAAAATTTTGCAGGGATGGCACACCCTGTATGAAATTATCGAAATTCACTTCCCCACACATTAAGCTAACGAAAAGATACTCTTGTTGGAATTCGATAAAATGAGCCGTTTGGCTAATATTTGCAGTTTTATTCATGCACTACGTACCAATTTACGCATTCACCATTTTTATAAGTACACAACGAGGTAAAACGTAACTTATTAATAGATGTCCAAGATTTACCTACAGTACTACAAAAAAATAATAGCAGAAGATGAAAAACATTAACGACTTATTAATTCGAAAGTTGGCAAAAACTTTTTATAAGTGTTTTTACCGTTTATCAAGTTACCATAGGATTAGTTGTCAAACGTTGTGTAGAATAGTTCGTAGTCAGTACTTGTCAATAATGCATAAGACCTTAATTCAACAGTTACAATGGCAAAATTCGCTTTTATCGAGTACGCAGATATGCATCTAATGTATGGACTGGCTTCTCGAAACTGTTTAGAGGCCAGAAGGCTTTATGAAGAACATTTTGCAAACAGAGCATTGCCAGACAGACGAATGTTTGAGTGTATTGATCTCAGGTTACGAGAAACAGGTATGAATAACTAAATGTAATTTTCTATGTATACAAAACAAAATTTTTAATTTTAGGAATATTTTTGCCAAAAAAAGGTGGAGAAGGTCCAGTACGAAACATACGTACTGTGGCAGTTGAACAAGACTTGTTAAATGCAGTTGATAATGAACCATCAACGAGTTTTCTAAAAGTATCAAGAGAACATAACGTCTCGAAATTAGTTGTTCATCGCGTCCTAAAAGAACAGCTGTTATATCCTTTTCACATGAAAAAAGTACACAGTATGACAGTGGCTGATTATCCTGCACGACTTGAGTATAGCCAGTGGTTTCTGCGACAACAACAAGCAGACAATACATTTATTAGTAACGTTCTCTTTACGAACTAATCCGGTTTCACCAGAGATGGAATCATAAATTCTCATAATATGCATTTATGGGATGATGTGAATCCACATGGCATTATCCAAACTAGGAGCCAGCATCGATTCATGGTTAATATTTGGGCAGGAATAGTTGGCAATCATTTGATAGAGCCATATACTTTATTGACGGTACTTTGACTGGTCAGAGATATTTGGAGTTTTTGCAAAATTAGTTATGGAACCTGTTTGATGATGTGCTACTACAAACTCGTAGGAATTTATGGTTCATGCATGATGGGGCCCCTCCTCATTTCAGTTTAGATGTACGACAGCATTTACACACAAGTTTTCCTAATAGATGGATTGGTCGTGGAGGCCCTTTTCAATGGCCACCGCGATCTGGAGACGTTAATCCTATGGATTACTTTCTCTAGGGTTATCTCAAAAGTAAGGTATACGCAACACCTGTGCAAACAAGACAAGATTTAATAGACAGAATTATGTTACACTGCAATGTTATTAAAAATAATGTGGGATCGCTCATTCAAGTGCAAAGAAACAACCTTCGTAGACTTAGAATGTGCGTGGAAGTGGGAGGAGCTCATATTGAACATTTATTAGAATAACGTTAGTTTTTGTTGTTGTTTAGGAATTAGTATTAGTCTAATGTTTTATAACTTGTGTTTTTTGAGGTTTTCTTAATGGTTTAATAATGTTATGTTCGTAATTTTGATTAAAGGGAAGTAAATCCTGGACATCGTATTAATAAGTTAGTCAGGTAGATTTGTACGTAGTGCATTAATAAAACTGTAAATATTATCCAAACGGCTTATTTTATCGAATTCTAACAAGAGTACCTTTTCGTTAGCTTAATGTGTGGAGAAGTCAATTTCGATGATTTCATACAGGGTGTGCCATACCTGCAAAATTTTTGCATCACTAACCATTGCGAGTAGTCCGTCCCTGGCTTCAATGCACTACTGTAAATCTGTTTACCTTACCAAAATAAACATACACTTACATTATAGCTTTGCCGTAAATTTTATAAAGATCAAATAACTAGTACAAAAAATAAAAATAAAAACCAAATTCAAAATTAATACTTTGGAGGCCTATAACTCGAAAACGAGGGCCTCCATAGAAAAAGTTTATATGAAGTACTAACATTATTTTGGCTCAGATTATACGCTCCTGACTTTTTTCCCATTAGTCCCGGGACACCCTGTATATATATATATATATATATATATATATATATATATATATATATACTCTATCTAAATTCTAAAGAAAACATTGAAATAAAGAAAAATGTACATATTTGGATGTAATACTAGTGATATACAATGTATTATAAATAATTTAAAAGATTCAATATGCAAATAAAATTTGACATTACAATTTCGAATGACAATAATGCAGAAGATACTTAATGATACATAGATTTTATAAAGATTTTAAAAAAAGAATACAGATATCGCTGGTAGCAAAATTACAATTAGAATTAAAGAATGAAAATCTCTCTTTGTTATATGAAAACATAAATTTGTATTTTTTAAAAAAAAAAAGGAATTCTTTGGTAACCAAAAGAGAAGAGAATTATTTATGGAAAAAGTTTAGTTAGTTGATTTTGAACCCCTCTCGAGAGAACATCTAATATGAGTTCTCTCAAATTTGCTGAATAATATAATAGTAATTGATATATTAAAATAGCATCAGATTATAATAATTAGCATGATAAGATCAGTGCGTGAATAATTCCTTAAATAATTATATTGAAATAGTGTTAGTGATTTTTCCGATTTCTAAATTATAAATTTAGAAAAGTGGTTCCGGCGATTCTAAAAGACGTGCTTAGAATCAGAACGAGTGATCCTGATACCTAGTTGGTGAGTCCAGTCCAGATTTTATAAATTATTTTTCAAGAATTAACAGGCCTTTAAATAAAATTAAGACAGATGCATCTATATCACATTTTTGAATACTGACAAAATTAACGTTAAAGATATATAAAATTTCACCTGAAGAGAAGAGAAAATTTTTTGAATAGACATTTTTATCGCATATAGTTATTTGACATTTATACACGTCAAGTGTAATTTTCGACGATTTGAACGTTTAGAATAAGTAGTTAATTAGGTTGTTCTTCTAGTATATAGTTTGTTTTTTTTAATTTTAAGGTTCGTAGAAAGTACGATTATTGTTCTTTATTATATTTTGGGAATAATAATTCATTTTCACTTGTTATCTGATGGTATATAATATATAATTTTTGATTCCAACTCACTTTGGTATTAATTCAACTCCTATTTCATTGAATTTGAAAAATTTTGGATCCTATAAAACTTTTGATATAATCAGTGACATTTAGTTAATTTTCAGTGACAGAAAAATTGTAGATGTCATTAGATAATTTAATGGTCTTAGAATATATTGAACAAGCAGTCACTATAGATTTGCAATAGTATAATTGACAATTTTGGAATATTCTTTGGAAATTTATAAATTTAAAATTTAAATTATTAATTTTCTTTAATCTTTGAACCCTCCCTGAGGTAAGAGCGAGTAAGTCGATTTTGTAGTAATTTATCTTTCAGAATATAAAATTTCATATTCATCTGAGCCGGGCATAATAATTTGACAATTCCTGTCAAAATTTCAAATAGGTTATATTCAGTGATAAAGGTGTTTTCACATTAGTGTAGTTACTACCACGATTGTAACAACAGCATCTAATAATCAAATTTCAAATAAAATCATATAATACATAATTATAAAAACAGTAGAACATTAAATATATTATAATATATATATATATATATATATATATATATATATATATATATACACGGCGTGAAGTGGCATCCGCCCATGTTAAAATCGCGGTAGCTGTGGCGTCCGCGGCACTATGACATCCGATATACGGAAGCCACAGTGCATCGAGCTCCAAAATATCGCAATCGGTTCAGTGAATGCTTGGGAATCTATTGCTGATGAAATCAGCAGGACGTCACTTTGGTCGTTTTTTGTATAAACCTATACACCAAGGTTCACAGGTTCTCCGTACGCGGCGTTATAGTAGCACACGTATATATTTATTATACATCTGACGCACAAAGTGGCATCCGTCAGTATACATTTCGAAGAACGGTGTAGTTTGGCGTCTGTATATGTATTTTTCTTGCATTGTCGCATCCTGGCAGTGTTGCCGATCTCACTTTTGGTTATAGAAAGCGTTTAACATTGAATGTGATGAATTACATCTGTTTTAATTTATTGATACCATTGTTGACAGTGCCGAGGATACTAGTTATTGCAGAATATCTACCGTTATTAATAGAAAAATTATATTTTCGTTCTACAATTCACTTAAATTTGATTTTGAGGCAAAATTAAAAACTACTGGCGATAAAAATTAATAATGCTGGCGATAAAACAAACTAAATAATTCTGAATTTCCGTAAATAAGGGGAAAATGAATTGAATTTTCCAACGTAAACTACGAGATGAAGTAAAATTACTATTATTTTTAGGTTGATTTTCGAATGGCTATATTTTTCTACTTCACTATAGCAGAAGTAGTTTTTTTGTGAAAATTCCGAAAACCTAAATACAATCAGATTACTAGGTGGATTGTTAGCAGTTGACCTAGAATATTGAGTTTCACAAAAATTTCGGAGACGTTGAAACTCTCTCTGGAATATACAGGGTGTATCAATGATAACTGTATGGCCGATAACTGCAACCTTATTTGATCTAAAGCAAAAAATGTCTTAAATAAAAGTTGTAGAGGGCAATAAAAGCTATGTATACACTAGAGTTTTTTTCTCAACACCATAGCGGTTTGGTCTGTTCATTACCACACCACCGGTTCCTAACAGTGCAGAGCAAAAATGAAAGCTATGTTCCAATATATAGGGAGTCTGGTAAATGCAAAACTTAAACATGTGCTAATGGTTCTACTGGTGTGATGTCTGTATACAGGGTGGCCCAGACCAACATACAATTAATCCTACAGAGTGAACTAGAGCTCAAAATAGGGCGATTGAAATCAACTTTCCTTTATATGCTCCCTTGAGCCATGTGAGTTTGATGAAGGTTTTTTTTTCATAGTTTTGAATAATTCGAAACCCGTGAAAAGTTAGGCTCTGAATTTTGAAGAAAAAAGTTGAAACAGAATTTCAAAAAGAAAAGTGTGAACACGAAATTTAAAAAAAAGCCTTGAATTCACTTGAATTGCTAGACTTAGGTGTAACGCTAATGAGGATCATATCAAAAGAATAAGGAATGTAAAGAGATAATGAAGTAGTGAGAAATCCATCATTACTGAGTACAAGTTTTCAGATCAGTATCATCATTCAAGCTCTTTATATTGTGCGTTTCAGATAGATTAGACATAAACAAATATTTTATGGAACTTATACAAATGTTCGTACAAAAAATAAACAGTACATATTCCAATTAAACATGTTTTCTATTTATGTATAGTTTGCCAACGAAATTATTAGCCAGAACGCTATTTTCTCAATAAATGGGCGGTCGGTTTGAAATTTGAGTGATTTTTATAGGTAAATTGGATGAACAGTTCAGGTATTTAAACATCTGACTGTCAATTCCGGATCAATCGGAAACTTAACGAACTTCGTCATTACGAAAGGAGCTCCCTAAATGGTTTTTAAATTTGGATTCTAATAAAAAGTATGTTAAACATTTATCATATCCTTGACTTATCTTTGACGATGTTTGAGACGTACATTTTATCATTTCTAACAAAAAGTGAAAGTGTGTGCGAGAAGTCCGATATTATTTTCCAATGTCATTTCATACGTATGTAGGTATGATAAGAACAATAATATTCCTCCCGATTCTACAAGAGGTGGTGTTAAATCTGACAGTCAGATGTTGATGACGTCAAATATTTATTCCAAGTGGAAGCCAACGATTAAACCCCATATTCAAAATCTTCTGTTCTGGTTTCAAAGTTCCGATTTTCAGGGGTATCATAATGACATTTTCAATGTTGGGATTTTGATTAAATGATGATGAGAAATAATGGATGTATGAGAATAATTTATAACGTTGAAATTTCCTGAATATAGGACTTAAGTTACTTTCAAAATCAGCGTCTGAATATCAAATTTTACAGCATTAGAATCGGAAGGAATGCTTTTAGTACTGGAACATACAAGGCCGCCGATATTACAATGCAATATATTTAGGATTTCTGGTATAATAGTTTATTTTATTTCAAACTGATGAAATGGGCGACTCATTGTCTCATGTCTTGGAACCGTCCTAACTAAGGATAGAGTATGAAGTATGATACATGTTTCAAGTTTTCGAAGATCCAAATATTAAAAAAAATATTTAGGTTATTCTATTTGAAAAAAAAACAAACTTCATTGAATTTCCATTTGAACCCTAAATTATAGTCAGATGTTTGAATACCTGAAATATTAATCTTTATGTCAAAATTTATAAATTCAACTTGGAGGTTCCAAAATGGCGGACGAGATTTGTGATTATTGTCCAATTGTGGGTTGAGGTTACGAATTTAGCCGGATATTGTCAAAATTCAATATCGTGGCTCCACGATGGCAAACCAGTTAAACATAATAGCTCAGAGCTCACGGAAAAATTACCTTATAATAATGAAGCTGTATCAGAAATGCATAGACTAACGAGACGACTAAAAGCATAAAATAAAATCATGAAAAAACGTTTTAATGACAAACATTTATTCAAATGCGCTAGAAAGAAAAAAATAATTTCTTTGGATGTATAACGTGGATTATTCTGTAGGTTACAGATTGAAAAGCATTTGTATTCGAACTAAAAAATTTTGCAGCATGCTCTATGTGAAAAAAATTATATACAAAGTATCGATAAAATTGTGCCACCCTCAAGTTTTTATTTTCTAATACGAATCTATATTTTTAATTGCATTGATTCAAATGCCAAGAGTCATGTTTCATATCAGCGTAGTATTTACATCTGAACTACAGACTGTTTTGGAAATATTGAACTATTACCGGTAAAATTTCAAATCAACGATAATTAAACAAGAACTTGTTGTATGATCAACTTGGCATTGATCCACTTCTTACTCATTGATATTTTTCAATTACAGCTGTTATGGAATATGAAAAGAGGTTAAAATTCTTCTGGTCATAGTTCAATATACAAAAAGTTGTTATGGCATAGTATTGGAAAATCCTCGCAAAATAAAAAAAATTAGGCAAAAGAAGACTTTCAAAATTTTCAATTTTTCCGGTATAACTCCAGAACTAAGGAAGCTAGATTGTGTTGGGTCAAATAAATGACCTCTGAAATACACAACTTTGCCCCCATTTAACTATCCCTATATCTCTTACCGTTACCATCATCCCGATGCATAGACTCGAATTTGAATAGCATTGTATAAGAAGTGTGGAAAATGACATATTCCGGACGAGTGCGGGAAATACAATTTCCAACGACTTATGCACTCTTTTTTACCTACGACCATGAATATACAAATGGTGTGAATTATGAGTATTAGAATATGAATTCTGAGTATATAATTACTATCATGCGGACTAACAGAACGCAAAAGTTGTTTTCCTCCCTATTGCTCATTTTCCTAATACGACTATTCAATTACTGGACTTCTTGCTTCAGACGGTTTCTGCCGTAAGACGAAGTCCATATTTTCTTTCTCTTTCATTTAATTATACATTAATTTAATTTTAATTATCTAATTTTGATTTTGTTTGACGTTTGGATAATTATGTAAATTTTCCAGATTTTAATAAAATTTTCCTACAATATATTTTCCATATTACCTACTGATATATCTTGGATTCTGCTGGATGCCACGGGTATGTGACAACTTTCCTTTTCTAATACTTTTCATGTGAATGATATATACATTTAAGCCCTGATGATACCTCAGTGTGCCGAAACTAGTTGCCTCTGTTACTTGTAATAATATATGCTGTAGGACGTATTTTGCGTTTTACTTACTGCTATTCCCTTGCATAATATATTTGAGATGGATAGTCTTTTTCATTAACATTAATGTAAGTTATAATCTCTGATAAACTACAAATACAAATTGAAAATCATTTTAGACATTTTTGGTTGTGGTAAAAATAAAAAGTCAATTATTTATTAGTAGTTTGTTTGTTTACAGATCTGATTTCAAGTTTTATTTCGTTGATATAGATGTTAAGTAGCTCTAAATATGATAAAAGAATATATAAAATGAGTAATGTGTCTCCCTCATTTGTAATAAAGTATGTCAATGTACGCACCATTATAGATAAGTAACAGTAACGGTAAGTTACAGCTATTTCTTTTGATGGATCCAGTCTCCATAGTGATAAAAATCGTAAAATATTATCGTTGTACCAACAAATTATCAAGAAAAATAGTTCATAGTCATAACTGGGTTATGAGAAATAACTTTAATTTAAAAAAAAAATAAGTTTTAGGTTTCTTAAAACTGTCTTTAATGTGTAAAATATAGCTCACATGGATTTGTACCAACCGTCAACATCCCTATTACTAGAATATATGTTTCATTCTCCTCTCTCAAAAGAAAAATAAATACACATTTAAAATCACTGGAACTCACTTCGTACGCGATCTATATACAATTTACAGGACACACCGATTCTTTAAGAAATTCAAATCTACCTACTAATAATCGATCAAGATCCCAGTGTTGCCAAATAATAGGAAGCCACTATGTGCGTGATCTCGATGCATTGGGACTGTTCTAAATACATATTGTGTATATCGGCGAATGCCACAGCGCTACAAATCTATACGGACGCCACTTCTGCCGCTATCGCGATATATATATATGTATATATATATATATATATATATATATATATATATATATATATTTATATATATATATATATATATATCTATTTATATATATATATATATATATATAGGCCAGCACTCCTGTGTCGGAGTATAGGCCGCTCTTTTTGAGCTCTTTTGATCCCTTTTGTACGGTGGATCAATCCCTGTGATATCTACTGCTTGCTACAGCATGCGGTGTGAGTTCGCCATCTTTGTAATTTTTTTCCACTCCTTTCTGTCCTCTATTTTTCTTCCCCAGTCACTGACTCCCATTTTCTTTAGGTCATCAATTTTCCCATCTAAGTTTGGGACGTCCTCTGGGCCTGGGGTTGGCAGGCTTCCTATCAGTGATTTTCCTTATTGGATCGTCCTTATTCCTTCTTCGAAGATGCCCGTACCATCTTAGACGCTGCGCTTTTATATGTTTGACTATATCTTTACCATTCATGTACTGACTTATTTCGTAGTTATATAACCTTCTATACCCTTCATTCGGGATATGTTTTAGTCCTATTATCCTTCGCATGATTTTCCTCTCTAGTACTATGAGATTTTCTTCATCTTAATCAGTTAAGCTCATATTTTCACCGGCATACGTTATTACTGGTCGTATTGCAGCTTCATAAATTTTAATTTTGGTTTTTTTACTGATGCTTTTGTTCCTTAGCAGTTTCTGATACTTCCAATACACTTTGTTCCCTGCTATTATTCTTGCGTTTATCTCCTCACTTCTGGTGTTCTTCTCATCAATTACTATTCCCAGGTATCTGAATTGCTCTTTGAAAAGTGTAACCTCCCATATTTATAGTGACTGTGTTGTCTGTCTTCCTCAAAATTTGCATATATTTTGTCTTCTCTTGGTTAACTACCAGCCCTCTCTTTGCAGCATCTTTTATTGAGTTCTTGAATGTATTTTCTAGGGTTTCTTTGTCCCTAGTGATTAAAGCTAAGTCATCAGCATATCCTAGTATTTGTGTGGAGCTGTTACCAATCATTCCTTTTATGTCTATTGCTTTAATCACTCCATCTAGGGTTAAGAATTTTTCAGAAATTCCTACTCGTATGTTCCTCATATCAGATATTAGCCATTCTCTGTTGACAGAGTCAAACGCTTGCTGAAAGTCGATGACTAATACATGTAGATCAATGTCATGTTCATAACACTTTTCGATAGTCTGTGTTAGTAGGTGTATGGCGTCTACCGTAGATCTTCCTTTACTAAATCCCTGTTGATATTGACCTAATATGGGTTCAGCCTGTTTATTTAGTTCTATTTTTATTAGATTGGTTAATATCTTGTATGTAGTGTTAAGCAGCATTATACTCCTGTAATTCTTGCATTTGGTTGGGTCTCCTTTTTTGAAGATTGGCATACGTTTGGCATACGTTCTTCTGTCCATATATTCATTATCAGGTCATATATTTGTTGAAGAAAGGCCTCTCCTCCATTGTGGATTAGTTCGTTATTTATATCATCTGGGCCTGCCGCCTTGTTTGGTTTGAGTTGTTTCACAACATCTTTAAATTCCTCGAAAGAGGGTCTGTACTGCTGTTCACCGATTTCTCCCCCCGTTACTGCTTCCTTATAATTTTCGTCCATAATATGATTGTTTTGGTATATATTTTGGAAGTATGTTTCCCATTCTTTTTTATTTATTTTTACTGTCCCAATTGCGTTTCTGCTACTGTATTGCTTTCTCACATATTCGAAGAGTTTTCTATTATCCCTATTGTTCTCTTCTGTTTTTTGCATTTGTTCTGCAACCCAATTTGATTTTTTTCTTCTGTAGGTTTTTTCCGCTTTTTGCCTTATCTTTCTGTATTTGTCAATCTCTTCATATTTTCCTGTTTCCAACCATTTATTTCTTGCTTGTTTTTTCTCTTCGCTTACCAGCTCACATTCTTCGTCGAACCATTCTTTGGATGCTTTATTTTGTTGGAATCCAATTTCTTTCTCTGCAGAGTCTATAATGCTATTTTTATTGATCTTCCATTCACTGTCTATATCTCCTTTTTCATTATGAATTCTCAGTTTATAGGGTTTCCGCATAATTATTTTCACCCTTCTCTATTTCCAGCTTTTTTAAGTTCCACTTTCTTTTGTTGTGTTTGAAAGGTTTATATCTTGATATTTTCATGTTCATCTTCGCTATTAGTAAAATGTGGTCTGTATCTGCATTTGCTCCTCGGTATGACCTTGTGTCATTAACCATTTTCATCCATTTCCTTGATATCAAAACATGATCGATTTGGTTGCCGCTCCTTTTTCCTGGAAATAACCAAGTTGTCTTGTGCTCCTTTTTATGCTTAAATTTTGTACTAATTATAAAAGTATTTGTCCCCGCAGCTAGATTGCACAGTCTTTTGCCGTTATCGATTGTGATCTCGTGTATTATTTATTTTCCAGCTATTTCTCGATTACTTTCTTCTTTTCCTATCTGGGCATTAAAATCTCCTATTATTATCAAAATGTCATTTCTAGAGATATCTTCACAGGCGTCACTTATCTTCTCATAAAACTTTATTTTCTCTTCTTCGCTTGCTTTTTCCGTTGGGGCGTAGGCATTAATTATACTTATATTTGCTTGTTTATTCTCAAGTTTTAAATATGAAATCCTACTGTCGATTGGCTTAAACTCAATTACTTTGTTTCGTATTTTTTTACTGACCATTATTGCTGTTCCATCCCTTCCTTGTTTTTCCTCCCCTGAGTAATACATCGTAAAGTTTTTGTTTTTTATTTTCCCTTGTTTTTTCCATCTGATTTCTTGTAACGCCAGAATGTCTAAATCATAATTCATCATTTCTTGCGCTATGCTGTGCATTTTCCCAACTTTTGGCATTGTTTTGATATTCCAAGTTCCAATTTTCAATGAGTTTACTTTTTGTTTCACCCGCTTCACCCTGTTTGATATTTTCCTAACGTTGTCTTTGGCTTTTGTTATAGTTTTAGTTACTTTTTGTTCCTTGTTATTTGCGCCGTGGTCATTTTTACAATGTTTCGATCCTCTTGAGCTACTTTTGCTGGTAGTTTTTTCCTTTTTTTATATCCGTAAGATTTTTAATTTTGATCTACTGCTGAATGTTTTTCCTTTGGGTTTGGAACCTGATGGTCTAACTGTATCTTTCCCTTGCATGTTTTGTTTTAATTCATTTAAAGAGTAAGCCGTTCCGTTTATCCATTGACTGTTATAATTTAGATTCGCTTGATGTCCTTCATTCCTTGCTTGTTTCATGTATGATATAAGTTCTTTCCGTTGTATTAGTACTTCTCTAGTAAAGTCTTCGTTTATGTATATTGGTGTATTTTTGAATTTGTTTGTTTGTTTTAATATTTCTACTTTCTTCTTGTATTCCTTCAGTTCCAGCAAAATCGGTCTTGGTTTACTAGGGTTAAGATTTTGTTTCCCTATTCTTCTAGTTTCAATAACTTCATCGCTTTTAAGTTCCAGCTCCAGCTTCTCCATTACATTTCGTAAGACACTCGTTAGTTGCAGCTCATCTTCGTTTCCCGTTTCTCTTACTCCCTGTATTATAAGGTTTTTGCTCCTCGCTTCACGCTCTAATTTTTCTATTTTCTCTTCATGCCTGCCTAAAGCCTCTTTTAGTTCATGATTCTCCATTCTAATGCGGTTGTTTTCTCTTTTTATTTTCGCCATTTCGCTCTGAATGCTATCTAATTTTTTCTCAATCCTTTAATTTCTATTTTCAATTCCTTCTAGTTTTCCCAATATTTTCCCCAGTGCTTTCCCCATCTCTGAATTTGCTTCCATTTTGGAATTGACAGGTACCGCGTCACAGACCTAGTTTTTATTTACCAAGATCCTACTTAATTCAAATCTCGGCCCGGTGTCTGTGCTAGCTGTGCTCTATCGTTTCCTTGAGCGTATAATTCAGTTTGTTTCCTAATTCAATTGTTGTATATTCCAGTTGTAGTGAATTTATTTCTTAGATTACGGTCCTGTATCGTCACACTGATATTGTTGTATTAGCTTCCCATTAACAAGTAATTAATATGGTATCACAACTGTTTTTGTTAGACAACTTGTTCATGGTTCTACTTTGAATATGTATGCTCATATACAATAACTGTTTTAAACTCACCTATTTCTATCTGCTTTTTGCTACTCAATCACTGCTACTGCTTTTAGTCTGATATTGCCCACTTTTCTAAATTTCCACAGATTTTTAAACCACTTATTTTTTAATTTAATCGGGATCGAGATTTCACGTGCTTCGCCTTTGCTAGTCAAGGTCGAACTCCGCTAACTCCGCTAACTCCATATAGGCACACAAAAAACAACTGTCAGGTCATCTTCATAGAATGGAGAGAAAATAAAAAGAAAGTAAAAGGAGAAGAGGCAGACCAAAGAGATGGTAGAAGGAAGCGGTGGTAGAAGACTTGGAAAATGAACGACTCCAATATATTTATTTATTCATTTGTTCATATGTTTATCTATAGAATCATTCAAATTTCAGAATTTTTGGAAGCTGACATATGTCTCAGTGAACGTTTCTCAATCGCACCCACACATCTTCGATGCGAGCAGAGAATCCCATGATTTGAGCCTCCTCAAGATATTCAGTAACAACCAAGCATTGTGGGGCGATAGATATGCTCTTTGTTCTGACGACACCTTACTATTACTCGCCTATAGAAGCCCATAAGGCAGGACCGCAATTCATCAAAAACAATACGCTACTCCAATCCGCCATTGTCCGAGCTCATGTTTACACTTCTCGCTACTTGAAGATGATTTCAAAGTGTCGCGTACTGAATGAGGTCTTCAGTCCTGATCAGACGCTTCGTACCTCTGCTATGTTCCTCGCATAAAGTTTCTTCCAGTTTAGGCGTTAACCATGGCCATCTTCTAGAGCCGAAACAGTTTGTGCCGTTTCAACACCATATATGCTAATTGCAAAACATTCACAATGACAACTTTACATAACAATATGCAATAGACACATTCCTACTTTTCTAAGTAGACTCCGGTTCACGATAGAAGAAGCCACCTGAAGTTGCAGTAGTATGCGCCAACTTGTTGTCAAAACCAGCGCCAAATTGTAATACTGAGGTTCGATTTCAAACAAGTGACGTATCGATTTCATATTTTGTAGATTAACAAAAAATTAAAATATTAATAATGGTTTATTTATCATGATATGTACAATTTCTTTGAAGGTTGGTGATAGTGTATTTAAAGTTTTATCGCTATGTGCCTTATGGGTTATAGTTAAGGAAAACAAACATTACTAAAAGTAGTTTTCAAATTAAAAACAAATTATTTGCAAACGTCCTTCAAGTTGTAAATAGGTAGGTACATCATTTAGGTATGAAAAAAGTAAAAAAAAACAGAAAAGATGATATCGCTGAATGCCTCATTGAAATTTGCCAATGGTTCGTAGTTTATATTATTGAAGGATTCATTAATTTTTGAACTGAAATCTTGTTGAATTGAAGTAATTTTTGAAAAATATTGATGAAATTTCAATTACAATTACCTTTCTTATTTTTTCTAATCTAAGTGAAACTTCTGTGCTGAACCATTCTTCAATTATTTCACCTGCTGTTAATTTAAAATACTATTTTGAGTTGCTCCTTTAATCGTTTGGTACGTATTTATTTTTTGTGTCCATCATGTGTTTCCGTGATTTGTACCATTATATTTCCTTTAAATTATAATAAGAAATAAGTTAAAATATAATATATATTTGTCTGATAAGTAGATACCATCACTTCCAATGTGAAGTTCGATTCTTAATGGACACATTATACATTTATTAAAACTAAGCAATTATAATGAAAGGGATGTACCATTTGAATCAGTCCTATTACACTCATATAAAATGGATTCTTTCCCATTTGCGAGTTTTCATCTCTGCCTGCAACAGTAAACAAGACAATCCTGTATTCACAATTAGATTCCAAAGTTTAATCAAAAATGTATTATTTTGAATCCATTCAGTTTCGCATTTCTTCACATTTTGGCAAATAGAGCACCATTCTTGAACAGATACTTCAGAAAATTTCTTCCTGACTAATTTCAAACCTTTTCCTAATATATCGTATCATCCCTTGGATTGCACGTGCGAGCTGGGCATTTGTGTTTCATCAGTATACACAATAATCCAGCCTTTGGTTCTATATAATTCAGTTTTCGGTTCTATATTTAACAATATTTTCTAAGAAATTTATACTTTTAAGGCGAATATCATGCGATTCTATAGTCACCTTTCTGCTGTCTTGCGTGCGCTGCCATCTACAATAAAGGCATTATTTGCTCCACACATTTCACAATTTTCCCCAGTCACACAATTATTTTTACTTTCAACACTCGCGTCTTCAATAACTAATAAAAACTACTTACCTAAGACTACTTATACTTCGGTAAAACAATGTGCACTTTGTGAAGATTACCTAGAAAATTATTAATATACTTCAATATAAAACTATTTTTCTACTAAAAGTAATTTTAGCTCAAAACTAATACTAAAAGTAAACATACTTTATTGCGCAGGAGAAAAGAAACAAGGGAAAATAGCACAGCATATATGGCGAATAAAAAGCAAAGGAACAAACTAATGAACTTTGAAGATGTTTGAAAATATTAAAATATAAATGAGGAGAATTGAAACAGTCTTATTTAGTTATATTCAATTTAATAATAATTAATAGTATTCGTGAAATTAGTCAAATTCTCCCAACATTTTAACGAATATTTATGAAATTGTACAAAAAAGATATGTTTAAATGAATTATAGATGCCTATAGTAAAAACAGTGAACAAAATGTTTACAACAATATTGATGAAAATCACGGAAGATATTGAAACAGATGATATACTCGTTGAACCGTCAGAATCGTGAATACTAAAAAGGGATTCAGATTTATTGGATATTATTACTAATAATTCAGTAGATGATGTAATTTCAACAGAATTCGTCGAAATTAAAATGGAATTTAAAATAATTTAAAAGAGACATACATTTTATACATGACAAATTTTTTATATAGTTAGTATATAGGTTATTTAATGCAAGGGATTTCAGGAATTTTAATAAATAGTAAATAAGGTATGTTAATATTTATATGTATAACAATTTATTAAAACACAATCCTTATATATATTCATTCAATTTTTTTTTAGTTCATCGAAAGTTAAAAGATTATTAAAATTTCACTGTTACATGATCACGGCAATAATTTTATAAATAACAATGATTCAAATTTTCTGCTGCGATGAGTTGATGTCGTCACGAAACTAGAATGTTATTTTCATGCTTTGTATATGTCTTAGAAATTAATGGTTTATTATAATGTGAAAAGCGAATCGTTGTTAAAGAAACTATTTTTATACAAATTTCTTTTGGAAATTTATCAAATCAAAATTCCAGATTATAATTTAAAAATAAAACAGCGAAAAGTTTTCCGAACAACCAAGAACGATGATGAGATTGAAGAGAAAAAATTGTCAGAGAAAAGTCAGTAGGATTTAAAACGTCAAAGAGGAAGTGATATTATAATTTAGCTCGTCAATAAGGACGATTCAAAAAGTTTATATTTAAAGTACAGCAGAAACAGATTTGAACCAATTTTATAATAATAATAGGAGTTTGAAGATAATTGTATATCCAGAAGAAAAAAGTCATGCGGATTTAAAAAACGTCAAAAAAGAGGCAAGTGATATTGTAATTTATTTCGACAATAAGGAGAATATAAAAACGTTTATATTTAATGCCCAAAGACATATAAACCAATTTCATAATAATAATACTAAGAAGATAGAAGATAATCATCATACATCAAGTTAAATGATATATATCTGGGGATGAAATTGAGACATTACGGGTAAATTTAAGAAGAGCTCGTCAATAATATTTTGGACAGTACAACCGAAAGAAATTGAGAGTGAAGATTAGTTTGAAGTGAATAAAAGGTGCCGTTTTAAAATATTTTATTAGAGATCTCTAAAATTTCATTAGGCCTTTATATCTAAATTGAGGAATGCATTCATAATGAGTAATTCATCAAACTTTTTAATTGTCACAAAATAATTGTATTTGTTTATACATAGCATATGTATACACATTTTCTTGTAAAAAACTTCTATAATTAAAAAAAAATCCTGAAATTATTAATTTGTTCATTTTAATTTCACAATCCAATAATTAAAGTAAATTTGAATAGCGCAATTGAACCCTACCTTGTGATAGAGATTCATGCTTAATGATTGTTATTATAATAATCAGTACAGTCGTTGCTAAATAATAATGAAAGAAAAATTGCTGAGCTAGAAAAATTAAAATAATAGTCTGGGCACCAATAAAAAATAATTTTTTTTTTATTTCTATAATTAAAATACAGAAGAAACCAATACGATATATATATATATATATATATATATATATATATATATATATATATATATATATATATATATACATATATATATATATATATATACATATATATATATATATATATATATATATATATATACATATATATATATATATACACACTAAAACATTAGAAAAAATAATCAAAAAAAGAATGGTCTCTTACCTTAACAAGCATAATTTCATTTCAAATAATCAGTATGGATTCAGATAAGGGATTTCTACTCAAGATGCTATTATTTTTCTCACCTCCAAAATATCAGAAAATCTAGAAAAGAGTAAACCAAGTCTGTGTGTTTTCTTGGATCTTGCTAAGGCCTTCGACACTGTGAACCACTCACAGCTGTTGATGAGCTTGCAAAATATGGGTTTCAGGGGAAGCACATTTAATCTCATGGAGAGTTACCTTAAAAACAGAGAACAATACGTGAAAATTGATAACGTCGTTAGTGAAAAAAGGATTGTGGAGTGTGGAGTGCCGCAAGGAACAGTTTTGGGGCCAATTCTCTTTACAATATATATCCATGATATATTGCGTCACGATACTTGTGGCAGCATTGTTTGCTTCGCTGACGATACAGCAGTATTGTACAGTGCTGATAGCTGGAATGACCTCAGAGCTAAAGCAGAGGAAGACATGGGTAAACTCTTTGAATATTTCGCAGATAAAATTCTATCAATAAACTTCGAAAAAACATTCTTTTTACCATTTTCTTGCTAGATTCAGATATTTACGAAATATACTAGATACCTCGCGAATGAAAACAATCTATTGTGCAATTGTGGAGTCTCGTCTTGCATATGGGATAGTTGGCTGTGGTGGAGTAGCAATATCGCATTTGAAAAAATTAGATGTATTACAGAAAAAAATTCTAAAAATTCTCCTTGGAAAACCACCACAATACTCATCGGAAGCACTTTTCAAAGAATCAAAATTGCTGAACCTCAGGCAACTTTACTTCCTAAGAACTGTTGTTGAACAACATAAAAACCGAACGAATTTGAACTATGTAAATCATAGGCATAATACAAGATTTAAAGTCAATGCACAACTGAGCACAATATGCTCAACCAAAACAATCGTTCAGAGATCATATAATCATCTTGCAAACCGGCTATACAATTGCTTACCTCTGGAAATCAGACTTGCAACGACAATTTTTTCATTTAAAAAAGATGTCAAATGTTTCATTTTAGAGATAGATAGAGTTTCTATATATCGATTAATTGACCCTTCGATCTCATGAAACATACTATGTAATTGAGATAACACTATTCAGTTGTTCACTGTACTGACATAGAGGAGGCGAATTCATGTTCATATCCCTTATATTGCTTTTATGTTCCTTTAACCCCATTATTTATTCAATAAACATGCACGATGAATGAATACCCACGCCCAGGCAATGCCTTAGTGGGTGTTTATTCTTTATTGGAATAATAGAGTATATTGTTGTATTGACGTTTTGTTCTTTATTTATTTATTATTAACATTAAATTGATTATGTAATATCATTTTTCCTCGATTTAAGTATCCTTGACGACTAAATTTTCTAACTGTTTTAATTAACGCAAAGTTTAGTTATTAACTGTGCTTTATGTTGATTATATTGAAGGCATTCTGTAGTTTTCTCCTCTTTTATTATTATATTTTGTGTTTTATACTTCACATTTTATATTTTGTGTCTTATGTTTTGTATTTTATATATTGTATTCCATATTTTTGTATTCATGTCTTATATCATCAAATATATTGGACTGCTAATTATCGATATGTACCACGTACAAGCTGTTTACGACAGCTTCTGTGTAGTTACCACGTTTATTTGCATTTGTTAAAATATGTATTGTATTTATTGTATTTACTACTTTTTGTGAATAAACATTATTATCATTATATAGCAACAAAGAGATTCATGGGTAATTACCTCTTTGTTGTTGTTGTTAACATATCACGCGATATTCCTACATCTTCTTTTATATATATATATATATATATATATATATATATATATATATTTAGTCTCGACTGACCAAGTTTAGAAGAAAACTCTAAAATATTGGGGATGAAGTCTGGGGCCAGCAATAATTAAACTACGAATAGATTGTCTGGACTCTTTTATTAAAATCTAGTTTTCGAAACTAATTCGTTTTTTTTCAAGACAGCTGAAATAATATTATACGAATTAATTATCAATTAATATATAATATCGGTTGCTTACTAATAGTGAGATTTATTATAACAGCAATTGAAACATAAAGAATATCTACATATCACATCCGCAAAACTAGACTACATGTTGTTTAAATTTATTGAACTATCATCAACTCAATCATTTCTAGAAGAGCTAAGAATGGTTCGAGGGTTTTATTGTCTAAATCTGAAATTAGTTTGTTGATTTTATGTTGAATTGTGCTAGTATGGTACTTATTAAGTTTTTCTATAATAGGTAGAATCATCCAATAATTCTAAATATTTAGTAATATAATTATTTTTGTACACTGCAACCGTGACATTACCTTTGTCACTAAATAAAATATGAACTTCTGGATAGTTTTTTGAAAATTATTTTGTCTTATGCTAAAGTTGCGTTAGATAATGGAAATTATTATTATGTTTATGTAATAAGTTCATAATTACATTTGTAGCTTGAGCTCTACATAGGTTTTTTTATGTGAATCTAAATTGTGTATTAAATTTACGGAATCTGCTAAAAATTGACCTAGATTAAATTCAGTCTTATAAACTAGTAAGCTGAATTTAGAACCTAATGATAAAAATTGTTTTAATTCTAATGGGTAAACAATATTAGTTAAATTCTTGAACCATTTATCTTGAGTTTTAATTTTGTTAATTTGATTATCATTTAAGTTTTCTTATTTCCGACGGAGTGTCTCTTATTGCAAAAAATACCCTATTATATTTAATTTGAGTACGTCTTTGAAATTCTGAAGAAATGTAAAAAGGAAAAATATTTTTTATTCGTGTCATGGTTTCATCAAGCTCCAATTCAAGTTTCTTTAACTCACACACCGTGAACTTTATCTTCAAATTAAGTAATTTTCTACTTAACCTTTTATTGAAATTGGCAACGTCTTGTCCAACTCCTGCTAGTCGTTCTGTTACATGGCTGGGAAACACTCCTAGTGATTAACAGGATAAGAAGAAAATTCGACAATTCCTTTTTGCTCCTATTTTTAGACTTATAGTGGCCCAAAGTTTGAGTAACCTAACAGCTTCATGTCCAAAGTGGTTAAGTATGCCTTGTAAAAAACCCATTCTTATAAGTAAACTAGAATTTACTCTCGACTGACCAAGTTAAGAAGAAAACTCTAAAATATTGGGGACGCAGTCTGGGGCCAGCAACTAAACCATGAAAAGATTGTGTGGACTGTTATATTAAAATCTAGCTTTCGAAACTATTTCGTTTCTTCTTTTAGACATTTGAAATAATATTATACGAGATAGTTAACAATTAATATATAATATCGGTTACTTACTAAAAGTGAGATTTTTTAAAACAGCATTTGAAACATAAAGAATATCTATCCGAAAACTAGACTGTATGTTGCTTAAATTTATTGAACTACATTTTCACTTTTAAGAGTATAATTTCATTTATTTTTTCGTGACTAAGAAAAATGAACTTGTTTGTTAAGAGGTAAATTAAATGAATTTTTAACGTTTTAAATAGAGAGTTGAATTCGGCTTGGGCCTTTTTTGTAGTTATTAAAATATTTCAGAAGTAAACAAGTGTAGGATAGTTTTCCATTTAGAACAAAGACGTGGCACATCTATCCGAAAACTAGAGTGTATGTTGCTTGAATTTATTGAACTACATTTTCACTTTTAAAAGTATAATTTTATTTATTTTTTCGTGACTAAGAAAAATGAACTTCTTTCTTAAGAAGTAAATTAAATGTATTTTAACCCGTAACTACTACTAACGGGTCCTAAGGACCCAGCGACATCTACATTCTTGAAAATAGCCCAGACATATTAGAGTGGGGAAATCGTGCTTCCAGTTATTCTCCAGTCAAGTAGTTCTTTGTCGAATGCTGTTGTGAGTGGTTGTCTATATTCTTTACTTTCAAAGCAATACGATATTTGGGTCCGTTGGACCCGATAGTAGCATAATTGTTACTTTGTAAACTTGGATAATTTAGGTAAGTGGGCATGTAAATTTATGTATATTCCTAACTAGTTTCTTGAGTATGGTTATAATGAAGCAATATTATATTGTAAGATACTCATACTTGCTAATTTTCATAGTAATGAACGCCTCAACCAATGAGCTACTTTCGGATCGCCAGTTGGCGGAATTATTAGACGATGACGCTTTTTGGATAGATATGGAGAATGATAACAATGCGCAGAACGTTGAAGAGGTACCTATACCGGAAGAAGAAAAAGGTAGGGCTTTTGGTCAAATATTGAGTGGCGGCGACGAAAGGGATAAGGAAGAAGAGGATAACGAACTTTTCAGTGACCATGATTCAGAAAGCGAAGTTGAGGCTGATTCAAGTGAAGATGATAACCAAGAAGAACATCTAACAGATTATTCCACTGATAGTAACACCGCTTCGACTTCAAACGCTTCACTACCTCAGAAAGCGTGGTACGGAAAGGATAGAACTAAATGGTCCAAAGAAGCTCCTTCTTGTAAAAAAACTTTACAGCACAATATTATAAAAAATGTGTTACCTGGTCTGAAAGGCCCATCTCGTGTAAATCGTTTGACAACTCCGTTGGAAGCTTGGAAGTTACTCTTTACCGACAATATGATTCAAATTATTGTTGAAAACACTAATTTAAAAATCGACGAAATGAAAGCTCATTACAGTAAATTTAAAACATGCAGAAACAGCAGAAAGACATTTTTGCCTACGTTTGTACAGACGAATTGGAAATAAAAGCTTTTATAGGGCTTCTATACATGCAAGGACTGTTCAAGTCAGGTCATGAAGATAAATCTATGTGGGCTACTGACGGAACCGGAAGGCCACTATTTCGATCCACTATGTCATTGGCACGGTTTTTATTTTTATTGGCCTGTCTTCGTTTTGATGATACTACAACTAGACCTGAAAGGGTGAAAAGTAACAAGTTAGCTGCAATCTCCGATCTATTTGAACAGTTCGTAACCAATTCCAAAGAAAATTATGCTTCGGGATCTAATCTCACCATAGACGAGATGCTAGTTCCGTTTAGAGGGAGTTGTTCATTTCGCATGTTCATCCCCAACAAACCCGCTAAATACGGGATAAAAGTGCAAGTATTAGCTGACAGCAAAACCCACTATATGGTAAATGCCGAAGTTTATACTGGTGAAGATCCAAAACCTATGAGTGTAAAAAGTAAATTGTCGCATCACACGCAAGTAGTGTTACGTTTGATTGCACCCGTTGCAAATAGTAATCGTAACATTACGGGAGACAACTGGTATTCTTCTATTGAGTTGATTGATGAACTGAAAAAAAGTGGTGTAACATATGTGGGCACAATGCGAAAAAGTAAGAGACAGATCCCTCCAGAGTTCCAACTAAATAGAAACAGAGATGTACAATCTTCATGATTTGGGTTTTCAGCTCAAACCACTATTGTTTCTCATGTTCCAAAATGAGGAAAAGCAGTTATACTAGTCTCTAGTATGCATCACGATAATTCCGTAGATGATGTTAGCACAAAACCCGAAATAAATTTATACTACAATGGCAGTAAAGCAGGTGTTGACGCACTTGACGAAAAATGTGCTAATTATTCGACGTCAAGAAGAACTCGCAGATGGCCAATGTCATTATTTCACGCCATACTAAATATTGCTGGAGTAAATAGCAGGATCATATACCAGTTCGCCTAACAAGGAAAATAAATTTCCAGGTACAATTTCCTCAAAGAGCTGGGACGTGAATCGTATACTCCGTACATGACGGCATATACAACATGCATGTACCTCGCAAACTTCGTTCGATGGCCGCTGATATTTTAGGAATTGTCATGGAGGAACCACCTGTACCTTCGGAAAACCCATGCAGGTCGAAAAGACCCAGATGCTGCGTTGGCTCGCCAGGAAAAGACCGAAAAACAACTAATTACTGCGCTAGGTGTAAAATTCCCATATGTTTAAAATGTGCGGCCACAATGTGCCCAAAATGCATTTAATTATTATTTTCTATTATTATGTTATAACAGAAGCATAGCTTGGTTAAATAAATGTAAGAAATAAAGTTTTTGACAAAAATATTATTGTCATGAGTTTTTTAATTATTGGGTCCCTGGGACCCTCTAGTATTATTTACGTTGCGTATTTTGAGTAGTAGCTGTTACGGGTTGAACGTTTTAAATAGAGAGTTGAATTCGGCTTGGGCCTTTTTTGTAGTTGTTGAAATATCTCAGAAGTAAACAAGTGTAGGATAGTTTTTCCTTTTGAACAAAGCCGTGGCATATTGAGATTTTATAATGAATTCTGAGAATAAAAGATGAGTTTATCAAACCTTTTCAATATCTTATGTAAATTCATGTGAACCAATTGGGGTAAATTTTTTATAAACAAAAATAGAACGGTTTAAAATTCTAGACGTCAAAACATATAAAGTATTTAGTTTTGGAAGATGTGCAAGTTACGGAAAAGTTGAGGTTGCAACTATCTATCATTAATAAAAACATTAAAAGTATTATTAAGATAATGATTTTTTCGAGAAAATAGAAAAAATTGAAACAAAATGTGATCTAATTTCGATTTCAAAAGTTCTTTTATGTAGGTTCTTTTCCACTCTAAGGACACTAGCGTTATTATAGTCTATAATGTGATCATTTACTATTGCATTTGATGCATTTCAATAAATGAGTCCACACATTATTTTCATAGTTTAATTGAATGGCCGCAGACTGCATCTCCAATATTTTAATATTTAAGTTTATCAAACTTATATTCTACTTTTGTTCAGGATATATAAATTGTAGATGATATCCCGAATACTTTGCAGTTTTCCAAATTTTATTGCTCTCAGTGTCTTGAATATGGATAATTTTTACATTTACACCAACTAGTTTTTTAGAAAACATGGTTTTAGATTAAATAAAACACAAAACTCGCTTATCAACTAGACATACTTCTTAAAATATTCAAATTCAAAAATATCCGACAAATACAAGATTGCTTCCGGAAACCAGAAACACGAATGGCTATCATCAAAAACCATCGTTTTACGACAGTGGTCGGTACTAAACGCCGTAAATAAACAAGACATAAAATGGTTTCTGCGATTGTAAATGTTCCAACTTCAGGTAGCTTCTTCACTCGTGAAATGCAGTCTTCCCTGATAGTACTTTTTAGATATTTGGATGAGGACCGTTTGATGCCAAACGGTTATCAAAACATCAACTTTTAGTTTATTTAAACAACTGAAAAATCCTACAAAATAAATAATGTCAAATAACGGGGTAGTCTTAATTTTATGTTCAGCGGTGTATTATTATCAGCTTTTATTTTATTAAAATAATTCGAAAACTTTATATAGCACGATTTTTTTAACGCCCGTTGACACACGGACTCACGCGACATTCATTATCGTTGTGTTATATATTCACACAAATCTGTTACACGCATGGACATATGGCACGGTATAATTTTTTATTTCATGCAACTTGTACGACTTTTTAACTGCATTCTTTGTTGGTTTTTACAAAACGTTAAACTGTTTATACTATTTTGGATATTGCTTTCCGTGTTTAACATTAATTACTATTCCAGTTTTGTTAACGACAAGGATACAAATTTTCATATGTATCAGAGTCGGGTGATTATTGTCTGTTTTTAAATCAATTCATTCCAATATCCCAGACAACGGTATTTGCCGAGTAACGCAAGTACACCCCAACAAAAACCACCACACCGAAAATGCTCAATACAAACTGTCTACGACATGAAACTCAATTTTCAAATGGCCGAAAAAATAGGAACGTTTTCAGCGATCACGATGAAATTCTGTCAGTGGATTCGGGGTGCGAGGTGATGCTACAGTAAAATTTGAAACACATCTATACTAAAAGGTGAGATACATGTACACTCGATTTAGGTGGTTCGTCGGAATATATATTTGTGGCAACATCGTAATGGCTCTAACGATTTCAATGAAACTTTTCAGGATAAAAAACACCTTAAATATTTTTTATAGCTCAATACAAGACCTTTTCAACGGTATATAGCATTTGACATATTTGTTGTACCGTCATGGAGTTAGCCAAAATGAGTGGTCCACTCTTTGATTGAATATCGTTTTTTCAGGTTTATTCCAATTTATACGGTTTTAGACCTCAGATCCAATATTTTCACGAAAAAATTTTTCCTTAAATACTTCATACCTCTAACAAATTAATTAAAAAAATCTATATTACTTTTCTTAAGTATATAGTAATACTACCAAAACTGCCATCTACGGATGTCAGTAAAACTTTGCGCCATGTACACGTCTCAAGTTACTCTAGAAAGAATAAAATTTCCATTTAATAAACAATTAAATTACCTAACCAAATTTAAATCACAAACATTTTTGAAATCACGTAAAATACCATGTCATATATTCAATGTATCCACCTTTTTCTATTTTCAATTGATACTTACAAAGAAACACTCTTCCAAATAATTCTCAATTTATTGACTGAAATTTATTCAGATAAATAAAATTTTTATATATATATATATATATATATATATATATATATATATATAGATAGAAAATTTATTGTTCTTTCGTACAGAATACATAAACAATGAGTGATAATATTTCCAATATAAATGTAAAAAATAATAATTAAAAAAAAGAAATGAATTATAATTTTATAGATATGCTTAGATGATGCCTTGACGGGAGTGAGAGTATACTTACTACTCGTTTATAACGAATGATCTGATTTTTAAAATATTCTTTGTCACATTATATATTTGATATAATAAGTGTGGTTCAGCTTCATTAATTACTGTTTCAAAGTCCGTTAGGGACTGATAGGTTTTAGAGAAGAAATATCTAATTTGTTCATACATTGGACATACAAATAATAAATGTTGTAGCGATTCTGGAAGTAGACAGTTGCAAATTGTGCATATTTCATTTGTTTTTATGGTACATGCATTGTTATTAACATACATATACAGTATTTTAGTGTTAGTAGTGCGTAGTTGTGAGATGAAGCGTTTAATATGCAAAGGGATTGAAAGATCTAAGTGGTTTGTGCTTTGAAAGGGATGCTTGTTTTGTAGTATGTGTTTATACATTGGACCATATGTACTTAGTAATATTTTATTCCAATCCTCTATATGACTATATTGTTCGTATTCTTCTAAAATAATGTTGATTTTATCCCCATCGAAACTATGCATATCAAACTCTGGAGCTCCAATTTCAGTTAAAATATCATTTATTTGACTTACCCAATTGTATTTTGACACAGTTTTATTTTGTGGGTATAGTTGGTGAGTTCTATCTAGCGCTTTTATATATACATAGCTATTTTCCAACTAATTTTAAGCTGATCTAAAAAATCATTTGGCAATAAAAAAATGTATGAGACTTGGCCCAATTTTTGGTATAGAGCGGCAAAAATTGGGCCAAATCTTATAAATTTTTTTATTGCCAAATTATTTTTTAGATCAGCTTAAAATTAGTTGGAAAATAACTATGTATATATAAAAATTTTATCTGAATAAATTTCAGTCAATAAATTGAGAATTATTTGGAAGAATGTTTCTTTGTAAGTATCAATTGAAAATAGAAAAAGGTGGATAAATTCAATATACGACATGGTATTTTACGTGATTTCAAAAATTTCTGTTATTTAAATTTGATTAGGTAATTTAATTGTTTATTAAATGGAAATTTTATTCTTTCTAGAGTACTTGAGACGTTTTACTGACATCCGTAGATGGAAATTTAGGTAGTATTTCAATTATTTTTGTAGTCTAATCTTTTAATTCGTTCTATTGTTCATTTACTGATTCGTTTTTTCTACACTATCTTCAAAAAATATTTTCTTCAATTTTTCGACTATTGTTTAAGCCAACCAGGTAAAGTGTGGCCAGTCTTTTTTTGGTAACATATATAAATATAAATATATATATATATATATTATCTATATATAATATCTATATATATATATATATATATATATATATATATATATTATTATATATTCAAGCCTCTATGATGAATTTTAATTATTTAATTTTAATGTAAACCTTCCTGTAAAGATAAATGTCAATTCACCTCACGCGTTGATGTATATTGTCGCAGCGACAATTCTTGTACATACAACTTAAAACCTTATGTAAGAAATTTCTACTTTGACAGTAGTTGTCAAAAATATGCCCGGCTCTAATAAATATTAATTTAGTATTTCTAGAAAGGAGTTGATATGTGTAATCGACCTATTACTCTTCTCTCAGGGTGGGATCAAACTGTTAAAAAAATTAATTATTCTAAATTTGTTTAAATTTTTACGTATCTCCAAATTATCTGTTTCACTATTGGTCATAACCTATAGTAACTGTATGTTTAATATTATAAAAGGCACTTTAAATCTCTGATAACGTTTCCAATATTTCTGTCACTGAAAATTACCAACTGTCACTGATTTGATAGATAGTTTTATTTAATGAAAAATGTTCAATTTTCTGATATAATGTTATAAAAAGACTATAGTGAGTAGGAATGCAAAATTCTATATTATACTACTAGATTCAAATACAAATTAACAAATTAATATTCCCAAAATTATCACAACGAAACAACAGTCGTAATTTCTACGAAACTTAAAATTACTACAACCTATATGCTATAAATTAACCTAATGAAAAACGTTTAATAAAAGTTCCAATTGTCGATCTAAATCTTGATATGGATAAATGTCAAAAAACAATCTTCACTCAAATTTTTCCAGTTCAAAACTTTTCTTCTCTTTTGTGAATTTCCTTATATGATTTATTAATTTTGTTTGCAATCAAAAATCTAATAGATGCATCTATGTCAAATTTAATTCAAAACTAGGCCTTATTATTTCTCGAGAAATTATTGTGAAGAAACTGGATCAGACTCACCAACTAATAACTGGACAACTCGTACAATTCTATTTTATCTTACAATTCAGGAAACTTTCTAAATTTTATTTAGAAATCTGGATTACATTCACTACACACGATGCAATTCTTATTCGAATTATGCACGCACTGGCTTAATAATGAAATGGCTTTTGAATCTGGTTGTATAAATATACAACTTCTACTATCTACCAAAAATTGTGACAACTCTAATTACGATGTTGCCTCTTCGGGATTTCCAACACAACTAACAAAACTTTCTTCAAATAAATAAATCTCCTCTCCTTTGGTTACGAAAAATTCCTTTTTTTTTTAAAATACTAATTTATGTTTCCCTATAACCAAGAGAGGTTTGAATTCTTTTATTATCATTGTAATTCTGATAGCAGAGACATCTGTATTTAAAAATTTCAAATATATTCTCCAAAATGTAATATAATCTGACTATCATTAAATATATTCTACATAAACGTCATCCGAAAATTAAAATGTCACATTTGATTTTTATACCGAATCTTTCAAAATCATTGATTATACCTATAATACAGTGTATATCGAAAATATTGCATATACATATAAATAGTTTCCTTAGTTTAATGTGTCTTTTACATTTTAAATCGAGGAACTGTGTTAAAATATATATATATATATATATATATATATATATATATATATATATATATATACATATATATATACATATATATATATACATATATATATATATATATATATATTTAGAATTATATCTTCTTGGGTTCAAAGGTTGTGGAATGAAACATATATATTAGTTAAAATATATTTTCGAATAAAGACTTATCAAACTTGACGTTTCGCTCTTATTTTAGGAGCATTTTCAAAAGAATATGTATAAATATTAAAATTGAATTACATAAAATACAGTTATTGTAAAAATTATTTTGAAAAAGTCAATAAAATGTCATGAAGTGTCAATAGTAATAGAATACCTACCTTAGATATTTACGCAACGATATTATGTTTGGAGTGATGAAAATAAATTAATTAATTAATTTGTAATAAATTTGACTCAAGTTTTTTATGTCTTGTTTGTCATTTACTGATAATTTATCTTGTTTTATATATATCATTTCTTTGATTTTGAGTTTTTGATAATTTGTGTCTTGTGTTAAAATTTTTGTGTTTTTGAAATCGAACTCATGATTTTCGTTATGTTCATGTTTGTGTAGCGCTGTGGATGCATTTTTAGTGTATTTATGGCCGTTTATTCGGCTTTCTAGATATTGTGTAGTCATTCCTACATAATTTTTTGAACAGTTTAAGCATGGTATGGAGTATATAACATTTGATTTCTTATTATTTTTAGTTTTGCTTTTTAATTTAGTAAATAGTGATGATAGTGTATTATTTGGTTTATGGCATATTTTGATATTATGTTTAGATAATATATATTTTAGTTTTTCTGATAATTGATTCGTATAAGGTAGAGCTATATATATATTTTTTTCGTGGTTCAAAGTTGTTAGTGAATTTGGTTTTATATTGTTGTTGTAGTATTTGTACGTACGTTGTTGAATAATTTTATTTATTTGATTTGAAGGATAGTGATTATTTTCTAAAACAATCTTAAGTTTTTCAATTATTTCAGGACGATATTTAGGTGAAGTTAGTTTTATAGCTCTATCTATCAATCCTATAATAACACTATTTTTTTGTATTTTTGGATGGCATGAATTATAATTTAGATATCGTCCTGACCAAGTTTCTTTTGTATATAATTTAGTTTCAATTTTATTATCATTGGTTTTCATTAGTGTCATATCTAGAAAATTTATATTATTGTTTTTTTCAATTTCTATGGTAAATTGTATTTTAGAGTTAAAAGAATTAAAAATATTGAGGAATTCATTACATTTGTCTTCTGGAATAGCAGCTAAACAGTCGTCAACATAGCGTTTGAAGAATAATATATCAAATTTTATATGTTCTAATACTTTCTCTTCTACATATTCCATTACAATTTGTGCTAAACTAGAGGAAATTGGAGATCCCATTGTACAACCATTTAGTTGTTGAAAGAAAGTATCATTATATTGAAAATAATTATTGGTTTGAATAAGCATAATACCTTCTATAAATTCATCATAGGTAAGTGATGTGTGTTGTTTTATTTCATTCCATTTTTCTTTTAAAACATGTTTTATTAAGTCATTTGGGATATTTGTGTACATTGAGATAACATCTAAGGATATGATTTTATAATTATTAGGAATATGTATTGTATCTAAAAATTCTTTCAGCATAAATGAATCTTTTATATAAAAATTATTTTTAGTTAATTTTGATAAAATGTTTGTTAGATATTTAGATAGTTTGTAAAATGGTGATTGAATATATGATACTATTGGTCGCATTGGTAAATTTTGTTTGTGTAATTTGGGTAGTCCATATATTTTTGGAGGTATTGCATTATGTGTTTGTAGTTTTTTAGCTTCGTTTGTATTAATGGAACCATTATTTAAAAGTTTTTTTATGAATGTATTGTTCTTGTTTTGAAATGAAGTGGTTTTGTCTGATTTTATTTTTTGATAAACATGTTTATCATTCAATAACTCTATCATTTTATTATTATATTCATCTGTGTCCATTATTAATGTTTTATTACATTTATCTGGTTGTAAAATTGTAATTTGAGGATTACATTTGATTAATCCTCAAATTACAATTTTACAACCAGATAAATGTAATAAAACATTAATAATGGACACAGATGAATATAATAATAAAATGATAGAGTTATTGAATGATAAACATGTTTATCAAAAAATAAAATCAGACAAAACCACTTCATTTCAAAACAAGAACAATACATTCATAAAAAAACTTTTAAATAATGGTTCCATTAATACAAACGAAGCTAAAAAACTACAAACACATAATGCAATACCTCCAAAAATATATGGACTACCCAAATTACACAAACAAAATTTACCAATGCGACCAATAGTATCATATATTCAATCACCATTTTACAAACTATCTAAATATCTAACAAACATTTTATCAAAATTAACTAAAAATAATTTTTATATAAAAGATTCATTTATGCTGAAAGAATTTTTAGATACAATACATATTCCTAATAATTATAAAATCATATCCTTAGATGTTATCTCAATGTACACAAATATCCCAAATGACTTAATAAAACATGTTTTAAAAGAAAAATGGAATGAAATAAAACAACACACATCACTTACCTATGATGAATTTATAGAAGGTATTATGCTTATTCAAACCAATAATTATTTTCAATATAATGATACTTTCTTTCAACAACTAAATGGTTGTACAATGGGATCTCCAATTTCCTCTAGTTTAGCACAAATTGTAATGGAATATGTAGAAGAGAAAGTATTAGAACATATAAAATTTGATATATTATTCTTCAAACGCTATGTTGACGACTGTTTAGCTGCTATTCCAGAAGACAAATGTAATGAATTCCTCAATATTTTTAATTCTTTTAACTCTAAAATACAATTTACCATAGAAATTGAAAAAAACAATAATATAAATTTTCTAGATATGACACTAATGAAAACCAATGATAATAAAATTGAAACTAAATTATATACAAAAGAAACTTGGTCAGGACGATATCTAAATTATAATTCATGCCATCCAAAAATACAAAAAAATAGTGTTATTATAGGATTGATAGATAGAGCTATAAAACTAACTTCACCTAAATATCGTCCTGAAATAATTAAAAAACTTAAGATTGTTTTAGAAAATAATCACTATCCTTCAAATCAAATAAATAAAATTATTCAACAACGTACGTACAAATACTACAACAACAATATAAAACCAAATTCACTAACAACTTTGAACCACGAAAAAAATATATATATAGCTCTACCTTATACGCATCAATTATCAGAAAAACTAAAATATATATTATCTAAACATAATATCAAAATATGCCATAAACCAAATAATACACTATCATCACTATTTACTAAATTAAAAAGCAAAACTAAAAATAATAAGAAATCAAATGTTATATACTCCATACCATGCTTAAACTGTTCAAAAAATTATGTAGGAATGACTACACAATATCTAGAAAGCCGAATAAACGGCCATAAATACACTAAAAATGCATCCACAGCGCTACACAAACATGAACATAACGAAAATCATGAGTTCGATTTCAAAAACACAAAAAAAATTTTAACACAAGACACAAATTATCAAAAACTCAAAATCAAAGAAATGATATATATAAAACAAGATAAATTATCAGTAAATGACAAACAAGACATAAAAAACTTGAGTCAAATTTATTACAAATTAATTAATTAATTTATTTTCATCACTCCAAACATAATATCGTTGCGTAAATATCTAAGGTAGGTATTCTATTACTATTGACACTTCATGACATTTTATTGACTTTTTCAAAATAATTTTTACAATAACTGTATTTTATGTAATTCAATTTTAATATTTATACATATTCTTTTGAAAATGCTCCTAAAATAAGAGCGAAACGTCAAGTTTGATAAGTCTTTATTCGAAAATATATTTTAACTAATATATATGTTTCATTCCACAACCTTTGAACCCAAGAAGATATAATTCTAAATATTATCGGAAGGTTGAAGAACCTAAGTGAATTTATATATATATATATATATATATATATATATATATATATATATATATATATATAATAAACAACGAATAGATTAGTGGGTATTGCACGCAAATAGAAGAAGGGGCTACTGAAAAGAGTGGTAACCACAGACATGCATGTTTCTGGCTCATTAGCTGTCATCGGTACGGTACAACCAAGAAAAGATGTGAAACATGGGAGCGAAGGTGTTGAATGAAACATGAGAAAATATAACAGAATTCAGCAGGATAGTCAAACACAACATTTGTAATATTAGAAGATCTCGAATATTGGAGACAACAACCAACATAGACACGGAGGTGCATATAAAACTCCCGTCTGAAACTTCCGACCCAGATTAATGAAATAACAAGAAGATGTACGAATAGTGCGTGACATATGAACAATAAACAATGAATAGATCAGTGGGCACGCAAATAGAAGAAGGGGCTACTGAAAAGAGTGGTAACCGCAGACATGCATGTTTCTGGCTCATTAGCTAATGGCCCTTCGACAAATACATGGTCATTTTCATTGCTCCAATATCTGCAATTATGTTTGTTGACCAAACCATTTAAATAAAAAGTACATTCATCAGTGAAGCAGATATTTTTTAAAAATTCGTTATTGTTATTAATAATTGTAGTCATTTGTTCACAAAACTCAATTCTTCTGTCAAAATCGTCTCCACTTAACTCTTGACATACTTTCATTTTATAGGGATGGAATTTATTAATTTTCGTAATTTTGTGGACAGAGCCTAAAGAAATTCTAGTTGCAGCAGAAATTGTACGTAACGAAGTATTGGGATTCATACCAAAATAACCTATCACTTCAATTTGTGTGGCTTCATTCAAAACTCTTGGCTTATCATGTTTTAAATTTGCAACAGATCCTGTTTGAGTAAATATGGCGATTAGATTTAGGACATACCTATGAGAGGTGTTCTTATCTGGGTGCCTTTCGTTAAATATTGCAGCAGTTCGTCGAGCATATTGGTTTTCGGCGCCGTAAATTAACACTATTTCAACTTTTTCAGCTAAAGTGTAAACCATTTCTAATAAATTGCTTTTTCACACAACTGGTAAGTATGGTAAACAATTCAATTGGTATCATGTCTTTTATTTTTTCTATCAAAAACATTTTTTTTTGCATTTTTTTATACAAAAAAGTTGAAAGGAATAACAAAACAAACAATTGCAGTTTTTATTTTAATGGTACGGAGTAGCAAACAGATTTTCCTAAATATTTCGAGAACGAATCGATCAATTAAAAAAACAAAAGCCGACGTGTAGAGATCAAAGAGACCTTTAAAATGAGGTATAACTCGATACCCCTTCCCAATTAACATTTTGAAGTTGACAACTCCCCTGGCGGGGGGTGAAAGGGGGCGCGTTGCCTTTATGATAAAAAGTTGTCCCCTTCGATATATTTGTTGACGTGTCCCAGGATTTTTTTTAAATACATCCATTTCGAGAAAATTAGGGTAGGAAGTCCTGAAATGAACACCCTGTATATATATATATATATATATATATATATATATATATATATATATATGAGCTAGAAACATACATGTCCGCGGTTACCACTCTGTTTCAGTAGCCCTTTATTTTGCGTGAATTACCCATGAATCTCTTAGTTGTTGTTGTTAACATATCACGCGATATTCCTACATCTTCTTTGTTATATATATATATATATATATATATATATATATATATGTGTGTGTGTGTATATATATACTTTTTCTATGCTGTCAATAACATAGATAACCTTTATATACGGGTATATAGTCATCTCAATATTAAAATTTTAGTACATCTGCGTGGTTGTGGTCAAAACTAACAGAACCACCAAAATTTAAAATCCCACATGAAAATTTTAAGGTTAATATAATTTTAGCGTTCTCAAAATTATCGTATACAATACAACATACTTGTTCATTAAATGGAGAATAATCAAATGCAAATTTTTTTATTAAGAGAAAGAGTTAATATTTTTCTTTCTTATTCATTTAAACATAACAATACAACTTAATTAAACATTTCAGAGAAAGCATACATTCAACACTTGTTTGTTTAGCATCGATTTATTTTGAGAACGCTAAAACAGCAAAAACTACATGCTCCTATATAGCGTGCCACTTGAATAAAAACGCACATATGTTTAAAATATTAAGTACGAATGAAACACGCCAAATTCTTAATATAGAGCGCCTACAGCATTCAGGCCCTTTTCTGAAGGTCGTCCACCAAATCATCCTACTTTTCAACTTCTAAATATAGATCAGTAAATCGGTTTTGACTCTTTTATTCTAAAATACTAGATGCTGCCTACTATCAACTGCTGGTTATTTTCTTTTCACAGAAAAAATATATGGTGTACAGGCATTCGTGATAGGAGACATTTAGCAGAAAGAATTAAATAACACAGTTTTGTGAATGGTCATGTGAATGCATGTGTTGTGTATGAACTTTGGTAAAAAATGATGATATTGATAAGGAACCTGAAGATGAAATGAATAAAGAACAAGCTTTTTGGAAAATGGTTCTTTGAAGATTATTCAATGTCATACTTACCATAGCAAAGAATTATTTGAGGGAAGTTAAGTGAGGAAGGGCACCTTGAAAAGTTCCTGTCTGTTGTTCAACTTGATAATAATAATATTTATTGAATAAAGATAGATACGACAATACATAAAAAGATACATCAATACATAGAAAATAATTACACTAAATGGAATAAACAGTTTAGGTCACTGAAGTAGTTATTTGAACTACTTGTATTGTGACCGGAAAACATGAACAAATACGTTTTTTGTCAAATTGTGACGTGCTTTCTTTCTTCAAAAAGAATCACGGACGTCACTATGACACCCACGGCTTCGGTACTTCCTAGTTTTCCTCGGGCGCTAGATTTTTGGGGTGGTTTACTCCACCGAACTCTCGAAAAATACGGCGTCGAGAGTTACCAAGGTAGCCACAGATGGAGGTTCAGTAATTCCAGGGGTCTGTTGTTATGGACCTTTCCGGATATGTAGTGTGCAAACAGGCTTTAATTGCTTACCACTATCAAACAAATGAAACTACTCGCTACTGGAGAAATTATTACTTTTAATTCCACAAATAAAATTAATTTCACATAAATGAGACATTGCAAAAATATCAAAATAAACTACTCGTTATTGGAGAAATTGTCAATTTTAATTCCACAAATAAAATTGAATTTTACATAAATGAGAAATTGCAAAGATGTCAAAATCTACTACTAAATATCTACGTTACTAATCAAACCAAAAGCGGACTCACACCAAGCAATAAATATTCTAGCTATTTTACAACGGAGGCGGAAAATAACGTGCAGAATTCTACTAGTACGTAGCAGGTGAAAACAGTACAAAGTTCCTAGTAATAATAAGTCAAAATGCACAGAGAAAGCGTTATGGTTGCACTAACAGAGCGTACTATATCGGTTCCTAGTATTTGTGTACCTTTTTAAATAAAGCGGAAGAAAATAATCAATTAACTAGTCTCGGCGGCTAGGTTAATCTCAATAGCCACCGGAATTTCTTAGCGATTTCACTAGATTCAACTAAACTAGGTTTTACTGATCAACACAATGGCCTATCGTACAAGATCAAATTCTCAGATAATGAAAACTACTAGCAGAATGCGAAAACCTCTCTTGGGTACCCCTGCTCAGCAGCGAATACTTCTGAGATTATTTCGTATCCCTTAAATTAAATCTGCCTTAGAGGCCTCTCGAATTGATCCCTGCTCAGCAGCGAATCCAGACGAGATTTTTCTACTCAGGTGCAAACGAACTAAATTTTCTTAACAGTACGACGGCCTACTCAGCGGGATTAAATACTCAGATAAACTAGACTTTAAATGTTCTAACTAAAGTTTTACTGGGAAAACAACAGCCTATTGTACGTACTAAACTTTTCAGATAAAATAGATTGACAGTAGAATCCGAAAGCCTCTCCTTCGTATCCCTGCTCAGCAGCGAACACTCTCGAGATTATTTCGTATCTCTTAAATCAAAACTGCCTTAGAGGCCTCTCGAATTGATCCCTGCTCAGCAGCGAATCCAGACGAGATTTTTCTAAGCAAATGCAAAAGAAACTAAATTTTACCAGTACAACGGCTTGTTGAGCGGGATTAAATATTCAGATGAAACAGACTCTATAGGTTATATCTATGATTTTACTAACAAACAACCGCCTATTGTACGAAATCAAATTCTCAGATAATGACAACTACTAGCAGAATGCGAAAGCCTCTCTCGGGTATCCCTGCTCAGCAGCGAATACTTTTGAGATTATTTCGTATCTCGTAAATTAAACTGCCTTAGAGGCCTCTCGAATTGATCCCTGCTCAGCAGCGAATCTAGACGAGATTTTTCTAAGCAAATGCAAAAGAAACTAAATTTTAACAGTACAACGGCTTGTTGAGCGGGGTTAAATATTCAGATGAAACAGACTCTATATGTTATATCTATGATTTTACTAACAAACAACCGCCTATTGTACGAAATCAAATTCTCAGATAATGACAACTACTAGCAGAATGCGAAAGCCTCTCTCGGGTATCCCTGCTCAGCAGCGAATACTTTTGAGATTATTTCGTATCTCGTAAATTAAACTGCCTTAGAGGCCTCTCGAATTGATCCCTGCTCAGCAGCGAATCTAGACGAGATTTTTCTAAGTAAATGCAAAAGAAACTAAATTTTAACAGTACAACGGCTTGTTGAGCGGGATTAAATATTCAGATGAAAGTGACTCTATATGTTCTAACTTCGGAATTGTACACAAATACTATGAATTCAAACGTAAAAATAAAAGCGGCTAAGCGTTGGATGATAATAGCTATTTACAGAGAAAAGAAAAATGTATATCCACTTACCGGGTTCACAAAAAAAAAACCAGTCACAGTATTCGGTGTAAACACAATTAAATTTTTAAGCAGGAACAGAAAGAAAAAGCCTCGTTTACCTGTATGCTACGTCCTTTTATTAAATTCTCCTACCCCACTTACGAAGTCTCCTCCTTAAAATTTTGAAAATGCGCGTACATTAGCAGACTGGTTTAAGTGAACTTGACAAAAGGATATACCGGATGTCTCAAAAGCAGTACATTTATATAAAAATAAATATTCATAGGTAAATTTCGAAAGAGAGGCGATTTAATTATTAAATAAAATGAAATTTATACTGCATGGTTGCTGGAAATGGAAACATTAAAAAGTAACATCGTTACATCCCCCTCTTTCTTCGGTTAAAAAAAAATTGACAAATGAAAGTGAAGCTTGCATTTGTTATATTTTTTTTTCACTCATTCTTAAAACTAATCGTTACCACCTAAAATAAAAGATTATTCAACAACAATAAAAAAAAACAGTATCGGATCTTGCGGCAGGGACATCTATCCAAATTCCTCACGGGGTTACTGGAGCCTAGAGCTCCTCGTACTTAGGCTGGGATACCGCCGGGAAGAACGTGTCCTCACTCTTCTTACGGTGGAGGCGTTCCGCAGGATTGTATATCGCGGATGGGCCCTAGTGGCATAGTCCGGAATTTTCATGGCACATTCACAGAGGTCACACTGAGTGCCAACATCTTGCCGGATTCGGGATACTTGTGGTGCTTGGATTTCTACTGAGCATTTTCCTGGCTCCGGTGTAGGTCGGGAAATTTCTCGGCTGGTACAGGTACAGTCTTTCGTCGGCCGTCCGGAACGACCGCAGCTGGAACACTTAAGAGTCTTCTCTATTAAGGTGGTTCTGAGAGTCGGCTTCGCACAGAAACAGTCCCGGGACATCTTACCAAAACGTCCGCAGCGGGAACAAAATAATATGGTTTTTCCACGGTTACAGGTATCGCGATGGTGTCCAGGGTATCCACATCTCCAACATAAGTCCCTTTCAACGGGCAAGAAAATGTCATCGGATGATCGATTATCAGATAGCCTGCCGGTGTGGATTGGCGCTGGCCGTGTTTCTCGTCTAATCTTCTTCGGGACCCCCTCTAGTACTACCGGCCTTCCTGATCTCACATGGGTATTTGAACTTGATTCGTTAACCGGAGATGACGGGCTCATTGACAGTTTGGTTGGAATTGGGGAGCTTTCGGCCATACCAGGATTGGAGTCAGATCGGTCAGGATCGGCGGCTGGTTCCTCGGATCGCCGCACTGATTTGGATGGGAGATCATCCTCATCCCAACTTTCCACCTCGAATATGTCTAGTATTTCGATTGACGATTTGGAAGCCATGCTGTAAGAAGCAGTCCGGAAATCTAGAAATGAAAAACAGTTTTATAATCAAGTAGCGATAGTAGGCACGAGCAAAACTGCGCGAGCGGAGAGCACCACACTTCGCGTAGGTTTAGCGACACTAGTTTTAAGCGGTTTCACCCAAAAAATAAAAGAAATCCTACACTGCCTACTACGATGGCAGTGAACTCAAAAAAAATAAAGCTTACAGTCTCGGCACTAAAACATTACTAGAGTCCGTTGCAGGGCGGTAGATACACTTTACAGTAGCGACCCTGGTCGTCGGGTAGGTACACTCGACACCAGCGGCGCGGATCGGAGCCGGTGGGCCGGAACGGACGGCTCCTATCAACCCATTCGGTCGGCCAAGGATGATCTTTGGGTTGTCGGCATGCGAAGTTGATCACAAGCTGCCGTTAGGATGGCCCAGCAACCATTAGGGGATGGGCAGCCGGGGCGGTTGTTGGCGGAAACACTGGTTCAAAACCATACTGGGTGTCGGTGTGTCTGGTGATCGTCTCGCTGTATCTGATCCAGTCTTCTTCGGGTGGGATGAATAGTTCTCTTCGGACTACAGTCTCCAGCGTAACCGTTTCCAGATACGTGCCGGGTTCAGAACCGGGAGGTGATGGCGGCGGCGTGTTGCCCGGTATATACAGTTCCAGGGCCATCAGGTCTTCTGGAGAGGCGGGCTCGACATTCTGTGTCCATTCGTCGGGGATAGCGAAGTCTACCACGTCCTCCCAAGGTAGTGAATATTCTTCGGAGACAGGGGAAGTCGAAGGGTCAGGATGGGGCACGGCTGCGGGGGGGCTACAGGGACGGTCTGACAAAAAAAATGTCGGGGAAGCGGCGGGGGAGGTTAGGTCTATTATCTCCTCGGTCGGTCGGTGGTGCTCGGAGTCCCAGGAAAGTAAGGGATCGTTCTCTTGCGGCGGGGAATCACGTTTCGGTCTCATCCTGAAAAGTTCTAATTACTAGCGTTACTCTGAAATCGGTTTCAAGTCTTTAATATGTATTCGGTTATAACGCTTCCCTTGTGCATCTTTCAAATTGTACACAACAGGAGATAAAACTTTAACCACTTTATACGGACCGGAACATTTCGGGGCAAGTTTCGCGGCCACATGATCGGCGGCGGATGAAAGGGTATGTTCTTTTTTCATTACTGAATCACCTACTGTACATCTCCAGTCACGGCGGCGTAGATTGTAATATCGGCTTTGTGTCGTAAAGGCTCTAGACAGATTCAACCGGACTAAATCAAAACACTCTTGTAATTTGTTCAAGCGAAGTAGGTACTGTTCAGAGACTTCATTTTCGGTATTTCCAGCTTCAGTGAGTGTTTCGAATTCTTCATCGGTATTTCCAGCGTCTTTGGGTGTTTCAGATTCTTCGGTCGTCTGATTTTGTTCCACTTCTCGGCGTAGTGTATTCGGGACGTCGAGATCTCTTCCGAAATTGAGAAAGGCGGGAGAAAAGCCGGTAGAGTCGTGCTTAGAATTATTAATGGCAAACTTCAGGTCGGATAGTCTCAGATCCCAGTCTCGGTGGTCTTGTTCGCAATATTGAGCTATCATGGTCTTTAAGGTACGGTTAGCTCTTTCGACGGGATTAGCTTGTGGTGTATACGGTGGGGTGAATCGATGGTATATTCCCAAGCCTCTCAACATTTCCTTAAAGAGCTTACTATCATATTGTGTCCCATTGTCTGATAATACGGTACGTGGACATCCAAGCGTGGTCAGAACTTCTTCGTGAAAAGCGTTACTTATCGAGCTAGCGGTCGCTTTTCTGATCGGTTTACACTGTACCCATTTTGTGAAACGGTCCTGGAACATGACTATGTAGCAGTTCCCTTTTTTACTGCGTGGCAGCGGTCCAACGATATCGGTACTAACAGTTTCCCATGGACGTCGGTTTCGGGACGGTTGCATTTTCCCAGCTAACTGCTGTTGAGACGGTTTGTACTTTAAGCATTGCATACAGCCACGGACGTACCTGGTTATGTCCCTAAACATTCCTGGCCAGTAGTAAATCTTAGCAATCTTCGCTATTGTTTTTGCAATCCCTAAGTGTCCGGCGGTAGGGGCATCGTGATTTTCCTGTAAAATACGGGATCTTTGTGACTTCGTCACACATAGCTTCCACGGGTCAGACAGTTCAGGCTCACTCAGATCATTCAGGTCCCAAAAATATCGGTACAGTCGTCCTTCCTTGATGCAATAATCCGGAAATTTACCTGGGTCTCTTAGCACTTCCTCTTTCTTGTTTCGGTACCAGGAACATCCCTCTGGAATATCGGCTATGCACACTTCCGCTGATTGCTCAGGAGTGTCCGGCAGCGGGTTCCTAGATAGGGCATCGGCCACTCGATTCATGGCACCTCGTCGGTATTGGATCTCGAAATCGTATTGTTGCAAAAAGATGCTCCAGCGGGCTAGACGGCCAGACGGACTAGATATAGAATGCAGCCATCTTAAGGATTGGTGGTCAGTTAACACCGTGAAATGATATCCCTCCAGATAGGGGCGCATCTTATCAATCCCCCATACTATGGCAAGACACTCTTTTTCGGTCACTGAATAGTTCTTTTCGGCTGGACTTAAGGTTCGGCTCGCGTAAGCTATCACATGTTCATTGCCATCTATCTGTTGTGTCAGGGCCACCCCTAAACCGTGTTCGGACGCATCGGTCTGCAGCGTGAACGGTAAACTGAAATACGGGCAACTTAGTACAGGCGCTTCAGACAGACATATCTTGATTTTAGCGAAAGCACCCTCCTGCTCTTCGGTCCATTTCCAACGGTGCGCCTTACGGAGTAACTTGGTCAGCGGAGCTACTGTCTGAGAAAATGCGGGCACAAATCGGCGGTACCAGGAGGCCACTCCTAAAAATCTTCGTAGTTCTCGGACGTTTCTTGGCACTGCAAACTTCAAAATACTTTCCACTTTTTCGGGATCGGTACGGATACCTTCGCCGGTAATAACATGGCCTAGATATTTCATCGACGGTAGGCAGAAATGGCATTTTTCTGGGTTTATTTTCAGCTTGGCGTCTCGGAGACGGCGGAAAACCTCAGCTAGATTTTGCAGATGTTCTTCAAACGTTTCCCCTAATACGATAATGTCATCCAAATATGCAAATGCATTCGGATCCAAGTCAGGACCGATAATTCGATCTACTAGGCGTTGAAATGTGGCGGGCGCTGAGTGTAGACCAAACGGCATAACTGTGAAATGGAAAAGTCCACGTCCGGGTACCGTAAAGGCAGTGATGGGTTTGCTTGCTGGAGCTAATGGGACTTGCCAATATCCACTCTTCAGATCTAAACTAGAGATATACTTTGCGCGTCGCAATTTATCCAGAATAGCATTTATGAATGGAAGAGGGTAGGCGTCCTTCTTTGTGACCTCATTGATTTTTCGAAAGTCAATACAGAAACGGTTTTTTCCATCCTTCTTCTTAACGATAACCACCGGAGAACTCCACGGACTGTTTGAGGGTTCGATCACTCCTTCTTTCAACATCAGATCCACCTCGGTGTTACAAATCTCTTGCATCTTTGGATTCTGCGGACGGTGTCGTTGCTTAATCGGGGTTGAGTGCAAGAGGCGAATCTCGTGATGGACTAGGTCTGTCGGTCCTTGAACTTTCTCGAATTTCGGTAACTCTATGTCTAGAAATTTTCTCAGCGTTTTCTCTTCTATTACAGTCAAATCTCGGTCTTGTAACGGTGTTATAGTTTCTAGAGGACATTCTTCCCTAGCTAACTCCATATTCTCGTCATATTCTTCTAAATCAGACCGGGATAAGCCGGTGAATGTCCTGAGTTTGTGACAGTCAGTAATCTTATCAGTCTTAACTTCTTCGCAGATTTTTCCATCAGTGGATCCTAGAGGATATTATCCTCTCAGTTTGTCCAGGGGGATGTTCAGTACTAGATCCCCTTTCATCACCTTGGTTTCCTTCCAAGGCTGACTGGGAGATATCGGTCGACATCCCCTCAGTTTTCTCTGGAGGGTATTTCTTGTTATAACAGTCCATATCCTTATCAGTTTTTCCTAGAGGATATTCAGTACTAGATCTCCTATCACCTTGGTTTCCTTCCACGGCTGACTGGGAGATATCGGTCAATATCCTATCAGTTTCTCCTAGAAGATATTCAGTATCAGATCTCCCTCCATCACCTTCGGCTTCGGGTCCGTTCAAGGCTGACTGGGAGATATTGGTCAATATCCTATCAGTTTCTCCTAGAAGATATTCAGTATCAGATCTCCCTCCATCACCTTCGGCTTCGGGTCCGTTCAAGGCTGACTGGGAGATATCAGTCAATATCCTATCAGTTTCTCCTAGGGGATATTCAGTATCAGATCTCCCTCCATCACCTTCGGCTTCGGGTCCGTTCAAGGCTGACTGGGAGATATTGGTCATTATCCTATCAGTTTTTTTCAGAGGGTATTTCGCGTTATAACAGTCCATACCCTTATCAGTTTTTCCTAGAGGATATTCAGTACTAGATCTCCTATCACCTTGGTTTCCTTCCACGGCTGACTGGGAGATATCGGTCAATATCCTATCAGTTGTTTCCAGAGGGTATTTCGTGTTATAACAGTTCATATCCTTAACAGTCTTTACATCTTCAGAGATTTTACTAGCAGTGTCCAGTTCTAGAGGAGTTTTCGCATCAGATCCTCTTTCCTTCTTCGGGATTTCTCCAGATGTCCTTCTAGTGGGGTCGATAACAGAAAAATTTGTTGTAGCAGGGCCAACACCAGGCAGATTCTCTCCAGCAGTTTCGGTAACCATACCATTTCTTCTAGTGGTATCAGCAACCATACAGTTTGTTCTAGTGGTGTCAGCAATCATACAATTTGTTCTAGCGGTATCAGCAACAATCATTTCGCATGACAACCCAGGATTGTTCTCTCCTGGCGGTGGCATTACTACGTCTATAATTCCTATGGGAGAGAACATGGTATCTGGCTGTTGACAGTTAACTAGCTTTCCGTCCTGGTAGATCTTCCCTGTACCTAGTTCTAAGCAGAAATTATACTTCTTCAGTATATCAAGACCAAGAACCATATCAGCGACCAAACCTGGAAAATGTTCCAACGGTTCCTCCATGGTGACGTCATTTACCATAAGCCGCAGATCATAGATGTCTGAGATAGAAACCAAATTTCCATTAGCTAAACGTGCTCTTGTCGAATGACTGACCGTTCGCTTTCGTTGGGAAAATTGCTTCGCTACCGAATCACCCACGTACGATCTGATAGCTCCAGTGTCCAGCAAGGCTTTAAACTTGAAGTGTTCTATTTGGACGTCAATTTGGGGTCGCGGATCTGACGGTCCGGAAGTCGGATGTTCTTGAGAGGCTAAAAGATTAGGAAACTGTGACGGCCTCCCTTCGGGACAGTTTCGGTCTAGTTTTCCTGCTTCGAGCATGAACAGTCTCTGGTAAGGACTCCTTCCTTACGGCAGCGGGAACAGGATATTTTAGGCTGGTTTCTACAGTTTGTTCGGACGTGGCCTGTCTCACCACAGCGCCAACACAGTGTACTAGAATTTCTCGGCATAGGTGTTCGACTAACTGGATCAACTGGGCGAGAGCTACTGGTACTAGCTATGGGTTCTCGGGGCGGACTGGGGGCTGCATTCGTATTCCGTGATGTATTTGCTGGTTGAAAACGTCCATTTGTCCCTCTTTGCCATCCACTGGTGCTAGGAATATTTTGGAGTTCCTTTCGCAGCAACTCGTATTCCTTTACCTCTTGGCAAAAAGAAGTAAAATCTTTAAAGTCAGCTTTACGAATCTGCTGTCGGTATTCTGGTAGCAGGTTGCGATATAACCAAGCCAACTGTTGCTTGTCAGATAGCTTCCCATGTCTACGCATCAAGGTTTGCAGATCAGTGATGTATGCCGATACTGCCTCGCTTCTCCTTTGCAGACGCTTGCTGATTTCCGCTTCTAGGTCCACCTCGTAATTAACAGGGTAGAAGAAAATGCGGAAAGCCTTTTCAAAATCATCCCAGTTTGCCCATCGGTGCCGGTTGTTGCGGAACCACAGTGCTGGTTCTCCAGACAGGAACTCGGGTAAGACCGGAAGTAAATTATCCTGTTTCACCTTCTTAGCAGTGCAGATTTCTTCAAGTCGTTCTAAGAAACTTGCCGGATCATCGCGATTTCCAAAAGATACTTTCCAATCGTGGACGTTCAGCGGAGGTGTAACTGGAGGAGTAGTAGTCATGGTTACTTCAGAACTCGGGTCTACAGCAACAGATTCCTTGAGAAAACTCACTAGTCGTCTTCGTTGTTCTCTTACAGATCCAGATGAAGATAGTTGTCGCTTATTTAATTCGGCAGCGAGTTCTCCTTTCTTAAGGGTATATATCCAGCCTACCAGCGGTGTGTCTTTAGCTACCTGTTCGTATGTACGGTGTTCGTTATTAACAGAGGAATCACTATCCTCACTAGCTGTCATCAATTCAAAATCCTTGAACCTTTACGGACGGTATATCCGAACAAAACCAAAACCCAGAGAAAGCTGTAGTATTAGTCCACTCGGGTTCGGTAATCAAAATAAAACAAGTCCAGTTCGGTTGATCAACAATAGAGAATTTTAATCAACAACAATTCAATCTATGATTTCAAATTAAATAAAACAATTAAAACCAATGAAGACCAGGCATATGCAACCTAGAAAATACTTTCCCGTAAAAAAAATATATATATATAAACAAGAATGCAAATATAAATTTGGAAAAGGTAGTCTCTACGATATTTTCTAAAAAAAACAAAGTCTAAAACCAGCTTCTTTTCCTCTTAATCTATACTAAAATTACAATTAAAACGAAATAATAGTTTTCACTTCAAAATATTATTGCTAACGATAAAAGATGATAATTATTGTGGGACAATCGGTACCAAAATTATTAAAATATTAGCATGTAAAATCTATCAAATTTATTTCAATAACACTAATTACTTTTTAAAATTCCATAAAGTTCGCACAAATAAATAAAAAAAAATGTTATTGATTGTTATCTAGAACTGGCCCACAAAACAAAACTGGTCTTCTTATCTGATAAGAAAAAAAATTCAGCTGGAAATATTTATTGTAACTTCAAAATATAAACTTTCACGTCGTTATTCGCTTATAGAAATGAAAGAATTGTTAATAGATACCTAATTTTTAAAATAAATCAATCCCAGGTGGTTTTCGGACTGTTGACCAAAAATGTAATTCCAGATTTAAGTCGATTTAAACAATCACAGTATGTTTCAGGTTCAATTACTTCGGATTTGTACTTTTATATTCAAAATTTACTTAATTTCAAATACAGGGTTATCCCGGTATACAGAACAATATTCTTATTACAGCGGCAGTTGCACGGCTTTTCTTTCTTTTCCAAACAACGCTTATAGATAAAACAAAACAACGGTTTCTGTTGTGCCCTTTTGCACGCTTTCCTCTATTGCTTAAAAAAAAACGATTATTCCTTTACAACAAAGGTCCCTGCTCAGGCGCCATGTGTGACGTGCTTTCTTTCTTCAAAAAGAATCACGGACGTCACTATGACACCCACGGCTTCGGTACTTCCTAGTTTTCCTCGGGCGCCAGATTTTTGGGGTGGTTTACTCCACCGAACTCTCGAAAAATACGGCGTCGAGAGTTACCAAGGTAGCCACAGATGGAGGTTCAGTAATTCCAGGGGTCTGTTGTTATAGACCTTTCCGGATATGTAGTGTGCAAACAGGCTTTAATTGCTTACCACTATCAAACAAATGAAACTACTCGCTACTGGAGAAATTATTACTTTTAATTCCACAAATAAAATTAATTTCACATAAATGAGACATTGCAAAAATATCAAAATAAACTACTCGTTATTGGAGAAATTGTCAATTTTAATTCCACAAATAAAATTGAATTTTACATAAATGAGAAATTGCAAAGATGTCAAAATCTACTACTAAATATCTACGTTACTAATCAAACCAAAAGCGGACTCACACCAAGCAATAAATATTCTAGCTATTTTACAACGGAGGCGGAAAATAACGTGCAGAATTCTACTAGTACGTAGCAGGTGAAAACAGTACAAAGTTCCTAGTAATAATAAGTCAAAATGCACAGAGAAAGCGTTATGGTTGCACTAACAGAGCGTACTATATCGGTTCCTAGTATTTGTGTACCTTTTTAAATAAAGCGGAAGAAAATAATCAATTAACTAGTCTCGGCGGCTAGGTTAATCTCAATAGCCACCGGAATTTCTTAGCGATTTCACTAGATTCAACTAAACTAGGTTTTACTGATCAACACAATGGCCTATCGTACAAGATCAAATTCTCAGATAATGAAAACTACTAGCAGAATGCGAAAACCTCTCTTGGGTACCCCTGCTCAGCAGCGAATACTTCTGAGATTATTTCGTATCCCTTAAATTAAATCTGCCTTAGAGGCCTCTCGAATTGATCCCTGCTCAGCAGCGAATCCAGACGAGATTTGTCTACTCAGGTGCAAACGAACTAAATTTTCTTAACAGTACGACGGCCTATTCAGCGGGATTAAATACTCAGATAAACTAGACTTTAAATGTTCTAACTAAAGTTTTACTGGGAAAACAACAGCCTATTGTACGTACTAAACTTTTCAGATAAAATAGATTGACAGTAGAATCCGAAAGCCTCTCCTTCGTATCCCTGCTCAGCAGCGAACACTCTCGAGATTATTTCGTATCTCTTAAATCAAAACTGCCTTAGAGGCCTCTCGAATTGATCCCTGCTCAGCAGCGAATCCAGACGAGATTTTTCTAAGCAAATGCAAAAGAAACTAAATTTTACCAGTACAACGGCTTGTTGAGCGGGATTAAATATTCAGATGAAACAGACTCTATAGGTTATATCTATGATTTTACTAACAAACAACCGCCTATTGTACGAAATCAAATTCTCAGATAATGACAACTACTAGCAGAATGCGAAAGCCTCTCTCGGGTATCCCTGCTCAGCAGCGAATACTTTTGAGATTATTTCGTATCTCGTAAATTAAACTGCCTTAGAGGCCTCTCGAATTGATCCCTGCTCAGCAGCGAATCTAGACGAGATTTTTCTAAGCAAATGCAAAAGAAACTAAATTTTAACAGTACAACGGCTTGTTGAGCGGGGTTAAATATTCAGATGAAACAGACTCTATATGTTATATCTATGATTTTACTAACAAACAACCGCCTATTGTACGAAATCAAATTCTCAGATAATGACAACTACTAGCAGAATGCGAAAGCCTCTCTCGGGTATCCCTGCTCAGCAGCGAATACTTTTGAGATTATTTCGTATCTCGTAAATTAAACTGCCTTAGAGGCCTCTCGAATTGATCCCTGCTCAGCAGCGAATCTAGACGAGATTTTTCTAAGCAAATGCAAAAGAAACTAAATTTTAACAGTACAACGGCTTGTTGAGCGGGATTAAATATTCAGATGAAAGTGACTCTATATGTTCTAACTTCGGAATTGTACACAAATACTATGAATTCAAACGTAAAAATAAAAGCGGCTAAGCGTTGGATGATAACAGCTATTTACAGAGAAAAGAAAAATGTATATCCACTTACCGGGTTCACAAAAAAAAAACCAGTCACAGTATTCGGTGTAAACACAATTAAATTTTTAAGCAGGAACAGAAAGAAAAAGCCTCGTTTACCTGTATGCTACGTCCTTTTATTAAATTCTCCTACCCCACTTACGAAGTCTCCTCCTTAAAATTTTGAAAATGCGCGTACATTAGCAGACTGGTTAAAGTGAACTTGACAAAAGGATATACCGGATGTCTCAAAAGCAGTACATTTATATAAAAATAAATATTCATAGGTAAATTTCGAAAGAGAGGCGATTTAATTATTAAATAAAATGAAATTTATACTGCATGGTTGCTGGAAATGAAAACATTAAAAAGTAACATCGTTACAAAATCCAGTAAATTGTCCAGTTCAGTAAGTAATTTGTCCAGTTCAGTAAGTTGTCCAATCCGGTATTAAGTTAAATCCATCAAATTATCAAGTTTTATAGTACATTTTAAGGGGTACTGTAGAGGAAGGGAATAAAAACTTCGATTTATTCTGCGCTGGTTCGATGGTATGAGAAAACATTTAACATCATATTTTACCGTCCCTACATATCCTTGAGCGATGCGATAGCTAAATGCATTCTGTTCTCGAAGGACCACTCTAAATTGACCGTTAGAGACGGTTTAAAAGTCAAACGGGAGTAATAGGAAACTAATGAAAACGAGACATAATATAAATATACCTTATATTACGATTTATTAGTCAATTGACTAGGATTCAGGAAAAGGTATACAAAAACCAGAAGTGACCGGATGTTTATATCACTACACTTAGTAAACAATTCACTGAAATATTTTCCCTCCAAATCTATCAATAATTAAATATAAAGTTATTACAAACACACAAATCTAGAAACACTGATGGAAGAGAGCCGGCAACGATGTAAAATGTAACTAATTTAATTATATGAAAATATTGTTGAATGTTCAATTGCCATCAATTTTATGCGAGTTAATACAACTGAAGAAAATCTAATCTTACTTGCTTGGTTCCTTAATGCACTAAAACACTACTTTAACTAATTATGGTGGCGAACTACATGTTTACTGTTAGACGGTTCAAGGAAGAAGAGAATATAAAATGTGAAATGAACGTCAGCCGGCTAGGAATAGCAAAAAATTAGCGTTTTTTCCTATTCGTTTCGGGATCGTTTGTAACAGCCGATATTGAAAATATATGAATCGTTTGATTTGTAGAAAGAGAATCACTAAGTTTAAAAGGGATTTTAAACATACTGGGAGGGGCAAGGTTCAAACTATAGTTTGAACAATTTAAAGTGTAATAATTATAATCCAACAGCATTTAATTCGCTAAAGGAAGTGGTGCTAATTTTACGATGGGCCTGGTGTATTCATCATCGGCAGTCTTGAGTTTGACTGCTCGGACCTTATCATCGTTGCCTGTGAGAACTTCCGTTATTCGGGCCAACGGCCAATTGAGCGGAGGTCTATCTTCTGACTTTACTAATACTAGATCTCCGATTTTGAAATTTTCAGCAGGTCTTTTCCATTTAGGCCTATGCTGGAGTTGGTTAAGATAATCAATGGACCACTTACGCCAAAAACTTTGCTGAACGCGGGTACATTGTGCCCAAAATGATAAGCGGTTTAAGGGAGTTTCACAGACATCCCTTTCTGGAAAGGCAGTCAAAGGTGCTCCAATTAGGAAATGACCAGGGGTCAAGGGTAAGAGGTCGTTTGGGTTAGAAGAAAGAGGAGACAGAGGTCTGCTATTTAGAATGGCTTCAATTTGAATTATGATAGTGGATATCTGTTCGTATGTGAAAACAGACATTCCTAGCAAACGGACTAGGTGAGATTTGGCGCTTTTAACGGCCGCCTCCCATAAACCTTCCCAGTGTGGGCTACGGGCTCGGATAAACTTCCATGAGATCTCATTATGACTCAGGAAGGTTTGAATGTGGTTAAAACTCTCGTGAGAGCGGAAAAAAGAAGTCAGTTCTTTCAACTGATTGTCAGCTCCAATGAAATTTGTTCCATTGTCGCTAAAGATAGTATTTGGATTTCCTCTTCGCCCAATAAATATTTTAAGGGCGGCTACAAAAGATTGAGTTGAGAGATCACTGACGACCTCAATGTGCACAGCCTTAGTGACCATGCAAATAAAAATGCCTAGGTAAGATTTCAATAAAGGAGATTTCTTCAGATGTGAAGAACGTGTTTGAATAGGGCCGGCAAAATCAACTCCACACTTAGAAAACGGTCGGGAAATCTAAACTCCATCTGGAGGTAACGGAGACATAATCTGGGTGCCCATTTGAGTATTAAATCTATGACACAGTACACATTTTCTCAAAAGCTTTTTCACTTGACGAACTCCTCCCAGTGGCCAATATCGCCTGCGAAGGTTTCCGAGAACATTTTGAGGACCACTATGCCCTAGACGTTTGTGCTCTTGCGAGATCAACAAACTTACAACAAAATGGTTGGATGGTAACAATAGCGGGTGCTTCTGGTCATAATTTAGATCGGCGTACTGCAAACGTCCTCCGACCCTTAATAGTCCAGATTCATCGAGGAAAATGTTAAGTGGTAATAAAAGTTTATTTTGAATAGGTTTTTTATTCCTTAACAAACAAATTTCTCCAGAAAAGCACTCTTTCTGAATTTGTCTAATCATAAAGTCATGGGCTGATTTCAGTTCTTCGACCGACAAAAAAGTTCCACTTTCTGTTGAAAGTCGCCGAACCTTCGCGGCAAATCGAAGTAGATAGGCAATTACGCGGTGTAGTCTTCTAAATGTCGAATATTTATTCAAGATTGAATTCCAAAAGCTTTCCTGTGATAATAAACCAACTAAATTTACCTTTCTCGTTTCCGGTAAACTTTCGACCATACGAAAAGTGTCTAATGAATCAAATTTATCGGTTTCTATAAGAAAATGAGGGCCATTAAACCAAAGCATTCTGCTCTTTTCGGAAAAACAACCTCTAGATAAGCTGTCGGCAGGGTTAAGATGAGTATTAATATGTCTCCAAATGAAATTTGAACTATTTTCTTGAATGATGAGAACTCGTCGGGATACAAAAGGTGAAAATTTACTTGCTGTATGCTTTATCCAGCTAAGAGAAACAAGAGAATCACTCCAAAGATTAAGACTATCAAATTGAACTAAACTAGAGAAAATTTTAACTATTCAATTAGCTAGTTTGGAGACCAACTCCATAGCACAGAGTTCTAGCTTAGGAACTGTCAACACCTTTTTCAGTGGATTTACTCTCGACTTGGCAGCGACTAAACGAGATGACCTAGAATGGTCGGAGTAACTAACTACAAAATAAATGCAACCACCGTATGCTACTTGGCTTGCATCAGAGAACCCGTGGAGGGATAAGGAAACGACTTTTTTGTCTTCAGCTAATCGTCGTGGAATAGATACATTAGTAATTTCCAATAAGAGAGATAAGAATTTTTCCCACTTTTGTAAGATATCTGCATCAGAAATGGGAGAGTCCCAGCCCAGATTGAATTGCCAGAAATCTTGCATAATTAATTTGCCTAAAACCACTAAAGGATTAATAACTCCTAATGGATCATACACGCTACTTAGAATTGGTAATATGATACGTTTGGTTATGATGGGCATATTTGGGACTACTAAAGTTTTTATATTCAACGTATCAGAAACGGAATTCCACTTTAAACCCAAAATTTTACCGGATTCAGTTAAGTTGAGATCTAGTTCAGACTTGGAAACTAGCGATTGCTTGTTCAAAAATGCGACAGAGTTTGATTTCCATTTATGTAGCTCGAAACCGTGTCGGTTTAGGTTTATTTCTATGTACAATTTATCTAGGTTACGGTAGTCATTAGTACCGCTCAAAATACCGTCCATATATGTTTGATTCAAAAGCGCATTTTGAGCTTCTGAACACTCCGGATTTCTCAAAGCTATTTCCTTAAGAACGCGGGTGGCCAAAAATGGAGCACAATTTTGTCCGAAACTAAGACTAGATAACTCAATACATTTGAATGAGTCGGATGGGTCATCGCGCCACAAAATATTCTGTAAGTGGCGTTGCTCCGGGTTGATGTCAATCATTCTATACATCATTTTGATATCTGCACAGAGGACAAAACGAAAATATCGAAATCGGCATAATATATCAAATAAGTTAGGTTGAACTAGGTAGGCTTTAAGAGTTAAGTCGTTAAGAGCTATTCCCGAGTCAGTTTTTGCAGAAAAATCCATTACAACTCTCAATTTGGTGGTGACGCATTCCTCTCGTAGTACTGCCCGATGAGGGATGAAATATTTAAATTCAGTACCGAAACGGTTCATTAAATTCAAAGGTATTACTTTGGCATGGTTCATTGTCAAATATTCGACTACAACATTTTTATAAGATTCAAAAAACTTGAAATTTTGTAAAAATTTTTTCTCTAGTGCGAAAAATCTCTGCCTTGCCATACAAAAATATTGTCCCAGTTTTTTATTTTTGTCAGTGGAAAGCGGCATATCAACCTGGAATCTGCCGGAAGGTAAAACTTGCGTAGTAGACAGGAAGAGGTTTTCTGCAATTTGATCTTCTATTTTAGACGACTCCGATTCTTTGGGCACGTCTCCAATTTCCCAGAATTTTTCGACAAGCTGAGAAAGGTTCTCAGTACTGTTTAAGGTTTCATCTTGTATGGATAAAACGGACAACATAAAATTGTTTTGGGACGACTGTTTGTCAGCCACTGATGGAGAGATTGGTCCAGCAATTACATAACCTAAGTGTGTGTTTACTAACGAGGGCATATCGATACCCAAGCTGAAATTTTCATTACGTAATAAGCTAAAGTATATGTCAGCTCCAATCAAAATGTCTATTTGGCCTGGCTGAAAAAAGGTAGGATCAGCTAACTCGAAACTAACATTTTCTGGAAATTTAAGTTTTTCCGTTGAAACTGAGAACTGGGGCAGTTTATCAGTAATCTTTTCAATTACCGCACAAGATATAGTGAAGATCTTTTCGGGATAGACTTGGGAACCAAATGAAATCTGGATAGAGTCAAAACTTTGCGTACAAGATTTGCCACCAAGGCCAACAATATTGACAGTCCTTGACTGTCTATTTATGCCCAAACAACTTGTTAAATGCGAAGAAACTACACTCATTTGACTGGCCGAATCTAATAACGCACGAGCGACAATTACCCGACCGTCTGCACAAAAAACGTCTACAAGGGTAAGGTAAAAGAACAATTTTTTGTGAGAAAGACATTGTGGAAAAGGAAGTTACATTATCCTCTGGTGCAACTAAGTTATCAGGGCTCTTATTGGTTTCTGGTGGTTGAACAGTGACGAAGCTAAAATTATTGTTTGACCTATTTACAGAGTTTCTGGATTCAAAATTTACATTATTTGGTTGACGACTATTTGTTCTGGTTTCAGCATTACTAGGGTTATTACGTTGTTCATGTGAATGGCTGTTTGGACTAGATTCGAAGTTCAAAAAGGAATGGTGTTGCTTGTTGCAACTCAAACAGCGTTTCAAAGATTTGCAGTACGCAAACAAGTGTTGCGAGCTAAGACAATTTAGACATAAACCTTTAGATTTGGCTAACTGGTACCTTTCCTGGGGTTTCAGGGAGAGGAACTTTCTACATTTATACAGCGTGTGATTTGGCTCAGAGCAATATGGACATGAAGTTTTAGCTTGATAGTTATTACTATTGGAACTACGAAAATTGTTTGCATGAGAAGTATGGTTACTATTGGAATTATCGATACGACTGAAAATATTCACTTTTGCTCTAGGTTGATCAAGAGGTTTAACGGGCCTATTGGTCTCGAACAAGTTCAAGCCCTCTAACATAGTGTATCGTTTTTTGAGAAACTGGAAGAAATTGTCACAAGAAGGAATTTTTTCAGCATCCCTACTACCTTCAAACTCTTTCCTTGATTGGAAGTCTAATTTCTGTTCAAGCAAGAAAACTATAAGCGACTCGAAATTCACTTCTGAAGTTAATCCTACATTTCTAATTAAGTCTAGCGTTTTTTTCGCTGTAATATAAAATTCTCGAAGCTCCGTTGGATTACTTTTCGTTACGGGTTTCTGTTCCACCAATGTTTTATACAAAGTATGTAATAAAGTGACCTGATTGTCATACGTACCCTTCAAAATGGTTAAAGCAACTTCTAAATTTTGGTTTGTCACGCTTAAAGAATCTATTAATTGCAAAGGTTGATTGCGCAACAATGATTTTAGATAATACAATTTTTCTCCTTCTGACTTGAGCTTTGAGTTATTCAATACTAGAGCGGAGAACAAATCAAAAAAAGAATGCCACTCTGAGGCATCCCCCGAAAAGGGTTTAATATTAATTTTAGGTAAAGATACGTTGGAAGCGCTGGTTTCCAGTACGGCTTCCGAATTATATTTGAATTTATCAAGACGTGATTCAAGCTTGGCGATATTGAATTCAAACCGATCTGAATTGGCATCCTCCTCAGATGTACCTTCCGAAGAGGCTTCCTCATCAGTTAATGAAATAATTTCGCCTTGTATTTGACGATAGTTTTCGTAATAACCTATAAGACTATTCAACTTGACCAATAATAGATGAGCCTCCTCGCTACCGTCCAAATTATTTATAAAATTTTCTAATCGACTAAGCTGTGCTTTACAGCCTCTGAGTTTATTTTTGAGATGCTTTAATTCAGACATTTTGAACAAAGTATGTATTCAATCACTGTAACGGCAAACTACAAAAAAATGATAAACGGTTTTATTTAACTCGAATAATGTGACTAAACCATTGAAATACATCAAATTAGCGTTTGTAGCAAATCATTTGCGACATGCATATACTTACACAGTTTGGCGTAAATTGGCGGAAGAAAAACAAATAGCTATCAAATGGATTACTCATAATTCACAAATTGTTCAAACAATGTTTGCATGAATAGCACTAATAATAATAAAAAACATAGGAATGGCGTAAATAGCGATGATAATCAAATATGACGTTAATTCGTTATGTCAAATTAGTCAAATAAATTGTTGATAAACAACTAACAAAGTAAAATGGCGTATAAATTTTCAATATTGAATTGATCAAATAGATTTTTACTAAATATAGCTAAATATAGCACACAAACTCTCTAAGCAAAATTAACAAGAAAAACCAAATATTGAATTAAATATTTTGTATCAAATCGATTGACGATAAATCGCTCACATATTATTTTAACAACATTTGTGTAAATAGCTAAAAAAATCAAACATGTCTAGCAAAAAAGTTTTTGATATCAATATCAAATAAATTGTTGATAAATAACACACAAAGTACGCGTAAATAGCAAAAAATCAAGGATAGCCAATAAATGGTATAAAATCAATGAAAGAAATTGTCAAAAAATAATTCACAAATTATCAAAACGACATTAGCGTATAATATCGAGAGAAATCAAATATAGCAAATAAATGTTTTGTATAAATGGCGATGGAAAATTAAGTATTCAACAATATTGGCGTAGATAAAGAATCTAAATATAGTAAATATTTCTTTTTCACATCAATAAAAATCTAATCCTATAATAGATACAAATGACCCGACCCAGTAGACAAATATAATGATAATATAATATTACAAAGAGTTTTTTATAAATAGATGTTTACAGTTCCATAAACCACACATTCCATTGAATGTAGATAAAAACAAATGTTTTCCTTCGAACACTTGCTGAAATATTCTCTGAAGAGTGCAGTTTTTTCTTTCTGTCGGCTAGAAAAACAATTGCCGGCCGGCGATAGCTACCTCAGTTGTTCTGGTCGAACGACTGTCTTGAATTCGAGGTTGCCGGTTCTTCCAAATATTCCGAAATATAGGACTCGCTGAATACAGAGTTCGTAAAACAACGATTGCGAAAATGGAATTAAATACACGATATACCGGTATTCAACTGGTGATTATAAAGATAAGCTGGAGAATGTCTCACTCGCGTTGTAAATTTATAACTTAATTTCCGCGACGTAGACCTTCTGGTTTTGTAACCTTGGATTTCAATATTTAAAATAGATATAGGAAAAGGCTCTTAGCTTTAGGAACTCTATCCGGCTCGAAGGACCAAAAAGAATATGTAGAGGAAGGGAATAAAAACTTCGATTTATTCTGCGCTGGTTCGATGGTATGAGGAAACATTTAACATCATATTTTTCCGTTCCTACATATCCTTGAGCGATGCGATAGCTAAATGCATTCTGTTCTCGAAGGACCACTCTAAATTGACCGTTAGAGACGGTTTAAAAGTCAAACGGGAGTAATAGGAAACTAATGAAAACGAGACATAATATAAATATACCTTATATTACGATTTATTAGTCAATTGACTAGGATTCAGGAAAAGGTATACAAAAACCAGAAGTGACCGGATGTTTATATCACTTCACTTAGTAAACAATTTACTGAAATATTTTCCCTCCAAATCTATCAATAAGTAAATATAAAGTTATTACAAACACACAAATCTAGAAACACTGATGGAAGAGAGCCGGCAACGATGTAAAATGTAACTAATTTAATTATATAAAAATATTGTTGAATGTTCAATTGCCATCAATTTTATGCGAGTTAATACAACTGAAGAAAATCTAATCTTACTTGCTTGGTTCCTTAATGCACTAAAACAATACTTTAACTAATTATGGTGGCGAACTACATGTTTACTGTTAGACGGTTCAAGGAAGAAGAGAATATAAAATGTGAAATGAACGTCAGCCGGCTAGGAATAGCAAAAAATTAGCGTTTTTTCCTATTAGTTTCGGGATCGTTTGTAACAGCCGATATTGAAAATATATGAATCGTTTGATTTGTAGAAAGAGAATCACTAAGTTTAAAAGGGATTTTAAACATACTGGGAGGGGCAAGGTTTAAACTATAGTTTAAACAATTTAAAGTGTAATAATTATAATCCAACAGCATTTAATTCGCTAAAGGAAGTGGTGCTAATTTTACGATGGGCCTGGTGTATTCACCATCGGCAGTCTTGAGTTTGACTGCTCGGACCTTATCATCCTTGCCTGTGAGAACTTCTGTTATTCGGGCCAACGGCCAATTGAGCGGAGGTCTATCTTCTGACTTTATTAATATTAGATCTCCGATTTTGAAATTTTCAGAAGGTTTTTTCCATTTAAGCCTATGCTGGAGTTGGTTAAGATAATCAATGGACCACTTACGCCAAAAACTTAGCTGGACGCGGGTACATTGTGCCCAATATGATAAGCGGTTTAAGGGAGTTTCACAGACATCCCTTTCTGGAAAGGCAGTCAAAGGTGCTCCAATTAGGAAATGACCAGGGGTCAAGGGTAAGAGGTCGTTTGGGTTAGAAGAAAGAGGAGACAGAGGTCTGCTATTTAGAATGGCTTCAATTTGAATTAGGATAGTGGATATCTGTTCGTATGTGAAAACAGACATTCCTAGCAAACGGACTAGGTGGGATTTGGCGCTTTTAACGGCCGCCTCCCATAAACCTTCCCAGTGTGGGCTACGGGCTCGGATAAACTTCCATGAGATCTCATTATGACTCAGGAAGGTTTGAATGTGGTTAAAACTCTCGTGAGAGCGGAAAAAAGAAGCCAGTTCTTTCAACTGATTGTTAGCTCCAATGAAATTTGTACCATTGTCGCTAAAGATAGTATTTGGATTTCCTCTTCGCCCAATAAATATTTTAAGGGCGGCTACAAAAGATTGAGTTGAGAGATCACTGACGACCTCAATGTGCACAGCCTTAGTGACCATGCAAATAAAAATGGCTAGGTAAGATTTCAATAAAGGAGATTTCTTCAGATGTGAAGAACGTGTTTGAATAGGGCCGGCAAAATCAACTCCACACTTAGAAAACGGTCGGGAAATCTGAACTCTATCTGGAGGTAATGGAGACATAATCTGGGTGCCCATTTGAGTATTAAATCTATGACACAGTACACATTTTCTCAAAAGCTTTTTCACTTGACGAACTCCTCCCAGTGGCCAATATCGCCTGCGAAGGTTTCCGAGAACATTTTGAGGACCACTATGCCCTAGACGTTTGTGCTCTTGCGAGATCAACAAACTTACAACAAAATGGTTGGATGGTAACAATAGCGGGTGCTTCTGGTCATAATTTAGATCGTCGTACTGCAAACGTCCTTTGTAGAAAGAGAATCACTAAGTTTAAAAGGGATTTTAAACAGGTACCATATCAATTGTTAGACACATAAACTGCCGAAATGGATACTGTTAATTATGATACAGTTTGATTTAATATATTGCTAAAGAACTGTCTATCTGTTTCCATAATCCACTTCTTAATTCTCTTTTTAAATACATTGTAACTTTTTGAACTCCTCATATTATCAGGTAACAGCACATAAATTCTTGCTGCTACATAGTTAGCATTTCTTTGACCAATAGTTTTTCCACTGCGTGGGAAAACGATCCCCTCATATCTCCTAGTATTCTGAGATTGTTCATGATGTACCAATTCTATTTTACTTTGGAATACAAACAACAATACTTTTTGACTGAAAATTTGACGTACGTCTTTTACCTGGGCATCCATATACAATTGATTCATTGGATTTGAAATATTTTTTTGGAAGAGGATTTTTAAAAACCATTTTTGTAAAATATGAACTTTATTTAAGAAACAATCCCTCACTCCGCCCCAGCCCACAATGCCATAAGAAATCAATGATTTCACTAGTGAGAAATATAAGACTTTTAATTCATTAGGCTCAAGAATTTGTTTTAAATACTTAAACTTTGGAAGATGGCCTCTTATCTTTTTTACTATATCATTACATTGCAGATCCCACCTCAAATGTCGATCAATTGTAATACCAAGATATTTTATTTTTTCTACTTCTTCAATGTGGTTTGTTACTTCGATGTTCAGTGGCCCCAAGTTAGGTAAGCCAGTTTTGTAAGATGAAAAAGGCAAGTAATTTGTTTTAATGGAGTTGAGAGTTAGCTTATCCAATTGTAACCATTTAACAATACTAGGAAAATCATCTTCTAATTTATTTTTTAGGTCTTGCCATGTGGAGCAGCTATAAAATACTACGGTGTCATCTGCAAAGCCGATGATCTCACCCTGAACATTCAAGTAAAGCATACTATTTATGTATAGAAGGAATTAAAGTGGACCAAGAACAGTTCCTTGAGGTACACCATATGTAATTTTATGTGGTGCACTCATTACACCATCGATTTCAACCCTTTGATCCCTATCAGATAAATAACTTCCTATGAGTTTGTATACATTGCCTCTAATTCCATACTTCTCCAATTTATCCAATACCGATTGATGGCAGAAGATGTCAAATGCTTTGGAGAGATCCAAGAAGATACATATAGCGGAAACATTTCTATCAAGCGAATCATAAACAAGAGAAATTAACCTATATATCGCATCCTCAGTCGACCTAGACTCTCTGAAGCCATATTGACGATCGGATAAAATTTTATGTTTGTTTAAGTAAGAACAAAGTCTGAAACATTGGATATAAGTGACACATGCCTGTAATTAACCATTTCTGTCTTATCTACACCTTTGTACAGAGGTTTAACTATACCATTTTTTTAAATTTTTGGAAAGGTCCCCGTGCTTTAACATTTATTTATTATGTATGTTAATGGACTTGCAATCTCATTAGATATTTCTGTTAATGTTTCAGACCTTATAACATCGAGACCCGGTGATTTTTTAAGTTTCAAATCTGTTATTGTACTAATAACATCAACTACATCGGTAGGTCTAAGGAACATTGTAACGATGTTACTTTTTAATGTTTTCATTTCCAGCAACCATGCAGTATACATTTCATTTTATTTAATAATTAAATCGCCTCTCTTTCGAAATTTAACTATGGGTATTTATTTTTATATAAATGTACTGCTCCTGAGACATCCGGTATATCCTTTTGTCGAGTTCACTTAAACCAGTCTGCTAATGTGCGCGCATTTTCAAAATTTTAAGGAGGAGACTTCGTAAGTGAGGTAGGAGAATTTAATAAAAGGACGTAGCATACAGGTAAAGAGGGCTTTTTCTTTCTTTTCCTGCTTGCAAATTACATTCTGTTTACACCGAATACTGTGACTGGTTTTTGTGAATCAGGTAAGTGGATATTAAATTGTTCTGTGAATAACTATTATCATCCAACACTTAGCCGCTTTTATTTTTAACGTTTGAATTCATAGTATTTGTGTACAATTCCGAAGTTAGAACATATAGAGTCTATTTTACCTGAATATTTAATCCCGTCCAATAAGCCGTTGTACTGTTAGCTAATTTAGTTCTTTTGCATTTGCTTAGAAAAATCTCGTCTGGATTCGCTGCTGAGCAGGGATCAATTCGAGAGGCCTCTAAGGCAGATTTGATTTACGAGATACGAAATATTCTCGAGAGTATTCGCTGCTGAGCAGGGATACGAAGGAGAGGTTTTCGGATTCTACTGTTGTTCTATTTTATCTGAAAATTTGATTTCGTACAATAGGCTGTTGTTTTGTTAGTAAAACCCCAGTTAGAACATATAGAGTCTATTTTATCTGAATATTTAATCCCGTCCAATAGGCCGTTGTACTGTTAGCTAATTTAGTTCTTTTGCATTTGCTTAGAAAAATCTCGTCTGGATTCGCTGCTGAGCAGGGATCAATTCGAGAGGCCTCTAAGGCAGATTTGATTTAAGAGATACGAAATAATCTCGAGAGTAGTCGCTGCCAAGCAGGGATACGAAGGAGAGGTTTTCGGATTCTACTGTTGATCTATTTTATCTGAAAATTTGATTTCGTACAATAGGCTGTTGTTTTGTTAGTAAAACCCCAGTTAGAACACATAGAGTCTATTTTATCTGAGTATTTAATCCCGTCCAATAGGCCGTTGTACTGTTAGCTAATTTAGTTCTTTTCCATTTGCTTAGAAAAATCTCGTCTGGATTCGCTGCTGAGCAGGGATCAATTCGAGAGGCCTCTAAGGCAGATTTGATTTAAGAGATACGAAATAATCTCGAGAGTATTCGCTGCTGAGCAGTAATACGAAGGAGAGGTTTTCGGATTCTACTGTTCATCTATTTTATCTGAAAATTTGATTTCGTACAATGAGCTGTTGTTGTTTTGCCAGTAATACCTTAGTTAGAACATTTAGAGTCTAGTTCATCTGAGTATTTAATCCCGTCCAATAGGCCGTCGTACTGTTAGGTAATTTAGTTCGTTTGCACTTGCTTAGAAAAATCTCGTCTGGATTCGCTGCTGAGCAGGGATCAATTCGAGAGGCCTCTAAGGCAGATTTGATTTAAGAGATACGAAATAATCTCGAGAGTATTCGCTGCTGAGCAGTAATACGAAGGAGAGGTTTTCGGATTCTACTGTTAATCTATTTTATCTGAAAATTTGATTTCGTACAATAGGCTGTTGTTTTGTTAGTAAAACCCCAGTTAGAACACATAGAGTCTATTTTATCTGAGTATTTAATCCCGCCCAATAGGCCGTCGTACTGTTAGGTAATTTAGTTCGTTTGCACTTGCTTAGAAAAATCTCGTCTGAATTCGCTGCTGAGCAGGGATCAATTCGAGAGGCCTCTAAGGCAGATTTGATTTAAGGGATACGAAATAATCTCAAAAGTATTGGCTGCCGAGCAGGGATACCCAGGAGAGGTTTTCGCATTCTGCTGGTAGTTTTCTTTATCTGGAATATTTGATTTCATACGATAGGCCGTTGTGTGGATCAGTAAAACCTAATTTAGTTGAATCTAGTGAAATCGCTAAGAAATTCCGGTGGCTATTGAGATTAAACCGGCAGCCGAGACTAGTTAATTGATTATTTTCTTCCGCTTCATTTAAAAAAGTACACAAATACTAGGAACCGATTTAGTACGCTCTGTTAGTGCAACCATAACGCTTTCTCTGTGCATTTTGACATATTATCACTAGGAACTTTGTACTGTTTTCACCTGCTACGTACTAGTAGAATTCTGCACGTTATTTTCCGCCTGCGTTGTAAAATAGCTAGAATATTCATTGCTTGGTGTCAGTCCGCTTTTGGTTTTATTAATAACGTAGATCTTTAGTAGTAGATTTTGATATTTTTGTAAAACACTGAAATTGGTTAAATTTCTCATTTATGTAAAATTCAATTTCATTTGTGGAATTAAAATTAATAATTTCTCCAGTAGCGAGTAGTTTGATTTGTTTGATAGTGGTAAGCAATTAAAGCCTATTTTCACACTACGTATCCGGAAAGGTCAATGACAACAGACCCCTGGAATTACTAAACCTCCATCTGTGGCTTCCTTGGTAACTCTCGACGCCGTATTTTCGAGAGTTCGGTGGAGTAAACCACCCCAAAAATCTGGCGCCCGAGGAAATCTAGGAAGTACCGAAGCCGTGGGTGTCATAGTGACGTCTGTGATTCTTTTAAGGAGAGAAAGCACGTCACAACATGATGCCCGATATGATCAAATATTGCAGCAAGTTTTGGATATGCCCAAAGATATTTTTGTTTATTTGTTAAATTTTATTCTATTCCATTTATTCTTTCATTTTATTCGATGAACTCTTTAAGATTATATATTTAACAATAATTTTCATTCAAAAACATGCTTTTTGTTTCTATGATTCACAAGATATCTGAGACCAACAATTTGAAATAAAATTATTGAATGCTTGGGAAATACACTTGAAAATCATCTGATAAAACAAATTAGAGCATAACCGTTATTCGCCATCATAATAGATACGACACAGGGCATATCGAAAGTAGAAGAGCTAAGTATTGTTGTGAGGTATGCTGTAATAACTGGATCGGAAATGGACAGCCAGTTGATATGGAAGTGAGAGAAGGGTTTCTGGGCTGTCATGCAGCATTCAAACATAACGCGGCAGATTTAATAAAACAGGTGACTTCATTTCATAGTGATCAAAATATTTAATCAAAAAAATATGTGGGTCAAGGTTATGATGGAGCCAGTGTGATGAGCGGTATGTATAATGATGTACAGAAACATATTTAGGATATTCAGTTTACTGCGGAGTGCGTACATTGCACTACTCATAATTTAAATTTGGTAGTTAATGATACTGTTAGCAGTTGTATCAAACTACAATTTTTTTCACAACGTTACAAGATTTGTATAATTTTTTTGGAAATAGTATGAAATGTTAGGATTGTTCACTAGAGTCAATACAATTTCTCCAATAAAACTTCTGTTTTTCGATATCATTAAAGCATTTTCACATATAGTTGTCAAGAATTCGAGTAAAGAGGAGCGAAGGAAAGCAGAAATTATTAAAACAAAAATGCCTAATTTTGAATTCCTTTTTCTTTTCGATTTTAAGCCACATAGTGAATGACATCAATTATGCATTTAAAGCATTACAAAAAAGCGATATAAATTTGGATGACGTATGTGAAGCATTAGCAGAGACGTATGCAAAGATGAAAACATTTATAGAAATTACTTCCAACCTTTCAAGTGCAAAGCTAGTGATTTTGCAAGAAAATGTGGTATAGATTCCCATTTCGTAGAAAAAGGCTGCGACAAATCGAAATTTGAATACTTCATTTTTTGACCCAGCAGGAGGAGGAGACCCAATTTTATATCAACATTCATTTTGAGTTTTTGGTCACCCAGAAGTTTATATTTTAATTTTACCTGGATTTGGTTTAATTTCTCATATTGTCAGCCAAGAAAGAAAGAAGCTTTTGGAACACTAGGAATAATTTATGCTATAATAGCAATTGGACTATTAGGATCTATAAATTTTATAAATAAATAAACCTTTCGATTAATTTTGTTTCATTACGCAATAACATTATTTATTCAAGTATATTCTTGGAAAGCTCAACTGTAGAATTATCCTCAGGTAAGACACTCATGCACATACTTGCAGTACGTACCACTGCAGTGCATGATAAAGAATTGATGATAAAGTAGCTTTGCTTCTTTGAAGTATTTATATTTCGACTTGATAAAAACTGTACAATTTATTATGGGGGCACACCCATTTTTCGCACCAGGGCCTTTGACTATCTAGCTACGCCACTGATTACTAGAGCAATAGTGGGTATTGTTGGGACAGTAATGGCCATGCTTGGGTCAGTACTGAGTCAGTAGTGCGCATTACAGTGTCAGTAGTGGGCATTACTCGGCAATGGTGTACAAAATGTTGCTAGAGGTTTTCCTTTCGAGTATTTTCATTGACAAAATGGGATAGATGGGATGGGAGAGATAATTATAGTGTTTTTATTTTTCCAATTCAATTATATATGAGCAGTTTAACATTATCTGAGTAAAAAATATTCCACTGTTTCCTGTCTCAAGTAGGCAGCTTTTCTCTGAAGTGGAACATGTTTTGATGTACTTGGTCCACATTTATTATTTAGCATAGTACCATATGTAAAACTTTTGCAGATAGGTATTATAATAGCATCATTTTCATCAAAGTTATGTCCAACTACAAATAATAATTTTTTTTTTTGTGTGTGAAGATGTGCTTCGACCGCTAAGGGTCATTAGCACTTACAATATCATTTAACTACATAGTAAATTACAGCATTACATTCACTAAATATTCACTAAAACATTCACTAAGTATTCACTAGATATAATTATAGAGTTTTATATCTTTTAGGTACTGTATTGTTTTTTGTATTTGTTCCAGAGTTTTTAGATTTTCACTAACATCTGTGGAGATTTTGTTCTCTTGTCTTTCCTCTTCGAATTCTGTACAATCAACAAGGATGTGTTTAATAGACAGTCTTACGTTGCACTTGTTACACTTGGGGGGTTCTTCTTTAGATACTCTATAGCTGTGCGTTAAACGAGTGTGGTCAAGTCTTGGTCTTGATATTTTAATTTGTTCTAACCGGCTGGGTGTTAATGTTAGTCGGTCTGCAAATTGCGATTTAATGCCCTTGAGGTTATTTTGATCAATATGCCATTCTGTTTGCATCTTTTTCTTAATTAACTTCTTGAGGTAGTTGTCGATATCACTGTGAGTATAAATTTGAGACATTGCGGTTTCTAACGATGTTACTTCTTGGGCAGCTGTATCAGCTGACTCGTTGCCGTCGATTCCTACGTGTGAGGGGACGTAGATAAGTGTGACCTTTACTTCTAGCGTAAATAATTGGTGGAGGAGTTGTTGGATTTGTTGCACTAAAGGGTTGCTTGCCCACATTTGTCGAATCGCTTCTATGGCACTTAGTGAGTCAGAGCAGATTGCATATTTTGGTTTTGGGTTACTCATTACGTAAACTGAAGCTTGATGGATAGCGAAGACTTCTCCTGTATAGACACTACACTCCTCTGGTAGCCTGAATTTTTGTGTATTAGTTGCTGTAACTACTGATGAGCCTACTGATCGATTTGATTCATTTTTTGAAGCATCAGTGAATAAAACTTCTGACGGTTTGTAAATTCCACATATTCTATTGAATTCATTTTTCAGTAGAGAAGGATGTGTTTCTTTTTTATTGAATCTGGAAAGTTCTGTGTTTACGGAGATAGGTGAGAGAATCCAGGGGGCAAAATTATAGCTGTTTATAGGAATTATTTCAGGAAAACTGTAGTTGATTTCTGCCATATACGTTTTAACTGTGTTATAAAAAGGTGGTGTAATATTGATATTTGCGGGAAAAGCTGTTTGCACTGATCCAGTGTAAATTTTTTTGTGGTAAGGGTGGTTAGGAAGAGCCAACATTTTTGTCGAGTAGGATAAAGATAAATGTTGAACTCTATATGTAAATGACATCTCTCCAAGAAGTTTATAGAGAGTGTCTGTGGGGGTTGTTGGGAACGCACCAATTATTATTCTAAGTGCTTTATTTGAAATTATTTCCACAGTTTTTATATAACTTTTTTTAGCAGTTTGGAAAGCCATGGCTCCATATTCTATTTTAGATCTAATGGTACTTTTGTAAATGTTAAGTAAACTGTTTGTATCTGCTCCCCATTTTTGATGTGATAGGATTTTTAATATGTTTAAGCTTTGCGTACTGTTTAGTTTAAGATAGTCAAAGTGTTTTTTCCAGTTAAGTTTATCATCAAAAATTATTCCCAAAAATTTGATATCTTTCGTGAAACTGAGTTTGGTGCTTCCTATGGTCAGTTCCGGGTATTCTTTCTGGGCTCTTCGTGCAAATAAGACACATTTCGTTTTCTCGTGAGATATTTTGAAGCCAGACTTGTTTTTCCATTCATAAATTTTGTTTAATCCATTTTGAATTAGGGATTGCAATGTTTTAATACTTTTACCTTTTCCGTATATTACAATATCGTCAGCATATAAGCTTACACGTAGTGGAGATGTGATATAAGAGGTGAAGTCATTTATGGCGACAAGAAATAATGTTGTGCTTAAGGAAGATCCTTGGGGAATTCCATTCTCTATTTTTCTGTTGGTAGATAATTCTCCATTTGTTTTGACTACAAAATTACGTTGTGTCAAGAATTTTTCGATAAATGCTGTTATATTTCCATTAATGTTCCAATCTACCAGTGTTTGAAGAATTTTATGTTGCCATGTTAAGTTGTAAGCTTTTTCAAGATCCATAAATACCGCTAGCAGTTTCTGACCGTTAGCAAATGCATTGTGTATCTCGGATTCCAGGTTTATAATGCTATCGTTTGCTGACCTGTTTTTTCGAAATCCGTTTTGGTGTATCGATATAAGGTTATGTTTTTCCAGATGCCACATTAACCTGCGGTTTAATATCTTCTCTAAGACTTTGCACATTGTACATGTTAGGGATATTGGTCTGTAAGACGTTACCAAATTCTTTGGTTTGTGTGGCTTGAGTATTGGCACTATGATAGCTTCTGACCATGATTTTGGAAATTTGTGTTCTAAATAAATTTTATTGTATGTCTGTAGCAAATACCTTTTTCCAGTTATTGGGAGGTTTTTTAAAAAAGTGTAGTGGATTTTGTCAGGTCCCGGGCTGGATTTATCGCTGCGTTGTTTGTACATTTAATGGGTGGTTTTGACCTGTAGCATGATTTAATTTTATTCTTTGTTCTGTATCGCGTTTATATTCCTTAAATTCTGGTTCGTAGTTTTCATCGCTTGTTATTCTAGAGAATTCTTCTGCAAATGTTTGTGTTATAAGTGCGTTATTAGAGATAATTTCAGTATTGTGGGATAAATTTGTTATTTTATGTTTTGATGAAATTCCTTTTAATTTCTTTATTTTTGACCATATCTCGGAGTTTGAAGTATTTGGAGTGATTGTTGAGAAAAATGATTTCCAGGAGTCCTTTTTAGCTTGCTTAGTGACGTATCTTGCTCTTGCTCTGAGTCTTTTAAACTCAACTAAGTTAGTTTGGTTTTTGTTCTTTTTTAACTTATATAACGCTCTTTTGCTTGCTTTAATAGCTTCTTCGCATTGTGGTGTCCACCAAGGTACTGGAATTTTTGTTTTTAGTGGTTTTACATACCCAATATGTATTTCTGCAGCTTGTATAATGGTATCGGTAAGTACATTCGTTATTTCGTCAATGTTATCTTCAATCTGATCAAATTCTGGAATATTTCTTTATATGTACTCAGTAAACTTAAACCAATTTGCTCGTCTCAAATTCCATTTTTCCATTGAGTTAAGATGATCGTTCATGTCTTTTCTGGAATGAAATTCTATGCTTATAGGTAGGTGGTAACTTCCATATAAGTATGAGTTTGGCTGCCAACTCAGGTTTGGTGCAATTTGTGCGTCACAAATAGTTAGGTCAATAGGAGATAATTCTCCTGTTAGTGGATTTAATCTTGTACCCGCTCCAGAGTTTATTATTATAAGACTGTTTGTGTTTGTAAATTTTTCTATTTCTCTCCCTCTTTTGTCTGTAGTCTTGGATCCCCACGCTGTATTGTGTGAATTGAAATCCCCTACTATTATTTTTTTGCCATTTACTTGGTTGGTTATTTCTTGTAAGCTTTGTGAAGTGAATTTTTTGTTGGATGGAATATAAATATTAATAATGTTCAAATTCTTCTCATAGTATTGTATGTTAATTGCAACTACCTCTAGTTCTGATGTAATTTGTATATTTTTCCATGTAAAATTATTTTTTATATAAATAGCCACTCCTCCACTAGCTCTGTCAGACTCTCTATTTTTGTGGACGCATTCGTAATCTCTTAGTGAGTAGTATTTGTTATCTTTAAAGTTAGTTTCTTGTATGCAGATCACATCTTCTGTAGTTTTTGATATTAAGAGTTTTAATTTTTCCAGATGGGCTATTAGCCCATTTATATTCTATTGGAGTAAGAAAGTATTAGTGTTGACTTAGTTGAGAAGTGGATGAATCGTAACTATCTTCATCTTCTTCATTTGTTGATATCGAGACTAAATTCAGTTGCTTACGTATCTTGGATTGGATTCTTGTTCATCGGGATTTCATCGCCCTGTGTTGTATAAATGGGTAAATGTTGTGGAGAAGGGCGAGTAGTTCAGGAATATTATCTGTGTATTGTTGGGCTATACTTAAGGGGTCAGTTGTGCCAAATGCGTTATCCATAAAGTCGGAGAGTTCTTCAAATGTAAGGAGTTGTTGAGGTGATTCATTGTAGAATTTTTTTACAGGTTCCAGATCTACGGCATTTGGATTTTGTTTGGTTGCGGGGGGGCATTGTTTGGATTTTTTCCTTTCGGTCTTTTGATCTGTTGTATTACTTGCCACTTCCACAGGATCTTTTTCGGATGTAAGGTCGCTGGAACTAGCTGTTAGATATTGCCGTAGTCGTATGAAGGTATTTGATGGAGGAGTATCATTCGTCTCGTCAATTCGGCTAAGATCTTCTACGGAGCTTTCTACTGACATTGGTTCAACTGGCATTGTAATATTTTTTTGGTAGTTGGATGAGTTTGGTGCTTGATTTGGACAAAGCTTGGCAACATGTCCTGGGGTTTTGCAAAGGAAACATGTTATTCCGTCGAATGATAGAAACACTCTATATGTTGTATCTTCAAATGTAATGACCAATGAGGGAGGTAGACTTATGTCATCGTTTGGTACTACATAGATTTGACGTCGAAAACTTAGGATGTGTGCGTATTCGTTTCCTGACAGACTTGCCCGGAGGAATGCCATTGGTGATACTTTTGAAAAACCTATTTTTAGGATTTCTGCTTCTAGTATGTCATGTGGTATTGATGGACAGACGTTTGATAGGATGATTCGCTTTGCTGGAGTAATGAGTCGTCGAACTCCTACTTGGTGCTGTTTTATATTTAAAGTTTGATACTTTTCAGTTATATCTTGGGCAGCTTCGACAGTCGACAAGTACATACATATTCTATTATTTGACATTCTAGAGGCAAACAGTATATTTTTGGAGCAAACAATACTTGCTACGGCTTCCACATAGTCTCCGAGAGTGAGATTGTCATTAACATTTAATACGATCGCTTGTTCTTTTTTTGGAAACATATCAGAGTTAACAACTTGAGAATACTGACGTTGACTAGTTGTTGTAGAATTTGATGCGCCCCCGTAGTCGGAAGCCATCACTGTGTGGGTTTTTTCAGAAATTTTTAATTTGGGTATAGCAACGGTACTTTTATGTGGGAAGAATATATCGATTTTCTATCATATTATTTTAATAAATTCCCAGATACTTTAATATTGGAATCGACTCTCTCACCTGTTTTTACACTAATTACTTTGATTAGATTTTAAGTATACACACTATTGCTGAACTCGTTTTCGGAACGACCACTCGTCTCGATGATTCGAGTTTAACTGAATAATAATTTTTGTTAGCTGCAGATTTTTGTTTTTCGACTACTAATTTTTAAACGAGTGCTACGTTTATAAAAACTATAAGAAAATTTAATGTATTGAATATCATATAAGTTGTCAAATGTTATTGACATTGTTGTGTCATAATAACAATTTGATTCACATACAATAAATTGTAACATAGACCATTGATGACAACGTAATAAAAAAAGTAAATATATTCAGTGAAGAGATGCTTTGTTTCAATATGTATAGTAATATAATTTAAAAGATATAAAAATAGTACTGATATCAGTCCAAAAACCTCTTGACGAGGTAAAAATAGGTGAACCTCTTGTAAAAGATGTGATATCAAATAATATGATGTATAGGGTGACACAAGTACTATACCTACTTATAATATTTTTAAAATGAAGGTACGTTATGGCTTCATGTTCAAACTTTGTTCCTTATTAATTTGAAAGTTTCAAATAATAGATGTACTTGCGTTCAACTCTGTTTAAATGTTGTTGCTACCAGATCCTGTATATATGGTTTCACAAGATCCTGCACATGTAAGACTTCAATTCACTAAGAAACACCATTAAACATTACTCTCATAAATATTGTTTCAAATTAATAACATTCTAAAATTCACCTTACGCCAAAGTATTTTTAATTACCCTGTAAATATCGATTCATAAGGTTCTGCATGGGTAAGTCGTCAATTCAATTAGAAACATCATTAAAAAAATTCTCATTTATATTTTTTCAAATTAACAACTGAATTCATATTTAGGCAGCCTACGAGTAAACATCGATTATCGGTCGTCTAAACAATACATTTACCAGTTACGAGTTTTTATTCCTTTTTACGGTGTTGTGAAAAAGTTAATGACTATATAATGTGAGATTCTACATCTTTTGTGAATGAACTTACAAAAATACATTTATAAACAGTTGATTTCATCAACTGAAGAACCTAGTTTTCACCAGTGGCGGACCATTAACACAGGTAACTGTTATTTCCTTTCATTCCCAAGAGTCCATCTAGGACTCTTGTCCTATTACTCTGTAGAGGTTTTGGTATCCAGGACCTCTTACAAAAATGGATCAAACTGAAACACAACCTCAACCATCCTCATCTATAACACTAAATACCCCCACTATTACAAAATCTTACGTAGCCGCAGCTCAAACAAAACCCCTTCCCGCCAACTTTTCCTAAAAGAGAACAGGCAATTGTTATGCATACTATCCCCGATACAGCTCTTTTTGAATACATAAAAGCTATTGGTGAAATCGTCAATCCAAAAAATGTTACCTTTGCTTCTAAAATATCGAACAACCGTGTGTGCATTTATTTAAGTTCCACATCTATCGTCGATAAATTACTCAAAACACACGATAGCATATCTGTGAAATCAACTATTATCCCTATACGTAGACTTATTACACCAGCCAAACGAATACTGATATCTAACGTATCCCCTACTATACCACATTCTATCATTGAAAAATCACTCGAAAACATAGGCCTTCAATTAGCCTCCCCTGTCTCATTTTTGAAATGTGGTGTACCAGATGACAACTATGCACACATTATGAGTTTCCGAAGAATGACTTTTGTTTTACCAGATTCAGATAATTTTTCCTTGCAAACGTCTCTCTTAATAACACATGATAATACTCCTTATAGAATTTTCATCTCCACTGACAAACTGGAATGTTTTCTGTGCAAACAACCCGGCCATACTGCCGAGGCTTGTATTAATCCTCCCAGTAATCCTATCCAAAATCCATCACTGCATACAAACGATTCACTCCCAATGTCTTCCCCCGTAATCGTATCTGAAATTTCAACTCCCATTGTTGATCAAACTAATACAAAATCAACAGACCCAGGACAACTCCCCAATCTCGACTGTTCAACTCATGGTCAAAAAAGAGTTCTATCCTCGGCCAGCAACACGGAAACTCCTCCCCAACTTTCCCCCCCTTCAACCCCCACAGAAAACCAAATGCCTCCACCATCATTTACATTATCCCAAAATACACCTAAGCCTACTATAAAAAAACCTAAAACATCTCCCAAAGAAGATTCCAAACTGTCAGCCAGTGTCAATACTGCAGTACACGAACTCTTTAAAAATAAACCGACTGATCTCACTCTCACTCAAACCCAACTGACTGCCTTCTTAGAAAATTCATTTGGCAGCTCAGACCCATTCAACGAAGCTCTTTCCTTTACTCCAAATATTCAAGGAATTTTAAACGATTTATCTCTCCTACGCTCCAAAACCAAAGAACGATCCCTTAAAAATCGAATCTCGAGAATTCAAAACAAAATAAAACATCAACTTAATGCTGAAGATACATCCGATGATAAAAGCAGCTGTACATCTGAAAATCCAACTGATGATGAGCTAAATATACATCAGTACCAACTCGACCAACAATCAACATAAGTACACACAATTTCTCGCAAAGCAATCTTTTTCTATTTTTAAATATCATTAACCTTCAAGATAATACAATGGAATTGTGACGGTTTCTTTCCACGTCTGGAAAGAATCCAACAACTTATATCCGAGCAAAACATCCAAATTCTATGCCTCCAAGAAACAAACTCAAAAGTCTCTAAACTCCCACAATTAAAAAATTTTGAAGGCTATCACTACATACGCGAAAACTGCAATAGAGCTAGTGGTGGTACATCTATATTCACCTCTAACGAACTATTCTCATCGCTTTTGCCTCTTACCACCGATCTTGAAGCTATAGCAGTAACTATTTGGTGCCCAAATAAACTAACTGTCTGTAGCATATATATTCCACCTAACTATTCGCTTACAGAAGTGGAATTTGTAAACCTCATCTTCCAACTCCCTTATCCATACATTCTAGTAGGCGACTTTAATGCTCATAATAACCTATGGGGATCTAATTCAACATCTGGCAGAGGAAGAACCATCGAGAATGTAATAAATTGCTCTAGCTCATGCCTACTAAACACAGGATCCAATACTCACTTCAATATTTCTTCTGGGTCTTTCTCTGCTATCGACCTAAGCCTCTGTGACCCTAAGTCGGCCCCTTTACTAACTTGGCACGTTGAAGATGATCTGTATGACAGCAATCATTTTCCTATAGTCATTTCTTCCGATGAACCTCCTAACCAACAAATTTCAACAAGAACATATTGGCAACTAAACAGCGCTTATTGGGACAGCTATATGTCTCAAACAGAAACTACATTATCCTCCCTTATTCTATCTGAAAATATGGATAATAACATACTGCTCTTCACAACATGCATTATATCAGCTGGTGAGACCCACATAGGTAAAACTAAACATCCCTACAGACACAAAACTGTTCCCTGGTGGAATCCTTCCTGTAAAAGTGCGGTAGAACAGCAAACATTGACACTAAAACTGTATCGACAGAACAGAACACCCGAGAATTTGATTAAGCTCAAGAGAGCCAGAGCAAAAACAAAATATATTATAAAGCAGAGTAAAAAATCCTCCTGGAAAAGCTACATTTCATCCATAAATGAAAGCACTCCTCCAAATCAGGTTTGGAAAAAAATTAAGAGTTTCAAGGGAAAAATACCAATAGTAAAATACCAAATCTCATATATAATGGAAATATAATAAATAATAACCAAGAAATAGCTGAAATTATGGCCAAACATTACGAAGCTAAATTCCGTAGTAAAATTTCCCCGACCCCTGCAATATACCTCAATATACCTTTCTCTCCACAAGAACTTACTACTGCATTAAAATCCTGCAAAAAAAATGCAGCTGGGCCTGATGACCTGCCATACATTTTTCTCCAAAATCTCGATACCTTAGGACAACTAAAACTTCTGGAACTATTCAACCTAATCTGGTCCTCCAAAAAATTTCCATCCCAATGGCGATTATCCATTATAATACCTATTAAAAAACCTGACCAAGCACCTACCTCACCTAAGTCCTATAGACCCATCTCACTAACATGCACTATGTGTAAAATTATGGAAAAAATGATTAACAAGCGACTTGTTTGGTACCTAGATAAATACAAGATTATATCGAAAGAACAATCTGGATTCCGACGAAATCGATCAACTCGAGATAATTTGGTTATGCTTCATACACACATTGCTACAGCGTTAAATAAAAAAACAAGAAATCATACTCGCCTCATTTGATATAGAAAGTGCATTCGACAACATAAATAGGCAGACAATATTCAATAAATTAATGCTTTACAATATCAATGAAAACATGATTAAATTCATTGAAAACTTTCTATCTCTTAGGTTCTTTAGAGTAAGTCTTAACGGTATTCTTTCAACAACGTACACCCAAACAGATGGAGTACCTCAAGGCTCTGTGCTAAGCCCCACATTATTTAACCTTGTTACAAATGACCTCTGCTCCTACTTCACTGCTCCCATCAAACATGCAATGTACGCCGACGACCTAGTGATTTATTGTCACGGGCAATCAATGATCACTACTTCTTCCCTCATTCAAACTGCAGTAAATACTCTACAAAACAAAACAAGCCAACTGGGATTAAGATTATCCCCGACAAAATCCAAAATCATCAGATTTAGTAAACATTCATTACCCCCCGTACCCAACATTTCAATCAACAACATCCCTCTCCCAGTAGTAAATCATTGCAAAATCCTGGGTGTGGTATTCGATACTCGTCTCTCATGGAAACAACACATCCTCGAAATAAAAAAGAAAGGTTGTAGAAGACTAAATCTCATTAAAACGCTCTCTAATTATCACTGGGGTGCTGATGAAAACTCTCTCCTAAAAGTGTACAGATCACTAATTCGACCGAAGCTTGATTACGGCTGCCTCATATACACTTCTGCGTCCAAATCACAAATAAATCTTCTGAATTCTGTGCAAAATACAGCCCTCCGCCTATGTCTTGGAGCGTTCCGCTCCAGTCCGTCAGAAAGCCTTTATTGTGAAGCGAATGAACCTCCTTTGTGGATAAGGCGCCAGCAACTACTACTAAATTACGCAGTTTCTGTATCTTCCGATCCATCTAACCCCGTATATAACCTATTTATACCAACCAATCACAACATATCCAATATGTCACCAACTCCTACAATAAAAACCATACCGATGATTATAGAATCAATGCCTATTAAAGTCGATTTCTCACAAACAACTCCAATAGCTCTCTCTTTAATCCCCCCTTGGACAAAAAACATTCCACAAATCAACACATCCCTTACCAAATTCCAAAAAAACGAAACCCCAATGCTTTAATTAAAAAATCATTTCTAAAGAGATAATAAACAGAAATCAACACGACTTGATATTGTACACTGATGCATCAAAAAATGAGACAGGAGTGGGTTGTGCTGTTACAACTTCCGAATCCCCTATATATTCATACACGATATCCTCATTCTGTAGTGTACACACCGGAGAATTATTCAGTATCTTACAAGCATTCAAGCACATATCCTTTCCTCACAAGAACGTTTGTATATGCACTGATTCTCTTGCATCAATTAACTCCATTAAACATATTTTCACCGAACATTCTCTTGTACAAAATATACACGACACCTACCAATCAATCACTTCCCAAAACATAACAGTTACCATCTTATGGATACCATCCCATATTGGTATTGAGGGCAATGAACTGGCCGATCAGCTAGCTAAAAACACCACAACACCTATCAACACCGATAACACTATACAAACGGCAAAATATCTTAAGCAATTCATCAAACACAAATTCAAAAGCCTGTGGCAACAACACTGGGATTCCATCAATTCAAGCCTATACAATATCCAGCCTTCAATAAATCACCCATATCTCACCGAACCTTCTAAACTTTCGAGACAAAACTTAGCAGTGATGAGAAGACTACGAATTGGACACACCAGACTTACCCACGGTCACCTGATGTCCCGTAGCAACCCTCCATTTTGTCAAAAATGTCAATGTAGCATCACAATCAAACACATTCTCACTGAATGTCAACAATACCTAATAGAAAGACAGCAGCTCCACCTTAATTCCAACATAGAAGAATTATTGAGTAACCCTAACGAAGCAATTACAGTACTGCAGTTCCTAAAAAATGTACAACTTTACCACAAAATTTAACTCAATGTACTATATATTTATATATTAACATTAATATGTTCTCCTATTATTAATTAACTGTGAAAAGTGTGCAAAATGCGATTTATTTGTTTCAAATATTTCAATGCGTAAGTTTATTTCCTTTAATATCTTATTAAATTCAATTTTACGTTTTTGTTTCTTCTAGAAATTGCATATAGAAAGTTATTCATTTATCATTTTAATGTTATTCAAATTTGTCTCTAGCTCACACTCTAACACTATATATTTTTTACAGATATGTCTTATTATAAAAACGGTTTACAGCAAGCCACAAGTTGCGGAAACAAATACTTTTCGAAATATAAATTTTTAAAATTATTGAAAATCACTTCACTTTTCGTCATTCTTTCGCCATTTAAACGTTCCAATATACTCATTACGTAACATTCACAAGTGAGTTAATGAAATTCATTGTAAAATTGAACGATAAAGATAATACACACGAGATAAGTGATATAAATTCTTAAAATTTGTTTGACTTTTTATCAGCCACTGTACAATTTCAAAAGTCAGTTGTCAAAGTGGACGTCCGCGACCATGGAGAAAGTATAAATATATAATTTTTCTTCAATCGCGATCTTCTCTGAACGAGAATCAATCTTACTGCAGTGTCGACAACCGTTTGGAAGCTTCCCCCTAAAGAATTTCATAAACCACTAAATTCGTTCATTTAGTATTATTAAACAATACAATCGTATTATAATTGAGTACCAGGAAGGCTTTTTGGATAGTTAAAAACCTAACCCGACCCAACCTAAAATATGTGGCTTAAACAGTATATGTAAATGTTTTAAACATCGTCTCCGAACTCTCACACAGATCAATGAATAATATCTGTTCCTATCAGCCTTGATAGTATAGATAAATGTTTCAAACATAGCTACCCGACCTCTGACACAAGTCAATTAATGGTATCTGTTCCTATCAGCCTAAACAGTATTTACAAAAAATAGCGCCAAAATATAGGGTTTACTTATTTTGCCCAAAAGTTTATAAATAATGTATTACTGTTGAACATTTAGTTATTTTAATACAATTGTTTTAAGTAATATTACTAGATGAATATATCAAATTTTTTTATTAAACTAACAGATAAATACTTGAAATCTCTTTAGGAGAAATGTTTCCAAATAGTTGGCGACTCTGCTGTAATGCACTCGCGTTCATCCAGTTTGACATTGACTTTTGTAAATGTATTTGTAACTCATGAATGTCAAAAATTGAAGTAAATTTTAGTAATTTTGAAAATTCATATCTCGAAAAGTATTTGTTTCCGCAACTTGTGACGTGGTATAAAACGTTTTTATAATAAGACCTATCTGTATCAAAAATATGAAGCCCGAACTTGGAGACATTTCAAAGTTGAGCCCACACTTTTAGTTGTGTCTCTGAGAGTAAACGTTTTAGCAAGGCAAGCATTTTGTCATTTTTAGAGTTTCTGATAGTAGATTACACTATTTTATGATGATATCAATAAAAAAATTTATGGATTATCCAGTTTTTTTAAATATCAATAATTTAAAATGGGACCACTTTTTGACGCGGTGTAATTTGAGTGTGTCTGATAGGTTATTTTGTGACGTGCATATGCGTGTTTATTACAGTTAGTAGGCTCACTTTTCGTTCTTGGTTTTTGTGTGTTCTGATTTTTGTTTGCTTGGGAATATTCATTATTAGTGTTCTTGATCATAAACGTGAACGTCATGGTTTTTGAACAACCTGTTCGTTTGTTTATCAATGAAAAGGCAATGGGGTCTCCTGAAGGAGAATTTCCGTTCTACATCTAGAAACTGGTACGAGTTATTGTACTACAATACGAGGCAGGCCAGCTGTGTTGGGGCATGTATTTTATTGTCCACATTGTAGAAAGGAATACTCAATTTTGAAAGACTCTTTCTTTATAAATATACCCATAAGGTTGGTGGTTTTTTTGACATTCTTCTGGATCAACTTAACGCTAGCATCGGTGGCATCCAGATTATTGCACATAAGTGTGACCACTGTTCATCAACATTATCGATTTGTTAGATATGCAGCTAGTTGTAAACTGCTGCAAATTCCAGAGTAATTTCAGTTAGGTGGAGTGAGACATAGTGTACAAAATTAAAATAGCGTTATCACGAAACGAAAATACAATGTTGGGGGAATTGTGGCACAGAAATGGGTGGTAGGATTTGTGGATACTACCACAGAAAGGGTCTACATAAAAAACCGGTTCCAAACATTATTATTCCTGAAATAAGGAATTATGTTTTGCCAGCAACTGACATTTGGACTGATATGTGGAGAGCATATGAGTGCCTTAGTATACTGGATGGTGTATCCCCTTACACTCATAAGGCAGGTGGATCTCAACACTGGAGCAAATACAAATACATTTTAAGGGAGGAATGCAGATGCATTTGCTATTATTGTGGAACATATTGGAGATAAATATGTGTTTTGAAGGATTTTTTTTCTTTTAATTTGTTTTCTTACCTGTTTCCAATTTATTATTTTGTAGCAATAGTGATATTAAGCTGATAAGGATAGATATTATTCATTGATATGTGTCAAAGATCGACAAGAGGATCTGAGGATTTTACATGTTTTTTGACTATTTTTTGCTGTTGTTATCCCACCTCGTACCCCTATTCGCTCCACAGGTCCTGTAACCTTGTGAATTTTGGTTGGAGTTTAGGTTTTTTTTCTTGAAAATCTCAAAAAGAAAACATTAAAGTGCGCACTCAATCTCATAAATTAAGACAGGTCTGACGGATATTTGAAGGAATTTTTATAGAAATTTTTTAAATTTTTATCTTGCTAATACGTTTTTCACCCGTTTCTCTTAATTAATTATGATTTATAGAAATATTTTGGATATAAAAAATATCATACTACAAATTTGGTTTCATGGACAAAAAGTTAGAAAAAAATGATTTTTTGTGAAAATGTCGAAATTTCACTAAAATTTGTTCGTACTTGTGGACAAAAAATGGAATGGTGTAGTCGGTACACCTTGTACAGAATTTACACAAAAATCGAAAATCAATTAAGCGGATGAAACTAAGTAATTTTTTTATTTCAAATGGAAAAAAATTGTGACTTGAATATCAATATTGTAAAAAATTCTGCGATCATTCATTTCCACTTAAGATAGCATAGAGCATAAAAATACGTTATATGACAAAATAAATGGAAATTATGCGATGCATAGAAAAGAGTAAAGCATATATGGCGCGTACAAATCTACGTCTAATGTCTTTGATAGCACACCTTTCAAGGTATTTTCCGACGAAAATAAGTTGTATTCGAAATATGAATACTACCAATTCATAAATGAAGGCAGCAGCATCGCTAAAAAGCAAAATCAATTTATATTCAGGAGTATATAAACGTTGTTAATACTAAACTAGGATACGTAACACCTATTCAACAGTTTACATTACAATACGCGGCGAATTAATATACACATTCGCAGACACACAACATAGTATTTGGACGAATAAAAAGATGGACCTAGCTTCGCAATACATAATATACGAGGAATAATGAATCCAACATAAGCAAGGTTTGTTATTGTTTTCACGCAACCGTAAGGATAGTGACATACATGAGGTATTCAAAAACAGTTTAGTTGAGTCCAGCATAACTTTGATCTAAAAAAATATAACTTATTCATTCACTTTTCGCTCACATTTTACTTTCTAAATATGAATAACTGAATTATCATTTACTCAACTGAGAATTGTACTATTTCATACAAAAAGTGGTAGCAATAGAACTATTGAATGCCTACTAATTTAAGTGAACATATACCTATTCATGTTTAGAGAGTAAACTTATTATTCGTAAAATCATAGTACTTACTTACCGATTACTGAAATTGGTTACTGTTTGGTATTATTAAAGCTTATCAAATCTTTATTGGCAGATGAAACGATTAGAGATCATTTAATTACGTTTCTATAAACAAAAGTAAATACTTCATACATTATAAAGATTGATACACGCCATCATTTTTTTTACCTTTAATTCTAATTCAAGAAAGGTAATTCATTATATTAAAAAATTATAAGATTAAAAGTAATACTTAATTATTTTTAATAATATATAACTTTTAGTATGATAAATCTCCATTCTTGAATTAGATTTAAAGATAAAAAAGTTATGAAGTGTATCAATCTTTAAAATTTATGAAGTTTAGTAGGTATTCTTTTGCGATTTAATTTTAAATTTATTATTTGTGATTGTGTGATTTTTCTCGTTTATTCAAATGTTTCCAATGTACACGGTTTTTTAAGAAAAAAATTCCCTCCAATACTGCATACCTCTAACAAATTATTGAGAATATCTATATTACTTTTCTTAAGTATATGAGATTAGAATTTAAAAGCTGTACAAAAATTACTATCAGTCCAAAAACCTCTTGACGAAGTAAAAATAGGTGACGCAAGTATACGATGTATAAGGTGACACAAGTACTATATCTACTTATATTATTAAGGTAAGCTATGGCTACATATTCCTCATTAATTTGAAAGTTTCAAATAATAATTGATGAACTTGCGGTCAGCCCTGTTTAAATAATGTTAGTGTTTACTTGAAGCTAACTCTTCTTGGTTCTTTAAATTTTACCAAAAATCATTAAAATTTCTGTATAAATTATAGACTGGCGTGCAAATTAGGATCAGTTTATACTATAGAGAATGTAATACAAAGAAAAGCTTCATCCGATTTATATCTACTATGAAAACACATAACGCAGGAAAGGCCCCATCCCATTCATATTAATAAAACACGTTAGAAAGAGAGGGCCCCATCCGAATTATACTATCGAAGCGCATTACAAAGTAAAGGCCACATCAGTTTTGCTTGAGTTGTCAGAACCAGAAAACAAACAAAAAGCTGTTCTTATCTGTACTACAATAAGTCCGGTTGAAGAACAAAATGCATTAAAATGAACTCGGAACACAAGCAAACACTAACATTATTTAAACTGGGCTGAACGCAAGTACATCAATTATTTGAAACTTTCAAATTATTAAGGAATAAATTGTGAATATAAAGCCTTTATTTTAAAATGGACTGATTCATTATACATCACGATTTGAAATTATTTCCAAAAAATGTATGTGAAGTATTAATATCATGGTAGAACGATGAAAACAAATATAACGATCTTTGTTTACTTCTAATACCATAGTTATATATCAAATATAAACATCATCTTTATTTCAACTGATTTAATGACAACTCTACACAACGTACAATTATTTTTCTCCGTTGTTGTCGGTTATGGAGAAGTTTGACTTTATTTTGAGGAAGGATCCAGGGCGGAGTCAATTCTGAGTAAACTCGATACAAAGTTACTGAGACAGTACCTTATCTACGTAAAATGAATTGATTTGACCACAAACTTTCATTAACCGTCCACTGGAAAAGGATACCCTTGATAATAAGCAGTCGATTTGTGCGAACAACTTCTGTTTGTGCGACGATGACGTATCTAGGTCCTTCTCCTCAAAATATATTCGCTCTACCAACTTGAGCTGTAGCAAGAAACTGTGTAACCGCTCGTAAAATCAAAACTATAATTTGACGATTTTTACCATTAAAATCCTAGTTTAAATTTGAATTATTAATTACCTTGTGATATTTGAAGAGAAACTCTGGTTGTGGTTCTAATAACTAGATCGTTTTAACTCAAATCAATACTTTCTTGGAATTTATCAATAATTCTGGAAGCTAATTCTTCAGCTACTCCAACATTGTTGATGATAGTGATTCGCTCAATAGGTTCTGTATAAGTTTTTGAGAGATTTTCAATTGTCTGAATTGTACCATCCTCCATAGCATCTATTCATACTTTGGTACTTTAACAAATCTACTAAGTATTCACCACTTTTTGCACGTGAATGGCATCAAGAAAGATGTATAACTTCAATATTATGTAATATATAGTAGAAATTTACACACAACTTCACATCCAGTATCTGTAATGGCCCAGTTAGCAAATCAACGATGTTCTATCGTTTTATCGTTCCTTAAAGATCGGCTGACATCTATATTTGGATGTTTTCACTATTTGTACCGCTGTACACTTCAAAAAGCGGCTTAATCTGGGGTACAACTCAAAGAATATATTCACTGGTTCTTGGAAAGGCCCAGAGGAATTTGTATTAACAATCAATGGTTTGTTATCCCATTTGAAAAATAAAGTAGTTAATCTATTTAAAATAATAAAATAATATTTTGGGACAATATTTAATTGATAGAACGGAAACTGAAATGTTACGCAAACTGTCAGATATGATGAGAGTTTATAAATCGATATCGATCAATGTCGTTCGATCACATTAATCGAAATTATATTTTCGAAGTCATATCGATATTTAAAAAATTTATCGAATAAAAGTTAAGTGCATAATTGTTTAGTAAATATTGATTAATTTAGAATAACCAAATATTGAAAATTGTAACAAGTACGTAATTACCTTCAAAATTCAGTACATCACAACTATTGAAATAAAGTCGATACTTACCAAACCTAAAAATCATTTCATATATAAATAAAAATAATTATGAATTAAGAAACATTTAATATTAATACATAAATTTATTGAAACCAAATACTAAACATTGTATTGAAAACATTAGACAGTAGAATTAGAAGAAGACTTCTGGTTGTAGTCGTCAATGGAATCCCAACTCAGTTTTGAAGATGTATAACACGGAATCTCAGGCTGAAGTTCAATATCTTGTTTTTGTTGTAATATTTGCTGAATGTTATTGAATGTATTCTCTTCAATCAGATCGTTTTGCGTCAAATCCACTATTTCTAAAGATTTGTTGGAGCGAACAATACTTATAATTTTGGAAGCTAATTTTTCGGTTACTCCACAATGTTGAAGATCTAAAGCCATGATCCATAGTCACTCATCAATTCGTCCAAAATGTTTTGAAGGTTTCACTACTTGTACGGGTGTACAATTCATAATGCGAGATAATTTGGGGTACCATACGAAGAATATGTTCCCTGGTTCTAGGAAAGATTGACAGGAATCCATATTTAAATCCTTTGTTATCTGGTTTGTCTTTTGTAAAATATTGAGTCAAATTCTAATTGATGAAACTGATAAAACGGATGTCAAAGTGCCAGTTTGATGAGTTGTTTATAAATCAATTAGAGAGCATATAGTAAACCATTCAAATTACAAAATCATTCTATTAAGTGAAGAGGACACTAGGTAATTGGTTAATGCTGCTTTTTAAGCTCCACATGCCGTTACTTATTTTGTAGTAAATGTTTCCAAACCAACTTATTGTACTATTGAGTGAAGCATATATGTTGAGGATGACGTTTCTTCAAATTGGAGACCGATCATAGATTTAAAATTTTATTGTGAATTTATTATCATTGATTTTGAAAAATTCTATATATCACTTACACTAGTAAGACATGTTTGCTGAGAATATATATTTGGATAATAAACTAGATGCTTCAAAGTATGAGGATTTAGGTTGAGATTTAGATTGAGCTTCAAATGTACTTAAAAAATCTCAATATCGAAACAAGGAAATTAACATAGTAATAAACATTGAATATCTTTATTAAGATTTCATCTAAATAAAATATTTAACACTGTAGAAGAAATGTGGCCACAGGAAATTTCGGGATTGAGTCTTAAACATACTTAGAATTCAGATTTGAAATTTGAAATCCAACATCCTGTTTTTGTGGTAATCATTACTAAATTCTGTTGATGGTATTGTTATTCATTAGATGGATTTGCTTCAAATCAACTATTTATAAAAATTTGTTGGAACGAAAAATATTGATAATTTTGGAAGCGAATTCTTCGGTTGTTGATCTAAAGTCTTGATCCATAAGTTATTATTCAAATCGTCCAGAATGTATTGAAAACCTACATCTCCAAAGGCAAGCATTGTTGTTGATCTAATTCGCTTAACTTCTTTCATATACTTTTTTCAGGCTCTTCTAATTCTCCGAAAGCTGTCCCATCCACCACATCATTTCCCGATGTTTTGGCAATTTATCAACTTTGTTAAATACTCACCACTTTTTAAACATAACTAGCATCCACAAAAATTTATAATTCCAATATTAAATAAATACACACAATATCACATCTAGCATCTTTGGGCGCGCAGTTAGGAAATGAATTGTTCGTATATTTTATCTCGAACGGGTGTTTTATTTCCTCCTTCAATTTATTCACTATATCGCGGTGGTGTGATACATTGCCGTCGATAACTATTGGCGGACAGTTTGAGTTGATTTTTTTTGTTGCTGGTGTAGGTTTGGTTTTTTTGTTGTTGTTTAGTAGTCATATCGTCATTTTCTGAGGAATAGTCTGTCGGGTTAAATTTTTTGAAGTGGGTGTTTGGCGTATTTGTGTATTGTTGTCCTTTTTTTGTATCGTCTTCTGTCATGTCCGAAATTGATTCGTAACTGCTGTGGGTAGTAATTTGAGTTGTTTTTTTTGCAGTTTGGCTTAGTATTTTGCTAAACGTATTGAATTTTTTAGGGAATTCAAATCCTGGGAGAGTTGATTCCCCTACGTTCATCAGTTCGATTATTATTTGGTTGATGTCTTGAATTTTAGTTGGTTTTGTCGTTGTATGTATTTGTCTTCCGTTAATTTGCTTCTCTTCATTATATTTTTCATATTGGGAAGTAAAATTGTGTAAGGTAAACTGGTAAGAGTGAACGCTTTTTTGATTAGTGCCAATTTAAAGCATTATAACTTATAAAATATATGTCTTTTAAATTTAATATTTTAAACATAGCTAGTATGAGTATCTGTCTATATGACTTTTGAGTTTTGCTGGTTAAAAGCAAAACATTTTTACTCACCTTTTTTTCTTCTTATTTGTCCGGTGTTCACACTTGCCCCACAAAGTGGGGCAAGTGTGAATGCGGTTCATGCTGTCTACAATATAAGGTGTTTTCAGATAATTTGGGCCAAGTGTGAAATACTGTTAAAGAAGCCACAATTTCGTTTTTGGAAGACTTTATTATCTAAAATAGTTAAAAAGTTATGAACTTTTCGAAATAAAATATAACTTAAGTGCCTTAATTAAAATTTGCCAAATCTACTGAGAAAATGAATGTGTCTCCTCTGCGGTCTCTCTTGGGTCTGGCAGGATTCTTATGACCATTTCTTTGTTAATCGTATCAATATAATCTATATCGAGCCAAAAAAAGGTTTTTCTGCCGAATTTTAAAAATTTCACTTCCCATCCTTCATTAGTTTAGTTCAAAATGTTGCAAACAAAATGCCTTATTCTCTTCTTGGTTTCATATTGAACTACCACCCATTTGCAGTTTTCGATATTAGTTTGCTCGTCTTCGATTTTCTTGTCCAGAGTTTTATCTGTATCTAGCTCTTCTTCTGTATCAGAACTCTCTGGGTCCAAGTCATCTGCTGAATCAATTATTACAGAGAAATCGTCCCCTTCTTCATCTGTAGATTCAATGTCACCTTCTTTCTGGATTGTACGCTTTTTATCAACTTTTTGTCGGAAAACTTTCTTAGTCTTAGTCGCTTTTTCTTCTCCTAGTCTAGCTAATACCTGTGGTGCAGTGATGACTTCTGCTTCACATGGCACTTTATTTTTTATTTTTTGTACCTGACCACTATCAGAGTGTATTATTGTTTTCAAAAGGAGCTCTTCAAATGATAATTTTGATGTGGATCGACTAGTTGTAGCTTCTATATTTGGAATTTGTTCGACATATTGGTTTTCTTCGACATTTTGGTTTCCTTCGACATTTTGGTTGTCTTCGACAATTTGGTTTTCTTCGATATTTTGGTTTTCTTCGACATTTTGGTTTTCTTCGACATTTTGGTTTTATTCGACATTTTTATTTGTCTTCGACATTTTGATTTTCTTCGACATTTTCGTTTCCTCTAACATTTTGGTTTCCTTCTCGTCTCCCAACAGCATTACCTGAGATGTGTTTTCTCCACTTTCTTAAACATTCAGGATCATAATCGTCTTCAGATATGACCTGCCGATCAAATGGATGTATACCAACTTTTACAAAACCATTACTAATAGTGATAGGCTTGAGGTCCTTCCAGGCTTGACCGATCATTGCCGAAAATTGTTTCTTTGGTATTTTAATTCCCACATTTCTCCTTTGCCAAGCCACTAATCTTTCATCCCATGTACCCTTCAGTGATCTGAACACTAATATATCTAGTGGCTGGATAAGGGGGCTCGTGTATGGGGGAAGTTTAAAAATTGTTACATCATTGGCCATCAGTTGCCAATTCTATTAAAGGAATGTTAACATGGGTGCTATGATCATCATAAATAATCAGAACATGTCTGTGTGGTCCCAGAGCAGGCAGTTAAAAAAATGTCTGTCTCCATTCAGCTTTTTTTGCTGGCAGCAAATGACATTCCCGGTTACGAGTATTCCTCATTTAGAACCCAGGCATCCCAAATATTCTCCCCCTTATACACAATGAGTGGAGGGGCTTTTAATCCGGAAGCAGATACAGCAGCTAAAACAGTTGTATTTTCCCGGCCTGGACCTGACACGGTTCTATAACAAGCTTTTCCCCTTGCACCAACAATTTTTGTTTTATAAGGATCATGAGGAAAAGAACTCTCATGTAGGTTCCAAATTTGTTCGGGCTTGTTATGAAGTGATACATCTGTTGAAGTTTGATTCAAAATATCGAAATATGCATTTATGATGAACGGATGTGTCATCTTTTTTCGGGCCTACTGAACTGATTGGGGCTCCTTTATACTCAGGTGGTGACGTATTTTGAAGTTTCTGAACCAATCATCACCAGGTTGTGACGCGTTTTCCTCCCTAAGGCGACGTCTGCGCGCTTCTACCAATAGTCGGTGACATAAACTATCAAATGAAAATACAGTTGGCGGCATAAGCTAAAAACGAAGGTTTGTATACAAAGGAACGAATATGTAACGGGTGATACGTAATATAAATTATATATCTATATACTCGGCGACATAAACTATGAAATAATATTTATACGGAGGCCGGAATACCTAACGGGTAATATATAATATAAAATAAATATACTCAGCGACAGAAAATACAAAATGAAAATACACTCGGTGACACAAAATAACCTCTTAGTAACGAAAACCTCGTTACATCCCCCCCTTACTTCGGTAAAAACAATTAAAGGACGCGAGTATCGCTCGCGTACTTTGAATTTTTTTCTTAAACAAACTATCACCACTACAATTTACTTAACTCTATTACAGGCTTCGTTCCATAATCCGGACTTATCTGCTATGATGCGATCTACTGCGGTCTGGTCTTTTTGAATCTGTAGCCTCTGCTACGGACGTTGGAGCAGGACCCAAATCCTCGGGCTCTGGTATATCGGCGCAGACGGGAACATCTCTCGTGTAGGCGGAACTAATCATTCAAAGGTTTCAAATCCTTAATGTGGATTCGGTTATGTCGCTTGCCGGTTTCGTCTCGCGGGTCATATACTACCGGGGAGACGACTCGGACGACATCGTAGGGCCCAAAGTATTTTGGACCTAATTTCGCGGCGACATCATCAACGGCTGAAGACAAAGTATACTCTCTTTTCATAATCTTTTCCCCCAGGGTGCATTTCCAATCTCGACGGCGTAGATTATAATAATGGCTTTGACTGGTAAATGCTCGGGACAAATTTAAACGGACGATGTCAAAACACTCTTGCAATTGATCCAGTCTCGAGCGGTGCGGTATTGTATCTTCCTCCTTAGGATTATCAGTTACGGAACCTTCTTTCGTAGTGCTCTTCTCCGGGTTGTCTTCAGTTTCCCTTCTAAGAGATTTCGGAAGGTCGGGATCTCGTCCAAAATTCAAAAAGGCCGGCGAAAACCCAGTCGAATCGTGTTTGGAGTTGTTCATAGCAAACTTCAAGTCGGCTAGTCTTATATCCCTATCCCGGTGATCTTGCTCGCAATATTGCGCAATCATCGTCTTCAGAGTGCGATTCGCTATCTCTACCGGGTTAGTTTGCGGCGTGTACGGGGGTGTGAAGCGGTGTCGGATTCCCAATTCTTTCAACATATTCTTAAACAATGTACTATTATACTGGGATCCGTTATCGGTTAAAACGGTACGGGGACATCCAAATACGGTCAGTATCTCTTCGTGAAATGCGGTACCGATGCTACTGGCAGTAGCACTCCTCAATGGTTTGCATTGTAACCACTTGGTAAATCGGTCCTGGAAAATTACAATATAGCAGGTCCCCTTCTTACTCCTCGGCAATGGTCCAATGATATCGTAACTAACAGTATCCCACGGTCCACGGTCGTTGATTTGGAGATGGCTGCATTTTCCCAGGAGGCTTCTGTTGGGATGGTTTGTACTTCTGGCATTGTAAACATCTGCGAACGTACTTGGTGATGCCTCGAAACATTCCAGGCCAATAGTAAGATCTGGCGATACAAGTGATGGTCTTGGCGATTCCCAGATGTCCAGCATGAGGGGCATCATGGTTTTCTTTAAGAACTCGTATTCGGTCGGATTTCGCTATGCACAGTTTCCATGGACCACTCATCTTTGGTTCTCTTAAGTCATTTATATCCCAAAAATGACGGTACAAACGGCCTTCTTTGATGCAGTAGTCAGGAAACTTGTCTGGATCCTTCAGGACTTCTTCCTTCTTGTTACGGTACCATGAACATTCGGCGGTTACCTCGGTCAGACAGAGTATCGATGGTGGATTGGTTTCGGCGGTCATTGGTAGCGGATTTCTGGACAACGCGTCAGCCACGCGATTTAGTGCACCTTTACGGTACTGTATCTCGAAATCATATTGCTGCAGAAAAATACTCCATCGGGATAAACGTCCGGACGGACTCACTATGGAATGCAGCCATCTAAGAGATTGATGATCGGTAACAACCGTGAAATGGTAGCCCTCTAGATAAGGATGCATCTTTTCAATCCCCCAAACAATGGCGAGACATTCTTTTTCAGTGACGGAGTAATTCTTCTCGGCAGGACTCAGTGTGCGACTCGCGTATGCTACCACATGCTCCTGGCCATCCTTCTGTTGTGTAAGGGCTATTCCCAAACCATACTCGGAGGCGTCGGTCTGTAGGGTGAACGGTACGGAAAAATCAGGACAACTTAAAACGGAAGCTTCTGACAGACAGGATTTAATATCAGCAAAGGCAGCTTCTTGTTCTTCAGCCCACTTCCATCGCTGGGATTTGCGGAGTAATTTCGTTAACGGGGCCACCTTTTGTGAAAACGATGGCACAAATCTCCTATACCAGGAAGCGACTCCCAAAAATCTTCGTAACTCTCGGATATTCCTCGGCGCTGCAAATTCAATTATGCTCTCGACTTTTTCTGGATCGGTACGGATTCCATCTCCAGTGACTACATTGCCTAAATATTTCATAGACGTAAACAGAAGTGGCATTTCTCCGGGTTCAGTTTCAACCGTGCTCCTCGTAATCGACGGAACACCTCAGATAGATTTTCCAAATGTTGTTCGAACGTTTCCCCTAAAAGTATGATGTCATCCAGATAAGCAAAGGCGTACGGTCTGTCAACCAATCTCTGGAAAGTGGCAGGTGCAGAATGTAAACCAAATGGAAGGACCGTGAATTGGAACAATCCACGTCCCGGTACGGTAAACGCGGTAATGGATTTGCTCTCCGGTATTAATGGAACTTGCCAGTACCCACTCTTCAAATCTAAACTGGAAATATATTTGGCTTTTCGCAGTTTATCCAGTATAGCATTAATAAATGGAAGCGGGTAAGCATCCTTCATCGTAACTTCGTTCACTTTGCGGAAGTCGATGCAGAAACGGTTCTTTCCATCTTTCTTCTTCACAAATACAATTGGAGAGCTCCACGGACTGGTAGAAGCTTCTATCACTCCTTCATCTAACATTGCGTCTATCTCGGTATTGCACACTTCCTGCATTTTTGGATTTAGCGGTCGGTATCTTTGTTTGATCGGACGGAGCTGTAGCCAGGGAAGACACAGAGACTTCAGAAACGGATTGCTCTTTGTCAACCCCTAACACCAGAGAAGACGCAGAGACTTGAGAAACGGATTGCTCTTTGTCAACCGTTAACACCAGGAAAGACGCAGAGACTTCAGAAACAGACTGCTCTTTGTCGACCCCTAACACCAGGGAAGACGCAGAGACTTCAGAAACAAATTGCTCCTTGTCAACCCCCAACAACACCGGAGAGGACGCAGAGACTTCAGAAACACGGTCTTCAGAGAGACACTTGTCGGTATTGTCCATACTTAGTGTCAGTTTAGCAGCATCGAATTCTTTCGTGAGCGGGCTCACTACTTCCAACATCTCAACAGGGCTGGTTGATGGTGAGTGCATCACTAGTTTGTCTTCCATGCAAATTTTCCCGCTTCCTAGCTCCAAACGGAAATTCTATGTTATTTTCTTTCTCTACTAGACACTTTTCTTCGTTAATTTTATTTGAAATTGCTATGGCTGTAGATATTGAATTAATGTCTATCGCATCAAAGCACGATTTAGGTATGTCAATTTTGTCAGATAATGATTTTGGAGAAATTATAACTTTATCTGAATTATCTAGTTTAGTTGTTTCGTCGTCGATAAACACTAATTGTAAATAGTTTTTAGTTTTTTAAGTTCTCACGTTTTGTTTTTAATTCTTAATAATTCCTCTGAATATTTAGAGGAATTGGAATTGGTACTGTCTAATACGTGGGCTGATTACCCTTGTTCGCCGCTTGCACCGGCTTTTGCGTCACTTTTATCACGTTTACTATTTTTTTATCAACGGAAAGTCTTTACTGTCTTTTATGTTTCTTATAAATTTTATGTTTGGACGTACCTCTATGTCTAATGGATCAGGGTGACGTTTTGACCGAAACTATAGGTTTATTACTCGCACTGTTTCGGTTTTGTTTAAGTTTCCACTATTAAATAACTCGGATTTTATTGTGGTTAAATTTTGAATTTTGGCTTTGAGCCTACGTGTATATTCCGTTTGGAATGGGATTGTCTCCGATGTTGGAGGTGAAGGAATGATTAAGGAATCAATGAGCACTGACTCCATTGACTCTTTTTACAAAACACTGTAACTTCAAAGGAAAATTATAAATTATTAAATATCACTTTTATTCGCAATGAAAGTACAATTTTCAAACTACTCACCCTGAAAATTAGCATAGGAATGCATTTTGTCACACCGTCTATTTAATTGTATACTATCCACATTCGATGCAGGATTGGACTCCTTTGTGCAGTGAATACAGACCAAAAAGTATGAGAGAGACAAAGTCAATGTGTGACTAGTAACCTAGTATTCTGATTGGTCCACGTCACTGGCCTTTGTTATTAAAAGCTTTCCGAAATGACACAGGAATTGGCAACATAATCGATTTGTTTATCTATAGATAGTAGTGACTTTTGTGAGGATAACGCTCAGTCCATTCTCTATGTCTATGAATACAACCTAATTAATGTTGTTCGTCGCTATCTCTTTTTAGCATTATGCATGCATGCATTTGAAAAGAGGGCATTAAGAAAAAGAAAATGTAGGTATTGCAACCAAAACTAACTTAAAACAAAGAAAAATAACCCGAAAAGGTCATCACTCCTTTTATTGAAATGAATCAATTCAATACATAAGGACCAAAGATGGACGGCCAGAATATAAGACTTAGGTTTTTGAATTCTCGTGTTCAGATGTCTAAAGCGTTGATATTTAAAAAATAAAGTAAAATAAAGAAATTAGGAAAACGAATAATATTAATTTTTATTTATCAATTGATGAATTCCTTATAAAAAAGTATTAAACAGTTTAATATAAACATGACAACAGGAACAGCAGAGAACTTCGAATTTGAGTCAGTAGAATCCAAAGTCAGATTCGGAGATGTATACCATTGAAACTCTGGTTGTTTCTTTTGTACTAATTGCTGAATTGTGTTGATAGTGTTCTCATTAATTAGATCGTTTTGCCTCAAATCAATGATTTCTAAAGATTTCTTGGAAGTTAGGAGATCAATTATTCTGGAAGCTAATCCTTCGGTTAATCCACAACGTTGTAGATCTATCGCCTTGATCGAAACTTCATCCTCCAATGCGTCTAAAAGGTATTGAAAACCTTCATTTCCAAAATCAGCATTATTGTTGATAGTGATTCGCTTAATTCCTACCGTATAATTTTTTGAGAAGTTTCCAGTTCTCTGTGAATTGTACCATCCTTCATAACATCTCTTGATACTTTGATACTTCAATAAGTCTGCTAAGTATTGACCACTTTGTGCACGTAAATGGCATCCAGAAAGATTTAAAGACTCAATATTATGTATATTGAGTAGATATTTACACACAACTTTGCATCCAACATCTGTAATAGCGCAGTTAGCAAAAGAAAGATGTTTTACCGTTTTATTGTTCCTTAAAGCTCGGAGTAATTCTTCTAAATATTGTGGAAACAAGGGTACACCATCCAATTCTAGATATGTGAGTACTTTTGTTTGTCTTAATGAGGATGAAATGGATATTGTGAGCTGATTTAATATATACGCTGTCCGCAGCGATCCGAATTGCATATGTCTCACTTTCTCTTCAGTGTCAAAATGGTGTAAAAATGGACAACCACAAAGTGTACTTCTGATACAGAGTACATGGAGACTGGCATCAATAGTAAGAGCATAGAAAATTGGTCTCCATTGGTCTACGTTCAATTCATCGGCAACAAAGTTGAGTATCTGACGTCTTCGTTTTGATGGTTTCACTACTTGTATAGGTGTACACTTCAAAATGCGGCATAATGTACGGTACGACCCAAAGAATATATTAACTGGTTCTTGGGAAGACTGAGAGGAATTCATATTCACAACTGATAGATTGTTATCTCATTTAAAATATAAACTGTTCGGTATTTTATAAAATATTATCTTGAGACAAATTTTAATTGATAGAACTGACAATCAAATGTCAGACAAAGTGTCAGATCTGATGAAATTTGTATAAATCGATATCAGGCAATCCTGTTCAATCACATTAATCGAAATAATATTTTTGAAGTGATTTCGATGTTTCAAAAAATGTTTCGACTAAAAATTAAATGAATCATTGAGTGATAAATATGTGAAGCTATGGGCATGTAAGATTAAGATGGCAGCTCTGTCGCGGTAACAACCGGAAACTACTGAATATCCATTGCCAATTACCAGCATTACATTTTAACCTTCTGCATTTAACCTTTTCTAAAAGTATTTTATTCAAATTCTAGATACATAACTTGAATTCATATATTAACAAACCTTTTTGGAAGAAATCAGTTTGTTTAAAACGAAGATCGCAAACTTTCATATAATTAGACACCGTTTTTCCAATTCCAAATCCATTCTTTCATTCTGTCAACAAATTCTCTACCCCCAATTTCGGTTTCCATAAAACCTTCCAAATTTTCTGCTACTGGGAAACTGTGAAATCTCAGTTCAGGTTTTTTGCCCAGGAAGCGCACTGAGGAACACAACAGTGATACTTATTCATATTCAAAATGAATAAAACGGAAAAATAATTTAATTCACAACCACAATTTTACACTTCTCAAGTTACCGAAAACACGACAATGTATATTAACTTAGTTAAACAAACAGTCATCAGAGGGAGTATCGCTTATGAAAATTTACCTATTCATTAATTGATAAATTTGAAATAACAAATTATATAAAACTGTAACAGGTGAGTACATATTTCATTTTAATATTCAGTTCATCACAAATATCATAATCATACTTTCGAAATTCGATATATACAGTTGCCAAACATTGTAGGAGGCTTCAGCTATGTCTGACATGAATACTTCACAAGCTATTTGATAACCAATTTTGTTCTTCACGTAATAAAAAAGGAGATTTTCAAGACCTGTTCATCAGACCTATTGGAAATTGAAAAAGCTCAAGGAAAACCTTCCTCAACATCATCTAATACAAGCAACGAATGACGCTCATTGTCATATTGGTTCAAACCATGTGTGCCATCGAAACAAATACAGTCAGAACAGTACTTTTTTAAAACTTCTTCCTGTCGTGAATTTATAATTATTAGTACGAAATCTTCTTTGTTTAATTTGTTTCTGATGTGCCGATTCATTACCCTGAGCTTTATAAATCAAAATACAACTCGAACTCTCTATTTCCATAACTCATGTTGCTACACTCATTGCGTCATTTCGATGTCGTAGGTACTACTGTGGGCCGCAATTTAATGCTTTTTCCAATATTAAATAGGTCACGTTTAGTAAGGTGGTGAATTCTCTCGAGCTGATTTGAACCCTGCACTGAATCACGAACTTGATCCAATATTTCAATAATTGGAATTTTTGAGGCCATTTGCCTAGCCAGTAATTCTCGTTCACTCACAGTTAGTAATAAATGTCCCAAATAGTTTTTATGCCCTACATGTTTGTTTATGACAGTTACTTTGCAGGTATCGTTTTTGTCTATCTCAATTTGTAGAAATGCTGAACAGAAGCCATTCATTTTAATGGATCCTTGGGTCTTCAGGTGGCGTAAACCATTTCCCTTGAAAAAAGTTGCCGCAACGATGACAGGTATATGTTACAATAGTTTTATCGATTTTGGAATAATCTGCCCTTTTCTTAATAAAATGTGAGTGAGAAGTATCTTCCATATTGTGTTTCCATTCCATAAATTCTACAAATGTGCCTAAGTCCAAGTTTTCGGATGTAGTTTGGATATTGTATTCCATTTCAAACTGGATCAGAAGCTTGTCGTTTGGAGCTTGAAACTGGCAAATAGAGCACTGACGGTTAACAGAAGTCCCTACTTTTCCACAGGAACTGCTTGGCAAAAAAGTTACCGAAGAATGGCATTTTTTCGTGGTATTTTAACCCTTTCGAGACGAGTTTTTGTTTTAAGTGTTATGGGTTAGATTTTTAGTGGTTTGATGTCAGTGGCGATCAAATAAAACATCTGCATTGAAACTTAAATGAATTTTTAGTTATAAGAAGTTGTGGGGGGATGGTACATATACGTACCACCAGTCTTTAAGGATCTTCAAGAGTGGTACATATATGTACCAGGCATCTTTCAAAAAGTATTTTTATAAATTTTACATAAACGTAAAAATTGTTGAGTGTGGTATGCAGCAAAACAATTCTTGCATAATGGTAACCTACATTGACTGCACACTGTCTTGGTCCTCTTCTGAACCTTAGTTTCAGCACAGCGAGCACATCTCCCACGAGTTTTACCTTCCGTTGGCAGGTGCATCGGAATGTTTTTTTAACTTAGTCTCTTTTTGGAATGACGACCACTTGTTGATGGACCTTTTACTAAAGTAGTTTTTTCTGGCCTTCGTTCAGGATTGCGTCTGCTGATGGTACGAGGACATCCAGATATGGCATTTTTTTTCCTGATCATTCTTTGTAAATTATCCACGCATTTACAGCGGACATCATCAAAAGCCAGTAAAAAACTTTGATCCATCATTTTTTTGATTTTCTATCAAATTCATACAATCCCGCCATTTGGTCTGCTCGGTCGACTCCTCCCATGTGATCCCGATAAAAGGCAATCATTTCTGGACATTCTATAGGAGATCTTGTACCATCTTTGTTTTTCTTATTCAGCGATACAACTTAATTCATATGGCAATTGCTGAGAACCAGAACATCTTTAGTATGCCATTTTGCATAAATTACACCCTCGTTGGTGCATTTGAAAACGGTTTTCAGTTTTCAGTTTTTCAGGTAGTTTCGGAATGTTTTTTCTGGTAGCTATACAGGTACCTACTGCTGCATAGTTTGTTGAATGAAGTAAGTCAACAGAGGTAAGGAAACGGTCAAAGCAAAGTATAACATCGACCTCTTGGATAGTATTTGCAAGCGTATTGACTACCCTTTCTCCTAAAGTACCATCTTGGTTGCCCTCTTCTTTCCCCGCATAAATGTTGAAATCGTAATTATATCCCGTTCCTGAGTCACAACGGAGCCACATTTTTATTCCTCGCTTTGTTGGTTTGAGAGGCATGTATTGTTTGAGGGATGACCGCCCCTTGAATTTAGTCATCGATTCATCAATGCTTTGGAAGTTGCTGTCCTGTCTGGATTTTTGAACTCTGTTTTTCAAGCATTGAACGATGTCATCAATATAATAAGTTTTTGAGCAGTCGGCCGGCTTTTCTGGAGGGGCAAAATATAATTTTGAAGAAATAAGTTTGAACTTATCCCTCGAAATAGCGTTTTTTATAGTCATATTTCCCATTCATGGATGTTTTGACCAATAATGTGTAATTGATGGTAGTCGATTATAGGACATGATGAGAACTAAGCCGATCACAATTTGTATTTCACCTACATCAGTATCTAAAATCCGTTTTTTCCTCTTTCCTTTTGCATTTAGGAGGATATTCAATCGGGCATTGGTGCATTGTGCAATGTACATATAAAGAGAGCGAGGAAATATTTTATGAAATACGTCAATGGGGCTCATGTCTTTGTGAAATTTTGAAGATAAAGAACACTCACGTGAAACTGGAACACTTTTTCTTGGAACAAAATCTGGTGTTACATCTGACCATATAATTCTACGATTCTTTGAATCGTCAGAGTCTTTTCCATGAGCAGTTTCTCCAACCAGTGATTCACTTTCAATGATTTCTTCCAATCTTTCGACCTGCTAAGAATCCACATCATAATTGCTGGACAATGACTCATTATCTTGGCCCGAATTTTCTGAAGATGATGCCTACTGCCCGACGAAAAGTCGGCTAAACTTGAAACTTCTGACAAATGGTCAGCGATGTGGTCCAACTCATTCATACTCAATTTATTTTTTCTGGACATCGTCTGAAACAAAAAAAAAATAAAGTCAATACAGAAGACTATCGGTACATACATGTACCAACATCTAGTGCAGTAACGGACTGCTGGTACATATGTGTACCACTGTAGAAAACAGCTGTTTTTTTCCTATTTCCAGCAGTGTTTCGCAACATATTTTGTCATAAGATTTTAAAACTTACCTTTAACTAAGTCCACACACAAAATTTGCGCAATTTAGGTCACTTTTTTCCGTGAAAATTAACTAAAAACGGAGCGTAGAACGTGGCCCGGCACAAATAAACAACTACCACATAACCCCAAATAAAATTCCGCGCATCACAGTTACATAGGGAGGTAAAAGACGCACCGGTACGTAGAGAAACCATATAAAATATAAATATTTGCTTATAGTCTGTGCGTGATTCTTGCTGGTACATATGTGTACCGACAGGGTTAAATCACGCAGATTATTAAAATTTGTATTGCACTGATATTTGTATTGCTTTTTTGGAACTATATTGTTGATATTAGTATCTAAAAAAGATTATAGATACCTAAGCATAGTACCAGTGACAGGTGATTACCTCAAAGTTCATTAACAGATCACGTTATTTCCATTTCCGTAAAATTGTAAACTATTTTTTAAATAGAAAACGCTTAGATACGTAGTATTAAGCAACCCCGCAAAATTTTAATAATATTAAAATATGAATTTTACAGATTTAATAGTTTTTACAACAATATATCAAAAAACACGCAAATAAACTGATCTCTGGGATTGCCCCGGCCCCGTACTAAGAAATATTGGTTAAATCTGAAAACAACTTTTAGGTTAGTTAAAAACGAAAAACTTTTATTGTGTCAAAGAACATTTTTTTTTATTTACATACCGCATAAGAAAGAGATGGAAATATCAAAAAGTGAGCTTTTAAAAATTTGTTACCAAATAATTAATGTATTAGTTTTTACTTCACCTTATGTATAGTATACGTAACATACAGGGTGTTTCTATATTCGACCGACAACGCTCTACCACAGAGTGATCTTAATGAATGATTCATTTTGATATAGGAATACGAACCCTTACAGGGGCCTAGTTGCTGAGACATAGGGTGTTTAAAATTTTAAATCAAAATAAAAAATTTGCCATAACTCAAGAACGCCTTCAAATTTTTTTTTCAAATTTGGTGACCAATATGCTCCTTAATAAAGTAATATTTTAACATATACAAACTTTGGATAAATTTAACCAGTGGCGTGCTGTCAGGGTTAGTTGTCATTTTTATCCCCCTATTTTTTGCACCACCGGAGCAAATTCTTTTTCTCATTTTGTATTAAATTAGCTGATGATTTTTTGTTACAAAAACTAATAACCTTTTATGGAGCTCAAATAAACGGTGTTGTAGAAATTTGCCACTAAACAAAAGTCTGCATTATAATCTAGTAGGCACGTGTCATATTTTTAATAGTTCGTGACACTTTGTGTATTTGACACGATCTTGGTAGATTAAATCATAGAAATTTAAAATAGTTTTTACATATTTTGCTGTTATAACATCAATTTTTCATTTGAAGAGTTGACCGATATGTTAATGTTTTACGGGGAAGCTCGCAAAAATGGTAGAATGGTAGCTAGTTTATACCAACAAACATTTCGTAATCGTCGAATTCCACATCATTCTACATTTGCAAGTATTGATAGAAGGCTGAAACAAACCGGAAACTTGTTAATTAAAAGAAGTAATGCTGGAAAGCAACATACAACAAGGAGTGTACATCTGGAAGAGGAAATATTAAATAATATTTTTGAAAAGCCATCTCTTGAACTGTAGGTCGCGCTTTAAGAGTGGACTATTCTACTGTATGGAAAGTTTTAAAAGAACAAGTGTTACATCCATACAAATTGGCCAGTGTTCAAGCATTGGAACCTAAAGATTTTCAAGTGCGAATGGATTTTTCAAACTGGTATTTACAAAATTTTCCAAAATATTTGTTGTACACCGACGAGGCTAGATTTACTAGGAAAGGAATTCTCAACTGTAGAACTCTAGTCACGTTTGGGATGAAGAAAATCCACACTTTATTCGTGAAAGAGGTTTTAGCATAAATATTCGGTTAATGAGTGGGTGGGTATGGTTGGAGATTGCTTAATCGGCCTTACATTTTACCAAATAAATTAAATGGAGCATTTTATGCGCGCTTTCTGGAAGAAATGTTGGATGAATTGTTGGAGAATGTACCGTTAAATATTAGACAATACATGTGGTTTCAACACGATGGGGCATCTGTTCATTTTGCTGCAGCGGCAAGAAATTAGTTAAACAGACGTTTTAGAGCAAAATGGATTGGTCGGGGTGGACCCACTTGTTGGCCTCCAAGATCACCTGACAGAAATTCTATCGATTTTTTTATATGGGGTTATATGAAGTCATTAATGTACGAAACAATCATCGAATCTGAACAAGAACTAATAGCTAAAATTCAAGTTGCGGCAGAAATCATTTAATCCCATCCAGATTTATTCTCAAAGACTCGTTTTTTAATGACAAAACGGTGTATTGAAGTAAGCGACCAACAGTTTGAACAACTACTGTAACTTTGTCAATTTTGTTATTGTTGTAATACAGTGTTGTTTAAATTTCATTTGTGCTATTATTATTTTTATTTTCATTGCGAATTTTGTTATTATTGTGATACATTTTTGTTTGAAATTGAGATTAGGAATAACTTGTATTTCCTTTAAACTACTCACGCCTAATCATTATTCGAAATTAAATGAATAATCAACTAATTTGTAAATTACTTACGTATTCGCAGACTTTTGTTTAGAGGCAAATTTAAATCAAAATTAAAAAAAGAATTTGCTCTAGTGGCGTAAAAAATAGGGGGATAAAAGTGACAACTAACCCTGACAGCGCGCCACTGGTCAAATTTTTCCAAAGTTTGTTTATGTCAAAATATTACTTTATAAAGGAGAATATTGGTCACCAAATTTGAAAAAAAAAATTGAAGGCGTTCTTTATTTATGGCCAATTTTTTATTTTGATTTAAAATTTTGACCACCCTATATCTCAGGAACTAGGCCCCGTAACGGTTCGTAGTCCTATATCAAAATGAATAGTTTATTGAGATCTCTCTGTGGTAGAGCGTTGTCGGTCCAATATAGAAACAACCTGTATGTATACATATAAGGGAAGTATTGTGATGTAGTGATTTTGACGTTTCATAATTCGAGTGGATTCTCACATTACATATGTTTATGAGTACAAAAAACCTTTTTTTAAAAAATGAGGGTCTGTCAGTATGTCAAATCAAAAATGCGACTGAGTTTTTTAATGAAATTTTATATGTAGATTCAGCGTGTAAAAATTGAGGCTGAGTTCGTAAATGAGCAAAATCTGATGTACAGTTTTCCAGAAAATTCCATTTTCATAAATTAGTCTCAGTTTTTCACCCCAAAAAAATTTTTTCACGAACAACAAAATTAAAAAAAATTGATTGGGGATTTTCAATCCATAGGGGTGACCCTTTGGAATCGAAAATTGAAAAAAAAGATTTAAGTTGATGCTTCATAACTCGGTTTGCATTATCGATGCTGTATTTTTTTATAATAGTATGAACACTTCTATTTCCATTTTCACCAATTTCAGTATTTCCATTGCATAGACGTAGTTAGTACAAAATTCTTGAAGGTATTTTTCTACAAAAATTTAGCTTTAATCCCGTATATTGTGTACAAATATAGAATGGAAAAATTCAAATATCGTAAGTAATTGATATACGTATTTCCTCTATCGAAGAATCGATATATAACATAGTTTTGTAATTATATATATTTTCTGGGAGCACGTTGAAATATTTTCAAAAATTTTGCTGTTCTTGCCCAAAAAATTGTAAATTTTGGTTTATAGTGAATGTATGGACAATATTATCCTGTACTATGTATTTTAATACGAGGAATCCATTTTTTTGTTCAGTATTATGAAATTTTCGTTATTAAAGAAATCAATAAATATAATATGAGTAGAGTATTAGAAAAAAATGTAGGGTGAAAACTAATAGCCTCGTTACATAAGGTGAAATCATATTGGGTTTATAAATATACTAAAAATTATCATTGTGAATTTCAACTCTAATCCGTTTTTCATATTATTAAAAATACAAAAAAAATTGACCACGAGGATATTTTTATTCTAGAAGTAAAGATGATTTAATATTAATTCGATGATTGCAGCTAAAGTCGTCATGCTAGCGAATTTCATTTTATACTGCTTTCATATGTCAGTGGGTTATTGTAATAAATCACAGTCATGACGCAAAGCTATCTCTAAAAAGTTGGTCCCCATTTGTAGGCTATTTTTACCCACGTAAGAAATTGTCTATGTTAAATCGGCTTCGATATAAGCCATCAAGTTTAAAAAATATTATTAAAATATGAATATGAATTTTGAGATAATTACCTATAAGCTCTTATCATTTACTCAATTAGTATTAATAATCATACCTGCATGAAACTTTTTTGCATGTTTCCTTGAACAATAACACTAAAGCTTTTCTGACATTCAAAACATGTGACGATATCCATTTTTAAAATATCTTTAGCACGCAATACACAATGAAATATTACATACAATACGATACAAGAACATACCTAACCTTTGAAAATATACAGATGCTGTGACAATTACCATTAAGGAGGCTACCGCATCCGCTAGTGGTACGCGCTCAGAGGCACAGATAACCCACATATAGATGAGACACTGATTGCGGCGCCATCTAAAGAGCCTGTCGACTAAACAATTGAGTGATTTTGAAAAGATTTCTGTAATTTTAGGTTTTGGCGGTATATTCTAATCTACTGTATTCTAACTATTTTATTTCAAAATAGTAATTTATAGTGAACCATTTGACATTTCATTCAATTAAACTCCATTAACTCAATAATGATTAGATGTTGAGTTAAATTAAATGAAATTTCAAATGATGGACCATAAATGCTTAAAATGGAAAAAATAGAACAATAATCATATAAACAATTTATTAATTTTTGTATGAAAATAAACAACAATTAATTTCTTTCACAAAAAAAATTAACTGTCTCGACCCTTACTTCGTTAATATAAAATTGTTAAATGTAAAAACAAAAATACCACCATTGAAGAAATCAGGTATATATAAACTCAAATGTCCAGAATGTAATGCTGTCTATTTGGGTCAGACCCTCAGAAATTTTGAAATCCTATACAGTGAACACTTACGAGCATACAGATTAGAACAACTAGATAAATCCCACTACGAAAAACAACTACTTGACACCAATCATTCATTGACACCTAACACAGAACTAGAAGTGCTGCATATTTGTGAAAAGAAAAAAGAACTGGATTTCCTTGAATAGTTGGAAATTAGAAGACATTTAAGAAACCCACAATATGAAGTTGTCAATGAACAGTTAAATCTAGGGAGTTCTCCACTAATAAACTGTCTTCTTAAGTGATAATTGTAAAGATCAGCAGATATAGTTTTCCTGGTTTTCTATATCATTGCACAGTTATACTGATCTTAATTGGAAAAATGATATCCAGGATATCACCATAGGGCTAATAATATCTAAGCTTCAATATTTGTAATATCACATCTTCTTCTTTTTTCTATTAACATATATTAAGTGAATCACAAGTTAGGTCACTTCTTGGTCTAGCCAAAAATAACTACTAAACATCAGGTAGGCATCAAATGAAATGTAACTTCTGTCATTCTGACGATGATATTGATTTATCGAAACAATTGTTAATCTATTAGAATTTTCAACAATTTTCATTATATTGTGGAATTAGCTAGAAACAGTGAGTTTCATTTAAAACAGTTCTTTCACAAAGTACTTTTCTTAACAAACAGAATATATGTACTTTAATGTAAAAACAATGCAATAATTGAAAATAATTTGAGTAACATGCATTCTAGATTGGAGTATCATTAGATTTTCAAATGATGTTAAATTAAGATAAAAGTAGGAAATTATGTATGATAAGTTTATATTAATTTATTTATTTATTATTATACTCCTATAAACACACAGAGCTGGACGATCTAGTGGAGTATAACTGCTAACTACTTAATCAAAAAAAGTGTTAGCAATGAGTAGTTAACTACTATTTTTGGCAACTTTCTGTGAAGGAAAATATTTGAGTTTAATTACTGTGACTGTTAGAACAAAAGTAATTAAAATATTTTTAAAAGAAACGTAGTTAACTACTGCCCAGCTCTTTAAATATAAGGTACCAAGGAATAACATGTAAGAGTGCTAAACAGCACTTATGACTGTACAAAATTTAAAATAATATATCTAACATTTCATTTTCACTTGAAACACACCTTTATTTCTTTACTGGAAGTATTAAATAGGTCTTCATGGCTCTTAAAGATCCCACCGTCTTGTGGAAACCCTTTCTCGTTTCTGGATGAGCTTCTACAATTAACAGCAGTTATATAAGTAAGCGCAAAAAAAACAACAGTAAATAAGTAAGCACACAAATATGCTTGAAAATATTTTTCAACAAAAGAAAACAGAATATGCTTACTATTGAAAGCATAATCAAAAAATGTTTAAATTCTGGAGTTTTTAATTATTTTGATTTCTGAATTATTTCTTGACCTATGGGTTTTTTTATTTTTTGTTTTTATTGGATATTTTGGAATTTTGGTTACCGCTAGACCTAATACTTGGGCGTAATGGCTCAACAAAAGTTAATACTGACTTTTCCATAAATTTCCATACCATGGGCTATATATGAAAATAGTGTAAATGCCTTTAATTGATTGTATTGGAATAAACTTTGACATTAAGTAAAATTATCAATTTTTACTACTTACTGATCAATTAAAATAAATGAAAAAAATATAATAAATAAGATTGTCAATTTTACATATATAATGCCGATTAATGGTTTTTTTGCTTCGCAACACATTTAGTGAAGGTGGCAAGGACTCAATACCTTCCATCCCATAGCTGGTGGAGGGAATAGCTTCCACGTGTGGTGAAGGTGGAAATGGCTAAGACATTTACTGGTGGAGGGAATAGCTATAACATAAAATAAAACCCAGATTATTATTTATTCAATGGGTACATTTTAAAATGTCCAAAATTATAGCATGCTATATTGAATGAAATTAATTGTCTCGACCCTTATTCCGTGGAATCTACTCATATTATTGTTTTAAATGAAACTTACTGTTTCTAGATAATTCCACAATATATTGAAAAAATGTTAAAAATTCTAAGAAATTTACAATTGTTTCTATATCAAATATCATCGTCAAAATGACAGAAGTTACATTTCCTTTGATGCCTACCTGATGTTTAATAATTATTTTTGACTAAACCAAGAAGTGACCTACCTTGTGATTGACTACAAGAAGTATGATATTATATTAACATAATATTAAGTCAATCACAAGGTAGATCACTTCTTGTTGTAGCCAAAAATAATTATTAAACATCAGGTAGGCATCAAATGAAATGTAACTTGTGGCATTCTGACGATAATATTTAATTTCGAAACAATTGTCAATTTCTTAGAATTTTCAACATTTTTTCAATATATTGTGGAATTATCTAGAAACAGTAAGTTTCATTTAAAACTGCGATATTGAATACAATAAAACTTACCTTCAATTTCTGTTAATTTCCTCTCATATTTTCTGGTGGGCATTTCAACTTTTCCAACTGGAGAATATTATGTATGGCTGGAAGGCATATCTAGAAAAAAATGTATGTTACTAAAATCTTTTTTTTTCAATTGCAGATAATAAGTACCCTTAATTATTTTAGGGATCGTCTCCTGCATAGGCCGTCCTACTTTGACGGGGAAACAAAAAAATGTCTGTTATATCCCTCTTCATTGAATAATCTAAAATATATACATATTTAATAACACAAAAATTGTTGCATTCGTTGCTGAAGATATTATCTTTGAAATATTAGAAATATTTCCTGCATATGGAAGAACTGGAAATTAGAAGACATTTAAGAAACCCACAATATGAAGTTGTCAATGAACAGTTAAATCTAGGGAGTTCTCCACTAATAAACTGTCTTCTTAAGTAATAATTGTAAAGATCAGCAGATATAGTTTTCCTGATTTTCTATATCATTGCACAGTTATACTGATCTTAATTGGAAAAATGATATCCAGGATATCAGCAAAGGGCTAATAATATCTAAGCTTCAATATTTGTAATATCACATCTTCTTTTTTTTTCTATAAACATATATTAAGCCAATCACAAGTTAGGTTACTTCTTGGTCTAGCCAAAAATAACTACTAAACATCAGGTAGGTATAAAATGAAATGTAACTCCTGTCATTCTGACGATGATATTGATTTATCGAAACAATTGTCAATTTTTTAGAATTTTTAATAACTCTTATTATATTGTGGAATTAACTAGAGACTGTGAGTTTCATTTAGAAACACTAATATGAGCATATTCCACGAAGTAAGGGTCGAGACAGTTAATTTCATTTCTAATTTCATTTTTCCTGCATCTAAAGAGGATTTGTAAATATGGCAGAGCAGTGGAAGTGTCCCGCAAGTGAGTTTAGGGTAGGAAAAAGTCAAAACAAACATATCTATTTTATTTGTTAATCTGAGGTTCAAACTGGAGGAACATTCTGATGATATCATTTGTTAATCAAATTCCGTATAATAAGTTATATTCTTTTCTAATAATATTCCAACCTAAATTTACAATAAATGGTTCCTAGATAAGTAGTGAAATTATTTTCTCAGTTCCATTTAAATTCCAAAGATGTTTACGTATGAGATAAAGATGAGAAATCAACGCGTCTTTCAATTTACTCTTCTGTGTAGTAAAACTATACAGTTCCATCTATGTCGAATTTCACAACTATTGTATGGAATATATTTTCAAAATGTAATACTTTCATCTGCATCGAGGACTTATAGATCAAGTAATGTACTGGAATCTCCGGAGAAATGAAAAATAGTCAGAAAATGTATATATCAATTTATAAATCGTGTCTATCCGTATATACTAGTATCAGTGTACCATAAATGTTATTTTTGCTAGATATTATTTTGTATGAAGTTATGATGATGATATAAATATGGTGGAACATTTGAATACATCAACGAATAGTTAGACTTAAAGGATCCACTGGAGATCGATAAATGGTGAGAAAATAATCGTTTGAATGAATTTGATCTATAATTACGATATGAAACATGCGAAAAAACTTTATTATTGATCACGTACTACGTTAAAAAATTTATTGGTTGTGTTTTTTCATTTCCTGAAATATTTTGACATAACAAAATAATGATAGCCAGCCCGTTTTCTAGAGCTGCAATATCAGAATGGTATTCCTTCATTTTCCCACTCGCGTATAAAATGAGAAAGAAAGAAGAGGCGTGAGATTAAGATGCGTTACTGCGGCAACACCATCCGTGTTCATTAAGTTCAAGTGCTTTATGACCTTCAAAAGAATACTCAAATAGAATTTCTGCATTTTTCTCCCAATTGTTTAAAGAAACGAAAAGTATAATTTTAACAGAACAGAATTCTAGAAAAAATGAAGACGGAAAAGCTCCCTGATGACCATTCTTACTACAATACAGTCTGTTACGAATCTAGCAATAATTTATTTTTATTATTCTTTATGAAAAATACCTTTTTAAAAAGAACTAAAATTAACTATAACAAAAATATATTTTAACAAAGAACAGAAATAATACAAAAATGTATAAAGGCTGTACATAGAGTTATACAAAGAATGATTTAAAATGATGTTCAGATAGAATATATAATATCGTATAAAAGTGTCTATTATGCGGTTTTCCAGGTGCCCACTTGATAGCGCTGCAGACATAACTCCTCCCTCCTTAAATTTCGAAAAAACACGAAGTGGCTTTTCGAAATATTCTTTTCTTCTGTAGAGTTTTCATTGGTTTCTCCTTGAAAATCTCCAAAATTTGTGTTTTATATTTCATGAAAATATAGACTAAGGCGCAAGCAATTGCAATTCCAAGAACTGTTCCTAATATGCTTGTATAATTATACGGGTTGTCTTCCACTTCTGTAATTGGTTCCAACTGCTTCGAAATTCTGCTAATTTCTTTAAGTTTTCCAAAGTCTATTCTCGTTATGTTCGGATTTTGGTAATTTTTGGAAGCACTTAACGTTTCCGTTCCAATTTTTGGTAGTATAAACGGCTTGCCATTACTAATTGGAATTGTATTAATGTATTTCTGGTTATTAGTCCATATTTCGCAAGAGTCTGGAATTTTGATTAAAATTGGAGACGTCACAAGAATATATCTGTTACTTCTACATCTTGAAAATATTTGTTGAGGTTTTTCGGGTATAATTAAGATTTCGTTTTCGGTGAACGGTTCGGTGATTGTTTCTTGCAAATTTACTTCAATGATGTGGCAATGTGAGAGTTCTTCTCCTTGGAGTAGTTGTGTTGTACAATTATCTTGGGATACAGGATTTGGTGGGCAATAATACGTGTCTCCTAGGATAGGACATTCTTCTTTTTCGAATTGGTTGTTTTCATTTTTGTGTGCCAAATAGGGAAATAGAGGGTAAAACGTTTTATGATTTTAGATAACTGGGAAAATATGATAAAATTCGTAGGTTTTTTTCTTTAAGCATAGGTATATGAATTGCAAAAATTAGTTTTGCATTTGATATCGACACTTGAGTGCCGCCCAAAAATTTATAGTAAGTTACTCGAATTCTCAAATTTAGGAATTTGATTAGAGTTATATATATATCTATATATATATATATATATATATATATATATATATATATATATATATATTATGTAAAATACCTAATCATTCCGAAAATATCAGAACTAGAAATTATTGAATTATGAAGATCGTTTAATTTGGAAAATACTATAGCATTTTCTGAATTATCTATTAAGGTAATCGTTGATTGGCAATTTAAATTAATTTGTGTTATAATTCCCTGACAACTTTCAAGAGTTTCTATTTTATGGTGAAATGTAGTTTGTATTTTCTCTAAATTATTTTTAAGTTTCTCTTGATTATTGTTTAAAATAATAATAGATTTATTATAGTGTTCAATACGTTTTTTGTATAAGGAGGTTTGTGAATTAACTTCTGTAATAATATTTTTTTGGGGTTTCTGTAGTATATCAATTGCTTTGATATATCTTTCTTCGTCATGTGTATCTAGTGTGCCAAAAAGCCATTTATCAATTTTTGCGATGGCATTTACAAGTCCTTTTTTATTTCTGGTATGGGGATATAGATTATTCAGTTTTATTTCTAAAGAATTAATTAATGATCCTGTTCTTGTCAAAATACTTTGTGCTAAATTATGGTACGATATAGGGGTTACTATTATTAATTATTTTAATACTATCTTTAATGATATAATAATGTTTTATTAGGTAATTCACTTGCTTAAAAATGCATTGTATCTGCAGACTCATGATGTATGTTGTCATCAATGTCAGGAGGTTCATCGTTAGATTCCTGTAACAATTTGTTTGTTACTAACCTCGTTTTCCTAGTTAGATTTTTATGGTAAGTGCCTTTATTAGTTTTAATGAGGATACCTTTTTGGTTTAGTACTTCCGTCTTTTTGAATATGGGTAGTTTTTTTATTTCTCTGTTTGATTTGTATGTAGCATGTCTCTCGTTTGAAAAATCTGGGCGATTTTCGCGCTTTTCATTTTGTTTTTGAATAATCTTTTCTTTTGTGGACTCATTGTTTTGCTTAATTTTTTCATACAATATTTTACTTTTTTCTTAATGATCTTGTACGTAAATTGATATAATTAAATGATCGTCTAAATCAAAAGGATCGGGATTGTTTATGTGACCTTTAATAATTTCGAAAGGCGTATATTTCGTAACTGAACTAATACTATTATTATAACAGAGAATTGCATTTTTTATTAGTTGATCAGATTTCAAATTTTTATGAATCTCTCGACCGGAGAGCTAGAATGACTATTCTTTGATGTGTAGATGGATGTGGTGTAATTTGTAAAAATCTTGAAGATCGAAATTTCTAAATTCTGTTCCTCGGTCAAACGTAATTTTGCTAGGTAGACCGTGATGGGAAATAAATTCGAGTAATTTCTCAACTACAGATACTCCTGTTAGACTGTCTAACGTATAGGCTTGACCATATCTTGAAAATGAATCTATGATTGTTAAATACGATTTATTTAATATATAAAAAACGTCTTAATGGATATGTTCGAAAGGTCTCGAAGTTGTGGGTGTTAAATTGAATTTTATAACTGGGGGATTTCTGTCATAATTATTCTTCAGACAAGTTTCACAATTATTTATAAAATGCTCTAGTTCTGCTATCATTTTTGGCCAATGATATCTACAATTAAGGGATGCTTTTACTTCATTTATACCTCTGTGAGCTGATTTACTTATATGGTGGTATTCTATTTTCTCTCGTTGTTCGTCAACTGATTGAATATCAGTGACAATTTTGGTACACATGATAAATTTAAAAGCAGAAATTTTAAATGTTTTTTGTGCAGTTACTATAAACACTCGTGATAAGGGTTCGTTTTGAAAATAAAGAGCATCATTTTGGTTGGGGTTTATAAATTCCTTAATGAATTTGATTACGTTTGATTCAGTGTCTACTACTGATAATGTAACATATAAACGAATATTTTTTCTCTTTTTACCTTAAAAGAAAGATTTTTATTGCTAGTAAAATATAATTGATTTTTATACATATTTAGTGGTTTTTCAGATATTAGAATTGGTAAAATGGGATTTTCCGCAGATTTGTGTAGTGTTTCTATGTCGTCATTATTGGGGTTCGCTTCTTCTTCCAACGGGGGTAAATTAATTATGGTATCGGATTCATATCTTTCGTTTTGGTCTAGAATAGTTGTGAAGTCAATATTATCTAAATTAGGGAGTTGATTTGTAGATTCATTGTATGAACTAATTCTTTCGAGTTCTTGATTTACAATTTCATCAATGTCACCTAAATTAACGTCAAGTGATGCAGTTTCTAAAGCATTTATGTTTGGAAAACGAGACAACGCATCAGCTACCTTTTTACTTTTACCTTTTAAATATTTAATATTGTAATCGAATTCTTCGTAAAAAGAAAATTCAATATCATTATATTGTCTATACTTAAATGGTATTTTTATATTAGGTCCTACTAATTGTTGGTTCTCAAGGTCTATATTTAAATTCATATTAACAAGATCTTCAATATCTATCATTCCATCGAAGTAATCGTGGAAGTCATATAATACAAAATTAATATAATAATTTTTACAATTTAATTCTGCAAGTGCAGGCACAAGTCCTTGAAATCTAATATCTTTACTTCCAATACTAGTAAATAATACAGTATTGGAATGGTAAATTGTATCTGGAAAATATTTTTCTATAATAGAAGGTTTCATTATTGATCTAGAACTACCGATATCGATTAATAATCTAGCTTTGGGATTCTTAATTTCTATGCACGGTAAAGGATTAGCGGAAATAACGTTTATTTCAACTACGTCTTTATTTTGGAAGGTCCGCTTATCTGAAAATTTTCCTCAAATTGAATTTCATTATTCGTATCGGGTTGATCAAATTCTATTTATCCATATTCATTAAATTGATTAGGATCATATTCTGGATTATCACATTGATTCAAATATAATTCTTCGGAAACAAAATTTGGTTTAGCACGTGGATTGGTTTGGAAGAATCTATTATTATTGTTAGTATTATTAACAGAAATTCGACTTCTTTCTGTGAAATTTCGCGACGTTGTCGACATTAGTACAGGATTTGGTAACTGATTATGTGGTATTTGATTAAGTCTAAAAACATTTTTTGCTGGACCAACTACTTGTCGATTCGTGAAATATCTATTATTTTATGGAATAGATTGAACAGGTATCGGTTGGTTAGGCCAATATTCTCTATTTTTTACTACATTATTTGGGACAATGGGTTGATTATATCGATAATTATTATATGTAGGTTGATGATTATTAATAACAGACCACTGTTATTTGGTACGAAATTTCGATAGTCGTTACGATTTTGATTTTGGTCTGAATTTGACCTTTGAACATTTTGGAATCGTGAATAGTGCATTGTTATTATTATTTGAATTATTTTGTCGAAAATTGTTATCATGTAATGATTTTTGCCAAGTATTTATTTCTACTCTACTACCGACCATGAAAACTGCTCGGCCTTCTAACTTTTCTTAAATGCATTCTATTAATTGTGAATTTAATTGGGCATCATTTAAATTTCCATATAAAAGATCCCAATTAATTTTAGGTGTAGCCATTTCGTTATTATTAATTTCGTTCAATGAAATATTATTAAAACCTTCTACAATATTATGAACGTTTCTATTATTCAAATCGTTCATATATGTTTAATTTATATAATAATAAGAAATATCTCAATATCTTCACTAATTCCAAAGAATGGTATAGGAAGGCGAGAAGAGGAAATTAGACACTCACGTTTAGAATATCTTTTTCCCCGACTCTTTGGTTCCTCTCACTACGTCCACAGGAGGGCTTCTCTCAGTTGTTGATCCCACAGAAAGGGTGGATAGAACTCGCGCTCAAAACGTTAAAGTCATGCAAGTTTATACGAACACCGTAGGAATCGGTATACTGTATAATTCGCGTTTTCACAACTAGCGCGATCCTACTGATTGCGCCAGTTTTATTTTTCTTTATGAAAAATACTTTTTTAAAAAGAACTAAAATGAACTATAACAAAAATATATTTAAACAAAGAGCAGAAATAATACAGAAAAGTATAAATACTGTACTGTGAGTTATACAAAGAATGATTTAAAATGATGTTCAGACAGAATATATAATATCGTATAAAAGTGTCTATTATGCGGTTTTACAGGTGCCCACTTGATAGCGCTGCAGACATAACTCACCTTAATTTTTTTCATTATTGCCTATGCTTGTCTATAATGCTCTTTACACGACACCGTATATTACCGACGTCAGTTTTAGTCGAAAAGTATCTCGGCTACGGCTACCAATTCGAGTCGACCGCAAAGTAATTGTGCCCTTGGGTGTTCCCAGCACTGGTTTCAAAGGAGAATCACAGCTCTATCAGAGATACGTGGTACCAAGTTTAGGGCAATAATTACAGTTCATTTTTTTCTTGGAATTTATATTTGAGCTATTCGTAACAATCGTGCAAAATGTAATGGAATATTGTAGTGCTTGGTTTTATCAAAAATAGAAGAATAAGATTTTCTGGCTGTTATAATTGCAGTTTATGCAGCTGTTTTCAATAAATGTTAACTCAGTATTTATTCTGTGAATTCAAATACATTCGTGAACTGCTGGACTTGTTCAATTTAGATACACTGTGCGTTTTCATTCATTATGATTAGGTTTGAATTGGACGAACGAACAACTTCTCTAAAATTCCATCAGTATAAAATATTAATAAGGTTGAACACAAATTGCAAAGTTATTAACGAAACAAGTTTTGACGTTTGGTTTGGTGTTAAATAACGAATGAATATAAAGATTCAATGGAATTATCGCAGTGTCACGACTCATTGAAATACGACCCGGTGATTGATGAGTGTTTGCAGTTTTTTTTTTCATGAAAACAAGTGCGATATTCATAATAACGATGAAAATTGGATGTAGATGGAACAGATAAACATGAAAAAATAATTGTAATATATATGCAAATGTGTTTTCAAAGCTTAATGTTTACTTTTAAACGCAAATGGAATCGGTAAAATGTTTCAAATAAGTTGTGAATCTAATACTCATTATTTGTACACATGTTATCTAAATTTGGATTGAATGACAATGAAAAAATAGAAAAATAAACGGATTTAAAGATTAAATCTAACTTTTCCCCATCAGTGGCCCTCAACAATATCCTATCATAAAATTGTTACTTGCATACACTTCGGGGGATGTAACTGAAATTTCTCCAAAAATAATAAAAAATTTAGTATATCTGGATTTATAGGACCCGCTGTACTCGCTCTAGTCAACTAAAAATCAATAGGGTACAGTTGTGAAACACCTTGAACAATATTCAATGATAAAATTGATCAATCGTATACTCTCTGGAGGCTGTATCGTGCTAACAAACTGAAACTTCTCCAAAAATGACAAAAATATCGTACTTAAAGTACTGTAGCACCTGTTGTATTGGCTCTGGTGAGCTGCAAATCAATAGGGTCCATCAGTGAGATGTCCTGAATAATATTCAATCATAAAATTGGTAACTTGTTGAACTCCAGAGGCTGTATCGTGCTAACAATCTGAAATTTCTCAAAAAATGAGAAAATGTCGTAATTCAAGTACCATAGCACCCGTTGTACTGGCTCTGATATGCTGAAAACCAATAGGGTTCATCTGTGGCATGTCCTTAACAATATTCAATCATAAAATTGCTGACTTGTTGCACTCCAGAGGCTGTATCGTGCTAACAAGACATGTAAGGAAAAGTGGCCGACGAGAACGACGACGACGACATACACACAGGGTTTTTTTCTAAAAACCTTTTTTTCGTGTTGTTGTTGATGAAAAACGTAAAAATAACTAGAAAAAAAATTTCTAAATTCCAACTTTTTTGGGTTAAACCAATACTTTTCTCACATATAGATAGGTTGGGCGGAAAAGTAATATTACATGTTAAGATAATTGATTCAACATTGTATTGAAAATGAAAACTCTTCCCTTGTTGGTCCGTTGAAGCTCTGGCGAATACACTTGTTTCAATATGACAGTGAGAAAACTTACTGGTAGCAAAATAAATCAGGATTTGATACGATGCAGAGAGTTTCCTTCAATCACTGTATAAAATACGAGGTGATAATTTATTATTAGAAGAAAAATTTCATGATTCATAAAATATTGTTTCGCAAAATTTTTATTATTTTTAATATAATTATGTATTGTTATCTATCAATTATTTTTTGTGAACTTTATACAGGAACTTTGGGCCAAAAATTCGGGAGCGAGTAGAAGAGGTCAAAATTATGTTGGAAGTTCAAATAAATGTTCGTCATTTCGCAATTATAGGTCTTCAAAGTTTCGAAATAAAAACTTATGTTTGGACATAATTTCAAAACTATACATCGGAATGCAATAAAATTTCAGTAATTCAATACTTACATCCACGAAATGTTATTGACAGTATAAATTACACTCAGAATTCCATGGGCGGCTTGTGCCCAGTGGTTGACAGTCCGTAATTTTAAGAGGGACAGCAATTTCAAAAACTATTTTTTCAATCCACTTACAAATAAAAGCTTACTGAAGTCGATGAAATGAATAGATAAGAAGAAACTTGAATTGTTAGATTTGAGTGTATGTAAAGGAACGCCTTCTTCATATTCTGTAAAAACAAATATTCTGGAGAGAACTGGAGCATGATGAGACTTGAAACGCTTGAATTAAAACTGTAATGTATTGTTTTATTGCGTTTTAATACTATCTCAAAGGATTTTCAATAAGTAGTGACAATAAATTACAGTTCTCTTCAGCTTGTGTTTTTACAGAATATTGCGAAGGAACTCCCCTAACCACATTCTAATCAAAAAAGCGCCTTCGTCATATTCTGTAAAACAGACATTCTGGAGAAAACTATCATTAATTGTAACTACTTATTGAAAATCCTTTGAGATAGTTTCAGATATAACTTCCATATTTGTTGTTAGGAGCCTGATTGCGCGCCTGTGTTCCAATCAATATTTTTCATATCTCACTTTGAAAACAAAGGTATTTGGCCGGTTTTGTAGTAAGGTAGATAAAATTATGTAGGTGAGTTACAAATTAACAAGTTTTTTCGCAAGTTAATGAGGCGTTTGAGTCAAAAATTTACTTACATATAGTAGTAAGTAGCTATTTTCAAGATGATTTTTTCCACTTTCGAAATTATTCCTTTTCTTTCTGTACGATTCTCGTTACTTTCGGGACGATTTTAAATATATCTACGTAGGCGTCTTTGAAAATAACATGTTATCATGATAGCGTTTGTCATGTAACATTGATGTTTCTTTCTTCGCTTTTCAAATCTAAAAACCAGAAATCAGTAGAGAAAGTAAGGCTAAAATGATTTCAGATGAGAATAATGAGTCTGCTAAAACTGCTACTTATGAATTATTGTTCGATTTGTTTCAAACATGGAGCAATGATAAAAATGTGCATACTATGAATGAACAAGTAACTCATGCATATCAAACAAAAAAATCTAGAATCTTAAAGCCATCAAGCCTCTGGAGCAGTTACTCGATGCTTAAGTCTACAATTAATATTAAAAATAATATATCTATAAGTCATTGCTTGCAAGAGTTTGATAAATTACAGTTTTCTGTTTAAGTATTGTACAACAGAATGTTTGAAAAAGTGGAAATAGAGGAATTTGAAAATAAAATAAAGTCCTCAACGTCGGAAGCTGGTAGTAGTATAAAAAATAAATATAATTTGGAATTACCTAAAATTGAAGTTCCTAAATTTGACGGTACTTTGACTAGTGGCCAAATTTTATAATTTTAGTACATAACAATACTGACCTCTCAAACATAGAAAAAATGCAATGAATTAAGAAATATCAAAACAATCGTTTGTTATTAACTAATTATATGCTGGCCATATTTAATTCCAAAAAGTGTACAAGTGAATTAAGTCAATTGCGAGATAATTTTGAAGTTCATTTAGAAGCATTAAAAAAATTTGAAATTGATTTTTGGGATTTTGTTAGATTTATTTCACTGATAGAAAAAATCGATCCATCTGTAAAACGGCGTTATGAGAGAGGAGTGGCGGGAAATGAAATTCCAAAAGGACATTTTCAAGGGGCACTGGGCCCAGCATGGCCACAAATTGTTTATACACCAAATGAACGCTATGGGTAAGGAGATTAATTTTGTCAATGGGCACAAGTATCAGATCCTTTGCGGCATGGTAGTTATCTGAAATCTGAAGTTTGACATTTTAACATGCGTTAAGATAGGGCATCATGATGGTTGTCGTATTATATCTCTTAAACTACCCATGAGGTCACAACTTTTCTATACCTCATTCGATAGCCCTAACATAGCAGAGCATTGCCAGAAACCGCACACTTCTCCAAGCAAGTGTAGATCAGTAGATACGCGCCTTTAAAGACAGACACCTTGGGAGGAGTGACTTCCCGTGTCTAAAAAATCCCATCGACGATTACAGCTGTAATAAAACCTGTGGTCACAACTTTTGTGTACCTCCCTCATTCGATAGCCCTAAAATAGTAGAGCATTGATAGAAACCGCACACTTCTTCAACCAAGTGCGGATCAGTAAAAGACATTTTCATAGGCTTCAATGGCTGTATTCAAAAAAATGTGATCTTGTGTCTACAGTTGTCCGTCCTTGTCAGCAAATTATTCAAATTTTGAGATAAATTTCATTGCTGTTGATGAGATTTGTGACGTGACTCCTAGCGATGAGGTGTCTTTCAAAGACTGGGATCACATTGAGGGCTTACAGTTACATGATCCAGAATTTGGAAGTCCTAAGAAAATTGATGTGTTGTTGGGAGCTTATATTTTTGGTATGATTATACAGGATGGAGCTAAGAGTGGTGGTCCTAGAGTACCTACAGTAGTTAAAACAGTATTTGGTGGGTGTTGTTAAGGCAATTTTGATCAAAAGAATAATTCTAAAGTGGTGAAGTATTTTTATTTGAATTTAGGAAGTTCTCTGGATGATGTTTTGAAAATTTTTTGGGATTTGGAGGAAATCCCAACATGTGGTGAATTTTCAAATGAAGAAGTTGCATGTGAGGAACACTCATGCTAGAGATGTCAGTGGGAAATATGTGGTGCGTCTTTCATTTCGCCAGGAAAGAGTATGTAATCCTTATGATCAAGCCTTACGCAGATTTTTGAATTTAGATACCTAAATGCATAAAAATAGGAAATTATTTGTTCAGTACTCCGGGTTCATAAATGATTACTTCGAACAAGGGCAAATGACAAAAATAGAGGCTAAAGAAGAAAAATAGGTAAATTATATATGTATATATATATATATATATATGTATATATGTGTATATATATATATATATATATATATATATATATATGTATATATATATATATATATATATATATATATATATGTTATATTCACAACTTCACATTAAACTTATTAAAAACAATTTTTATTGAGTTACACAGTTTTATGTTATGTAAAAAAGAATTAATAGGTTGAAATTATAATTGTAACTAAACTATTTTACATAAAGTCAAAGAATTTATAGATTTTGTTAAATCAACGTCAGCGTTCATTTTCATGGAGAACTCGATGTAGCGTCGCTCCCATGAAAGTGCAGAAATCATTATTCTTCTGTAACATGATATTTGTGTTATTTAATGGGTCTATTTTATAAAAACGCAACGTAGCATCGTTCTCATGAAAATACGGAAATCGTAATCTGATGTTTGACATTGCGTAACATTACTTAAACATAAGCATTTTTTCCTATATAACATATATATATATATATATATATATATATATATATATATATATAAATATATATATATATATATGTATATATATATATATATATATATATATAACAATAAAATGTACGGATAATGCGTGATATATGAAGAACAAGCAGCAAAGAGAGAGAGAGAGAGAGAGAGAGAGAGAGATTAGTGGGTATTGCACGCATAAACGAAAAATAGGGCTACTGAAAATAGTGACAACCGCAAACGTGCATGTTTCTGGCTCATTAGCCGTCCTTAGTACGGTTTAACCAAGTAAGGGTGTGAAACCTGGGGGCAAAGGTTTTTAATGAAACATGAGAAAATACAACAGATTTCAACAGGATAGCCAAACGAAACATTTGTTCAGTAATAATGGAAGAACTCGAACATTCGAGACAACAACCAGCATCGACACGAAGGCGCAAATAATACTTCCGCTTAATACTTCCGAACAAGAGTAATGAAACAACAACAAGATGTACGAATAATGCGTGACATATGAACAACAAGCAACAAAGAGATTAGTGGGTATTGCACGCAAAAAGAAAAAGAGGGCTACTGAAAAGAGTGGTAACCGCAGACATGCATGTTTCTGGTTCATTAGTCGTCCTTCTTGCGTGTCAATTGTGTCAACTAAGCTGAAAGTAGTATTCCTAGCTTCGGCAAAAACAACATGTGGTTCCTCTTTGAATAATAATCTTCTAGTGCTAGTGGGTCCTCCTTTACAAACTAATATTTTTAGTTTATAAATCTTCAAAATCTCTCAATTCGTATCTAAAGAGAAGTACTAATAGTTAATTAGTACATAATAATTATAGTTGTAATGGAATAAATTCTGGAGGAGAATAAAGATTGTACAAAGCAAAGTATTTAAAGACACATTAGTCAATATTGTCGAATAATTCCAGGCAATGAGTTGACAATAATTAACACATTTTATTATTCAGAGTTGACCTTTAGAACTACAATACCATAATGAAGAAGGATTGTTTTCTAAAACTTTAAAAGCGTATTTCATTGGTTTATTTTTAGCTTATTTTTATACATACTTCCGTTATTATGATCCTGTTGAACAGAATGGAGTTTTGGCATTCAACGTGAATGTCGTGCTATTGACGATAAGAAACCTAAGAGCGACTCTTATCATAAGACCGTCGGATCAGTGATTTTGGTAGCATAAGTAAACAAAAAACATTTAAAAGAGTGCTGTGTGAAAACAAGCCGTATAAATATTGGGCAATAAAAATGAAAATAAAACATAAGTATCGGAACGGATACGGTGGGACGTTAAATAATTAGTGAACCAGATTTGGTTATTGCAAGAAAAAGTGAATAGGGGTGAAAACAAAACAAAGCTGAAATGGAAGGGATGATGGATGAATATCTCATACAAGACGTGGAAGAAATTAAGAGGGGACAGAACGGAAGCAAAGAAGACAAAAAAATGGAGAAATTGGATAAAATAACTAAGAGGAGAACGGAAGGAAGTTGGAGAAGAAATTTGGTAGGAAATTACAGTCTAGTAGACAAAATAGCAGACTAAATAGCACAAAAATGAGATTTCTGAGATATGCTGTCGCTAAAACGAGGAAACATAAAATCGCCAAATATTTGGAAGAACTTAGAAAACGATTTCGATAGAGAGGACGGCATGTAAGTTGATTGGACCAAGTGAGAAGTATAAACGAAAGCAAGATGGAGAAAATGTTTGAAACTATAAGAATCGGAAAAAAGAGGAGGAAAAGATGATAGAAGAAGTGAGAGCTGCAGTAGACAAAAATAAAATATTGTAAGAAGTGAGAGTACTAACAGGATGTAGACAAATATATGTGGACACAGTTAAACTGCATCATCGAGACGAGTGGTTATTCCGGAGATGAGTTCAGCAATAGTGTGTATAATTAAAATCAAATCAAAGTAATTAGTGTAAAAACAAGTGAGAGAATCGATTCCAATATTAAAGTATCTGGGAATTTATTAAAATAATATGATAGAATACCAATATATTCTTCCCACATAATAGTACCGTTGCCATATCTAAATTAAAAATTTCTGAAAATACCCACACAGTGATGGCTTCCGACTACGGGACCACATCAAATTCTACAATAACTGGTCAACGTCAATATCCTCAAGTTGTTACCTGTGATATGTTTCCAAAAAAAGAACAAGCGATCGTATTAAATGTAAATGACAATCTTACACTCGGAGACTATGTGGCAACCGTAGCAACCATTGTTGGCTCCAAAAATCTACTGTTTGCGTCTAGAATGTCAAATAATAGAATATATATGTACTTGTCAACCGTCGAAGCTGCCCAAGATATAACTGAACAATATCAAACTTTAAATATAAAACAGCACCAAGTACGAGTTCGACAACTCATTACTCCAGCAAAACGAATCAATCAAACGTCTGTCCATCAATACCACCTGACATAGAAGCAGAGATCCTAAAAATAGGTTTTTCAAAAGTATCAACAATGTCATTCCTCCGTGCAAGTCTGTCAGGGAACGAATACGCACACATCCTGAGTTTTTGACGTCAAATCTACGTAGCACCAAACGATAACATAAGTCTACTGCCCTCACTGGTAATTAGATTTGAAAATAGAACATAATCAGTGTTTCTATCATTCGACTGATTAACATGTTTCCTCTGCAAAACCCCAGAATATGTTGCCAAGGTTTGTCCAAATCGAGCACCAAACTCATCCAACTATCACGAAATGCGAAAATAACCGTTAAAACAATAGCAATAGAAAGCTCCGTAGAAGATCTTAGTCAAATTGACGAGATGGATGATACTCTTCCAACCAAAACCTTTAAACGACCACGGTAATATCTAACAGCTAGTTCCAGCGACCTTACATCCTAAAAAGATGAAGTGGAAGAGGCAACTAATACAACGGATCAAAAGACAAAAGAAAAGAACCCACACAATGCCCCTCTGCAACCAAACAAAATCCAAATGCCGAAGATCTGGAACCTGTAAGATAATTCTACAATGAATTACCTCAACAACTACCTACATTTGAAGAACTCTCCGACTTTATGGATAACGCATTTGGTACAACTGACCCTTTAAGTACAGCCCAACAATACAGAGATAATATTCCTGAATCACTTGCCCTTCTCCACAACATTCACCCATTTTGGTACGTGAGTATCAGTTAGAGTACTTCACCACTATTACTAGGAAAACATAAAAGGTTTTAACAAATTATTTCATAGGTTTGACTAGCTCGAAATTATACGGTTGTTCTATTCGGACCGGTAGAGTGGGTCGTGGAGGAGCCAAAAATAAAAGAAATAGATTTCTAGGGTTCCTTATAATCCTCACACTGAACAGCTTAGTTACCCAACTTGTCTAGTTGCTTATTTACAGGTAATATGGCCCCATATAGTACTACACGGTGTACATAGTGCTATATATATAAATATATAAGGTGCTTCTAAATAATATTCATCTTGAAAGCAAAACTAATGGACTAAATAATTTATAACTCTAACAACTAATTGACCAGATAAAATTTCTGGTACGGGAGCAGGACCCAGCCACAATATGCAGAACTAAGAAAAGAATTGAAATATCTTACTTCCTACTCCAGGTGGTGCGACTCTACCTTTACCTTACCTTTACTGTACGTTGGTATAATTTGTGACAGTATTAGATGCTACTGGAACTAATGTAATGGACAGGTTGCTGGTAAATAGTTTGCATCTAATTATTTAACTGGGCATTCCAGTATTGGCCTGAAATTGCGAATATTCATGATTAGATGAGCATCTCCGGAAATCAAGGTATCTTACCGAATATGGGCAGCGGCCTTGTAAAGAAAGGTACGTAAATCCACAGAATGTGTGCATCAACTGATGTCAATCGTACTCTCTCTTTGATGTTACTTTCTTTGTACTAGGGCTCCTCAGATCCGAAATAGAATTCGATTTTAATTAAACCACATGGTCTACATTCGGCCCAGAAAAAAGAAGAGACAGAAGGAAGAGAGATAGACAACCTGAAAATTTCCTTAGCCAGGCAATTTTTGGTGACATTTAATTCCATAGTACTCACAGAACTAGAGTAAGATTTATATTTTGTATTCAAGAAGAATTTTAGTTCAAGGTCAATCGACATTAAACAATGTAAACAATGACTACAGGTTATTTCAATAGATAATTAGCTGATCTTTATTAGAATTTATAATAAATTGTAAGTATTATTTAATTAAATCCCTATTCAGTCAAAAAAATATAATGAACCCGTAAGAACCCCCCCTTTCCCTGAAAAAGTTTCTAAGAAACTTTTATCAAAGAAAATATACTACATCTATCCGTTCCTTCACCTAAGACACGAAAATCGATACATGAGCTTACATAACTAACTTAAACACTTAACTAACCTAACAACTGATCGTCAGAGCCTGAGATGTTATCCAATTCAGAGTCCTCATCCGGTGGATGGGCTTTAAGGTCCTTCGCATGCCAAACGCCTTTGGAATGGCCTTTGGTATTCCTTAGTTCGTATGACCAGGGTGATACAATCTTGGATATTAGAAAAGGTCCTTCGAATTTTGGCATGAACTTAGCGGTAATTGCTTTGGAGGCATCTGATAACACATGGCGACGTTTCCAGACTTTTTGATTCACTGTGAATTTTTCATCACGGCGTCGAAGGTTGTAACGATCTTTGGCCTTTTCATACGCTAGTTTTATCATCCGTCTGACATCCTGAAAAACTTCCAACAAAGCTTCCGAGCGGATCCTTGGATCATCGTGGTAACCTTGAGGAGTTGCCAGTGGATGAAAGTCCGCCCCAGATAGCTAAATTTCTCTGCCGAAGATTACAAAGTTTGGCGTCAACTTTGTAGCTTCGTGACAGGAGGAACGGATCGCACAAGCTATCTTCTGAAGGTATTGGTCCCAGACTCGGTGATTATCTGAAACGTATGAAGTTAGAGCTGTCTTCAGTACTCTATGTGCTCTCTCTACTGGATTTCCTTGCGGATGATAGTTTGCGATGTGCCATGGTTCGATATCACACTTCCAAAGTACCTCGTGAAATAATTTGCTTGTGAAAGGCCCGCCATTAACCATTATTACCTTTTGTGGTGCGCCGTAAACTAAAATCACATTGTCCTCAAAATTCCAGGAAATATGTTAAGCAGTAGCCTGACGTAACGGAAAAAGTAACAAAAACTTGCTAAAACCGTCTTGAACCGAGAAAATATAACTATACCCAGCTGTGGATCGAGGTAATGGCCCTACAACATCGACGCTTAGTATTTCAAATGGACGCGTAGCAGTGGGACTTTGGCTTAACATAAGACCCGCGGGTGGACGTTGTAAAGGTTTATGCTGAAGACAAGTAGAACATTTGGAAATGTATCGGGCTACATCCTGCTTGAGTTTCGGCCAGTGATATTTTCTGGAGATTTTTGTACTTGTTTTAAAAATTGCTAAATGGGCTGATGTTGGAGGATAATGATGAGCCGATATGATTTTGGATCTGTCCTCCTTCGGAACAACTAGCAACCAACCATCAGCGTCTTCGGTTAATTCCGGGTAAACTACATCCACTCTTTTAAATAGCTTCCCATTCTCTACTCGCCATAGTGGGAATTTTGCTGGTTCATCTTGTACTTTCTGATGCATGCTGCGATACCATTTATCTAGGACATCTACTTCTTCAACCGCATCGACTCGAGGTACGGCTCTCGGAAGCGCGTCTGGAACGACGTGCTCACTGCCTTTCCGATGAACCACCTCAAAATCGTATTGCTGCAGGCGTACCGCCCATCTTGCGATACGACCAATGGGGTCATTTATGTTATTGATCCATTTTAACGCAAAATGGTCAGTAACCCCTTGAAATTTAGTCCCTTCTAGGTACGGTCTTAATCGCTCAATAGCAAAGAGAACAGCTAGGCACTCCTTTTCCGTGGTGCTGTATCTCTTTTCTGCCTTGGATAGCGACCTACTCAGGTAACAAATTACCCTTCCGTCCCCATTCTCATCTATCTGAGACAGCACTGCGCCTAAGCCATAGTCCGATGCATCAGTTTGCACAACAAAAGGCTTATCAAAATTCGAGCATGTCAGAAGAGGTGCCGACACAAAATATTCTTTAAGTAACTTAAAAGAGTTTTCACATTCTTGGCTCCAGACAAAATTCTGGTTCTTTTTTAGAAGGTTGCATAAAGGTGCGGTCATAGTCGAGAAATTAGGCACAAACCTTCTGTACCATGAAGCAACACCAATGAGTCGTCGAACATCGGTTACTGATTTTGGTTGAGGAATTCGAAGAATCGCTTCTACCTTTTCGGAGTCTACCACTAGACCTCCTGCACCTATAACATAGCCAAGATATTTCCGCTCTGATTTGCAAAACTTGCATTTGTTCCGATTTAAAGTTTTTTTGACAATTTGGGCAATTGTACGATGAGAAATCATTCTCTCCGCATTTGAAACAAAACTTTTTCCGACGAGGTTCAGAGTATTTCTTGAACCGATGACCTGGTTGACCACAGTTCCAGCAGGATACTGGGGCTGGCGACGTAGTAACTGGGTTCTGTAGTACAGAAGAACTGGTGTCCTCGGTATTAGGAGAGTTTTGCCTTTGGTTCCGAGTAGGTGTAGGTTGACTTCTAACAACCGCAACTAAAGGCTGGTTCGGTCTCTTGTAAGCCAATTCTGGCTCCAACAAAACTCTACTAGCCGCAGGAGGAGGAACAAACTTCTGAATTCTAGCCTCAGTTTCTTCCACTGCTCTTCCTAGTCGAACCAATTCATTAATGGTAGTAACATTCTGTAGAGCTAGTTGAGACTGAATATTAGGTAATAAGTTACGCCTTATTAATGCAACACGATACTCTTCAATTGGAGATTGCTTCAATTTCCGAAAGAGATTCTCCATTACTGTAACGAAAGCCAACACCTTCTCATGAGCTCCCTGGGTACGTCTCCGAATTTCATCCATTAAGCTGACCTCGTAATCATACGGCAAGTGAGCTTCACGAACCTGTGTAACGAAGTCTGACCACGAGAAAAAGTGTTTTGTTCTATACCATAGTAATGCGTCCTGTGTCAAGAGTGCAGGAAGACAACGAACCAACTGGTTATGTGACACGCCTCTTGACATTCGGAGTTCCTCAACGCTTTCCAAAAACTCGTTAACACTGGTTCTACCATTAAATTTTACGTTCCATCTCGAAACATCGGGTAATCGAAAATCACTGGCCCAATTTAAGTGAGGCGGCGGAGACATCGAAAGAAAACTTCTTCCACCCCTTGGAGTAGGTCATCCACTGTCGCTCTTCTTGACGATGTATTCCCAACATAATTAAAGAAAGGTTCTTGGAAGCTCACATGTGGTCTAAACCTCGGTGTAAAATATTGCTTTCTGTCATAGTCATGCCTAACGTTTCGTGAGGAAAACGCTTCGTTTACTTGTGGATCATCAATATTACCACCTTCACCCATATCTATGAAGTCTCCAACTATTGGCAAACTTTTCGAGCAACTTGGTTGAGTGTCCCCAATTGGAACATTCAATAAAGATTGGTTAACGCCATTGCCAGTACTCTCAGCCAATCCGTGTGCTGTAGGTGTCCTTGAATACCGAATATTTTCTATCGGTGAATTTGAGTTACCTCTGGAGTTAACAGCAGTGCTATAAATTGCATTAAGCTCCTTTTTTAGCTGCCTGCATTTTTCCCATGCTTGTAATTTTCCTTGTTGATCTCCTTCCTCTCCTCCTAGCCTGCCTATCCTATCAAATAAATGCTGAAGTCTGGTATTGATTCTTTTAAAATCGTTTTCCGCATTTCCCGGATCGAAATTTTCTACAGCTTGTTCTAAATCCTCAATTTTATCCTCACATACTTCTAATTCCTCTTCAAAATTTAACACTAAGTCACTTTTTATAAAACACTTCTTCAAGTCTCGCTCTTCTCTTAACATTTCTCAAAGATTTTCCCTTAACTCTGATACAGTTTTCCCTTTCACTTGCGATACTCCGCGAATAAATAGCTCATAACTCAATTCGTCCTTAAGGAGTCGGTTGACTTCCATCGTTACTAACTAAATTCTAGATATCCTCAAAAGAAAGGATAGATATACCTGTATAAGTTAGTAAGAATTTAATCACAAAGAAACTACTAATATTTCAACACTAAAATTATGCGCAAGTGCAAAACAGTCACTCCCCTCCTTTCCTACAAAAAAGAAGGAAAAAGATACAAAATTATTAACAGCTATGCACAACTAGCTGAAGTCTTAGCCATAACAATATATCGGTTTGGGCGATCGGCTGTGGTTTTATTAGCGGAAACCTCTTACTAGGCTAAAACCACTCGAAACTAAAACCACCAAACGCGACAATAATTTTGCTAAAAAACCACCCCAAAAAATCAATCGGCAAGTACGACACTGTGCACCAAGTTTGCTTTGAATAAGTAGGATGTACAGAGTGCAAATTAAGTTAACATAACTGCCACAACTATCCAACCATAAACTATTTATATCAGTTTTACAAAACAAAAAAATAATCAAATCGCTAACTATAAAAAGTACTATTGATAGTATTATACTATACTATTTTTTTTATTTATTTTAAGTTTATATAAATATTAGCGCAAGATCAAAAAACCTGTAATCTTTACCTTAGACATACCAAAATGTTTAAGAACAACATCAACCACCCTTGGCCTGAACTGCTTAGCCTATAATGTCGTAGGCAACCAACAAAACAAAAAGACGAATGGAAGTGTCTGTTTAATTCGTCAATGTCAAAATGCAATATTACCTACGAACAATAACAAATGAATATGTGAAGAAATATTTCCTTATTTACAAAAATAAAGACAAAATTTTCTACTATATGAATTAAAATTAACCTGTGTTGGGTATGCTACTAACAGTTGTGTGGTTTTATTTGTGTCGTCCTGATTTGTTTATGTACATTGAACGAAATTGAAAAGTTCCATAAATTGTTGCAAATACTAAGAAATATTATTAAGAAACTAGCGCTACAATAACAGAAAATCCAGTGGCTGTATCAGTTACGTCTCGTGAAGGATACGAAATGAAATATTGCAAAACAAAATAAAATTTAAAACAAATAGAAAATATTGGGTGAATAACAACTATTTTTAATTATATTACAACCAGATGAACACGTTAGGGCGCCATTTGCTACGGTGGGTATCAGTTAGAGTACTTCACCACTATTACTAGGAAAACATAAAAGGTTTTAACAAATTAATTCATAGGTTTGACAAGCTCGAAATTATACGGTTGTTCTATTCGGACTGGTAGAGTGGGTCGTGGAGGAGCCAAAAATAAAAGAAAGAGATTTCTAGGGTTCCTTATAATCCTCACACTGAACAGCTTAGTTACCCAACTTGTCTAGTTGCTTATTCACAGGTAATATGGCCCCATATAGTACTACACGGTGTACATAGTGCTATATATATATAAATATATAAGGTGCTTCTAAATAAGATTAATCTTGAAAGCAAAACTAATGGACTGAATAATTTATAACTCTAACAACTGATTGACCAAACAATATTTCTGGTACGGGAGCAGGACCCAGCCACAATATGCAGAACTAAGAAAAGAATTGAACTCTCTTACTTCCTACTCCAGGTGGTGCGACTCTACCTTTACAGCAGGCTGTACGTTGGTATAATTTGTGACAGTGTTAGATGCTACTGGAACTAATGTAATGGACAGGTTGCTGGTAAATAGTTTGCAGCTAATTATTTAACTGGTCATTCCAGTATTGGCCTGAAATTGCGAATATTTATGATTAGATGAGCATCTCCGGAAATCAAGGTATCTTACCGAATATGGGCAGCGGCCGTGTAAAGAAAGGTACGTAAATCCACAGAATGTGTGCATCAACTGATGTCAATCGTACTCTCTCTTTGATGTTACTTTCTTTGTACTAGGGCTCCTTAGATCCGAAATAGAATTCGATTTTAATTAAACCACATGGTCTACATTCGGCCCAGAAAAAGAAGAGACAGAAGGAAGAGAGATAGACAACCTGAAAATTTCCTTAGCTAGGCAATTTTTGGTGACATTCAATTCCATAGTACTCACAGAACTAGAGTAAGATTTATATTTTGTATCCAAGAAGAATTTTAGTTCAAGGTCAATCGACATTAAACAATGTAAACAATGACTACAGGTTATTTCAATAGATAATTAGCTGATCTTTATTACAATTTATAATAAATTGTAAGTATTATTTAATTAAATCCCTATTCAGTCAAAAAAATATAATGAACCCGTAACAATTTATACAACACAGGGCGATGAAATCCCGATGCACAAGAATCCGATCCAAGATAAGTAAGCAACTGAATTTAGTCTCGATATCAACGAATGAATAAGATGAAGATAGTTACGATTCGTCCATTTCTCAACTAGGTCAACACTAACACTTTCTTACTCCAATCGAATATAAATGGGCTAATAGCCCATCTGGAAAAATTAAACTCTTACTATCAAATACTACAGAAGATGTGATCCGCATACAAGAAACTAACTTCAAAGATAACAAATACTTCTCACGAAGGCGTCCACAAAAATAGAGACTCTGACAGAGCTAGTGGAGGAGTGGCTATTTATATAAAAAATAATTTTACCTGGAAAAATATCCAAATTACATCAGAACTAGAGGTAGTTGCAATTAACATTCAATACTATGAGAAGAGTTTGAACATTATTAATATTTACATTCCATCCAATAAAAAATTCACTTCACAAAGCTTACAAGAAATATCCAACCAAGTGAATGGCACAAAAATAATTGTAGGTGATTTTAATTCACATAATACAGCGTGGTGATCCAAGACTACAGATAAAAGTGGGAGAAAAATAGAATACTTTACTCTTATAATAATAAACTCTGGAGCGGGTACAAGATTAAATTCACTAACAGGAGAATTATCTCCTATTGACCTAGCTATTTGTGACGCACAAATTGCGCCAAACCTGAGTTGGTAGCCAAACTCATACTTATATGGAAGCGACCACCTACCTATAAGCACAGAATTTCATTCCAGGAAAGACAAGAACGATCAACCTAACCCAATGGAAAAATGGAATTTGAGACGAGCAAATTGGTTTATGTTTACTGAGTATATAGAAAGAAATATTTCAGAAATTGATCCGATTGAAGACAACATTGACGAAATAACGAATGTACTTACCGATACCATTATACAAGCAGCAGAAATCCATATTGGGTATGTTGAACCACTTATAACGAAAATTCCAGTACCTTGGTGGACACCACAATGCGAAGAAGCCATTAAAGCAAGCAAAAGAGCGTTATATAAGAACAAAAACCAAACTAACTTTAAAAGACTCAGAGCAAGAGCAAGATATGTCACTAAGCAAGCTACAAAGGACTCCTGGAAATCGTTTGTATCAACAATCACTATGAATACTTCAAACTCCGAGATATGGACAAAAGTAAGGAATACTGAAAGGAATTCCATCAAAACATAAAATAACAAGTTTATCCCACAATACTGAAATTATCTCTAATAATGTAATTATGAAACACACATTTGCAGAGAATAAAATTTAATCATACTGCAGGTCAAAACCGCCCATTAAATGTGCAAATCGACAAGGAAGAATTAGAAGATGTGCTGAAACAATGCAGCGATAAATCCAGCACAGGGCCAGACAAAATCCACTACACTTTTTTAAAAAACCTCCCAATAACCGGTAAAAAGTATTAGCTACAGAAATACAGTAAAATTTACTTAGATCACAAATTTACAAAATCATGGTCAGAAGCTTCCATAGTGCCAATATCCAAACCACATAAACCAAAGACCTTGGTCTTACAGACCAATATCCCTAACATGTACAATGTGCAAAGTTTAAGAGAAGATATTAAACCGCAAATGTGGCATCTGGAAAAACATAACCTCATATCGATACACCTAAACGGATATCGAAAAAACAGGTCAGCAAACGATAGCATTATAAACCTGGAATCCTGGAATCCTGGATCTTGAGAAAGGTTACAACTTAACCTGGCAACATAATATTCTACAAACACTGGTAGATTGGAACATTAATGGAAATATAACAGCATTTATCGGAAATTTTTGACACAACGTAATTTTGTACTCAAAACAAATGGTGAATTATCTAACAAAAGAAAACTACACAACTATTTTTTGTCGCCATAAATGGCTTCACCTTTTGTATCACATCTCCACTACGTGTATGCTTATACACTGACGATATTGTAATATACGGAAAAGGTAAAAATATAAAAACATTGTAATCCATAGTTAAAAATGGATTGAACAAAATTTAAGAATGGAAAAACAAATCTGCCTTCAAAATATCTCACGAAAAAACAAAATGTGTCTTATTTGCACGAAGAGCCCAGAAAGAATATCGAGAATTGATCGTAGGAAACACCAAACTCAGTTTGACTATCTTAAACAAAACAGTACGCAAAGCTTATACATATTAAAAATCCTATCACATCAAAAAGTGGAAGCAGATATAAACGGCTTACTTAACGTTTACAAAAGTACCATTAGATCTAAAATAGAATATGGAGCCATGGCTTCCCAAACCGCTAAAAAAAGTTATATGAAAACTGTGGAAATAATTTCAAATAAAACGCTTAGAATAATAATTGGTGCGTTCTTAACAACCCCCACAGCCAGTCTCTATAACATTTATCTTTATCTTACTCGACAAAAATTTTGGCTCTTCCTAACCACCCTTACCATAAAAAAGTTTGCACTAGACCAGTGCAAATAGCTCTTCCCGCAAGTATCAATATTACACCACCTTTTCACAAGACAGTTAAAACGTATATGGCAGAAATCAGCTACAGTTTTCCTAAAATAATTCCTATAAACAGCTATAATTTTGCCCCCTGGATTCTCTCACCTATCTCCGTAAACACAGAATTTTCCAAATCCAATAAAAAAGAAACACATCCTTCTCTACTGAAAAACGAATTCAATAGAATATGTGGAATTTACAAACCGTCAGAAGTTTTATTCACAGATGCTTCAAAAAATGAATCAAATCGTTCAGTAGGCTCATCAGTAGTTACAGCAACTAATACATAAACATTCCGGCTACCAGAGGAGTGTAGTGTATATACAGGAGGAGTGTTCGCCATTCATCAAGCTTTAGTTTACGTGATGAGTCACCCAAAACCAAAATATGCAGTCTGTTCTGACTCACTAAGTATCATAGAATCGATTCGACAAATGTCTGCAAGCAACCCTTTACTGCAACAAATCCAACAATTTTTCCACCAACTATCTACACTAGAAGTAAAAGTCACACTTATCTACGTTCCCTCACATGTAGGAATCGATGGCAACGGGTCAGCTAAGACAGCTGCCCAAGAAACAACATGGTTAGAAATCGAAAGATCTCAAATCTATATTCACAGTGATATCGACAACTTACTTAAGAAATTAATCAAGACAAATGAGAAAACAGAATGGAATAATGATCAAAATAGCCTCATGAGCATTAAATCAATTTACTGACCGACTAATATTAACATCCAGCCGGTTAGAACAAATTAAAATATCAAGACTAAGACTTGACTACACTCGTATAACGCACGGTTATAGAATATCTAAAGAAGAACTCCTCAAATGTAACAAGTGCAATGTGAGACTGTCCATCAAACACATCCCTTTTGATTGTTTGGAATTTTGAGAGGAAAGACAAGGGAACAAAATCTCCACAGATATTAGTGAAAGTCTAAAAACTCTGGAACAAATACAAAAAACAATACAGTACCTAAAAGATATTAAACTCTATAATTATATCTAGTGAATATTACGTGAATACTTAGTGAATGTTTTGAGTGGATATTTAGTGAATGTAATGCTATAATTTACTATGGAGTGGAATGATATTGTTAAGTGCTAATGACCCTTAGAGGTCGAAGCACACCCTCACAAAAAATATATATGTGAAATAAATCATCAGAATTTTAACACTCACATAACTTGCTACTGAAAGTATTAATAGTTATATAAGTTGAACAAAAATTTGTATAATTCATCTACGTATGAACAATTCCGGAGGGAAGCTTTGAAATAATTTCCTCTCGCTTCTTGCAACGTTCAATTTAAGCGGACAAATAGCCGCTCTAATTTAAATCAGGTGAACCAAATTCCAACTCCCATTCATTAATTAGGACCGACCTAAAACTGTCGAGCGGTGGTAAATTACCAATAAAGTCAAATTCATCCGACAATTTAAAAATTCAACTTGGTAAACTTGTGACAATATCATCTTTTCTAATTACTTAGAAGTTTACCTTTACTCGTCCCTTTTGCACTTCTTGAACACAGATCGTTACATTACGATCCCCAAACCGCCGAATAGAACTTGCTAATACCCTCTAAAATCCAGTTGCGTGATTCCCGGACCAATCACGTTCGCAACTTCATAATTTATTTACGGAAACTACGGAATAAATTCGAATAAATCCAACTTTAAACGTGTGTGTCTTTTTCGATCAAGAGCAACCACAGCAATCGATTTTTAGAACGAGTCGAGAACGTGGAATATATTTTCTAAGGTTGAGCTAAGCCATAGATACAGGTATTTCATTTTCTACAAGAAATAAATATAACGAGTTTAAAACTGAAAATATAGAGATGTATCCAATCTATACATTACAAGAATAATTAGAAAATACGTATCATTAGTGTTTTCAATGTAGTTTATATTTTAGCTCACATTATGTGTTATTATGAAAATAAAATTCGACTCTATGCATTTTTGACAATTCTCCTAGCCAGTTACTGCATAAAACAAACCAAATTGAATTCTAGACTCCAATGAATCAGTAAATTATATATAAAGGTAGCAAATGGCAACGAGTAATATACAACAGAAATATTGAAAGAAAAGATAAAAAATCTACAATTGAGATAATGGGAGGTAACAAAACTGAATTTATTCACCAGCACACTTTTTATTTATTTATATAGACAATAATGTAACATTAATTGATCATTTTAAAAGCCAGCTTAAGGCGCTGAAAATGTTACCCGAAGTGTGCGAAGAATCAACTGTACGTATGAGTAGTATAATGGATTCGAAAGCGGTCCAAGTGTTGTAGAAGATTTTCTTTGCTCTGGTCGGCCACTAATGCCTTCAATTGAACTTATAGTAACTTACCATCGTCGTAGAAAATTAATGTAGAAAACTGCTGAAATATCTGTTTCTCACGAATCAATTCTCATTTCAAGCACGTTGGCACTCGGCTAGTGCCGGAAAACCTGAATTTATGCAAAGGATTTTGACATATTAAAACCAGTAAATTCTTGTCATCAAACGCATTGTAACTCTAACAACAAGCTTCGAAATGTCATCTTCCAACTTAGTCGAAACCTAAAAAAGCACGACAGAGTGAAGGTAATGTTAACAGTCTTTTTCTACTTCCGTTACTAAAATCGCACTTTGAACACGGCTTTGACATGCACAAAACGACTCTTTAAACACTAGTGTTTAAAATGCGAAAAGTCACATCTCGTTTATCTTTTGTTTTTTAAATGTCAAATCAACTGTATCTTTTGCATGTTAAATTTCATGTTCCGTGATAATTTTGTTATTCTGCGTCATTTAATTTGTCAGTCAGCTGTCAGCCAGCCATCGTCCGTCATGTAATGAATATGATTCAAATATATGGTGCGTTCTTTTTGACCGAGATCTCAGATCACTTCGGTTCAGGTGATCTGATATAAAGTGATGTGAGTAAGCACCAAAAAGAACGACATCTCGATTGAAGCGCACGATCTGTCGATAGATTTAAACTATACGACAGATTCGTATCAGCATCTAATAATGTTAATGCATGTATCCATAATTTGTAACAAAAGAAAAATAGATTATGTGTGTTTATTGTTTATATGTCAATGGTTAGATAATCTTGGTTAAAACTACAAATAAACGAAGCAAATGAAATATTTCTTGATCCCCTCCACTTTATTTCCGACTCAATTCCAACTGATACCCCCTTACAACACATTCAGCATCGGTGAAAGCGGAGGAAAGATCTCAGTCAAAAAGAACGCACCTATTATATAATTTTTTCCTTCCCGCGGGCGAAGAATAAGTATAGTAAGCACCTCGTGTTAAAAACGTCTTCAGTCACTCGTTTCACAAGGAACTCGTGACTAAAGTAACCTTTTTGATACTTGGTACTTAATATACTATTTAATGATCGCGGTTTGTTGAACTCGGAGTTATGGCAAAAAAGAGAGACAATAAATAATAGTACATTATACACCAAGGTGGTGAAGAGTGTTATTATTGACCGAACGCCAATTATTTCGCGAGGGGCTTCGCCCCGAGCGGAATACGGTGCGAGGCCTATAAATGTCTTCACCACCGTGGTGTATATACAATTTTTTCCACTACTTGCCAAATTCAAGACAAAAATTTAAAAAATTTCTGATAAAAATCGAATAGCACAGGAATGTAAATTCGCCTTTCCACTAATAGAACTATAATCAAGTAGTCTTATACATATTGACATTTCCACTAGTAAAACTTATTTGTGATGAACAGGTGCGTTCATAAAACATAACTTATAACTCAACCGTTGATGAGCGCTCACTGAGCAACAAATAATAATCGTTGACGTGTGTCTGCTGACCGATCATTTTTTTGGAAAACATTAATATTGAAATTATGGCTAGATAGGTACAATCTTATTCTTGCGTTATTAGATGATGGTAATATAATTGATACAAACAGAAATATTATAACCCATGCAATAGAGCATTTGCAGGAACCATTACCACATGATTATAATGTAATTTAATGTTTTTCTTATTTATTAAAAGTTTTTATTACGAGTGGGATAAATTTCAAACACTCGGTATGGCTACTTACTAATTTATTTAAAAACTAACTCACTAACACTTAATTTATATATACTTAACTAATCACTTAAATTTAATTTATATGCACACAAACTTGATTATTAATTAGCACTTTACTGTTCGGTGTATTTTTGTTTAATTCTCGAGATCACTTTATCAACTAACTCCTCCGCTGATCGGTTCTTATTTATATTAATCCCTTTCTCACTAGAAAATTCCGGGCTGCGGCTTACACAGACACAAATAATTGGTTCTGGCCTTTTCTAGATAAGTCTGGTCACAAAAACAATGTTTAGATAAGATAGTGCCAAACAGTTTTGAAAACACTGCGTATCCGCCATAATTTTAATTTTCATACCTGGCTTAGACAGAGTCGGATTTAGGGTCTATACCAGTGTGCTGTTTCGTAACATTACCCCCTCCTTAAATGGAAGTTCCTCCTGGAACTTTTGTGTAGCCGAGACTGGATGTTTGAATCGGCAACTGGCCCCATTTCTATACTTTCCGATCTTATGGAAATATCAGGGCACCGTCTTCATCGGATACTGATAAAGGGGGTTGTAGCTGCAAATTAATATCTGGACACCGGTATCTCAAAAGATAACCTCTACAATGTTCCTGATAACTCGCCAACCCAACTGGTTACTCGCTATCTTAGGCATAGCCAGTTTCTTCACGCTGGATTCTAACACATGGTATCGGAGGTTACGAAGTGCTTCCCACACATCGCGGTAGGTAGATCGATCTTTAAATTCATCTTTAGTTACCACGTAGAAGACGTACCGCGAATTATGTTTCAGTTTCAGTGTCTTGCCAGGGGCTGGAATCTGGTCTTCAAGTTTTTCTAATTGCCCGATCTTCTTTCGAAAGACGGTTGCCAACCCTCGTGCGTTCTTGATACGGGCGGGGATGTTGTATGCCAGTGAATATTCTTCCGGGAGAGTGAACAAATCTTGTTGTAGGGTCAGACACATCTTGAATAAGGTTTACTCCTTCCTCTAGGTCATGGTATCCTTCGAATGGGGCTAGTCGGTTTTGGTGAACTACTTTTGGTTTTCCGTTGGGGATCTTGCTTATGCGATATATAACATCATTGATCCTTTTCTTGATTAAGTATGGACCTTCCCAGGATTTTTGTAATTTTAGAGAAAATCCTTTTCTCCTCGTCGGGTTGTGTAACCATACTTTGTCCCCTTCTTTAAAACCGCCTTCTGTGGCCTGCGTGTCGTACCGACTTTTCATTCTGTCGCTGGCAACTTGAAGATTGGTTCGAACTAATTCATGAATATCGTCCAGCCTTCTTCTCAATTGGATCACGTAGTCTTCGTCTGCTAGATCTTCTCTAGGCCGACAGCCAAATTCCAGGTCACAAGGAAGCCTCATTTCACGTCCAAACAGGATTTTCACAGGTGTTTCATCCGTGGACTCATTGACGGCAGATCGATAAGACAATGCGAATAGGGAGAGATACTGTTCCCAATCTCTCTAATGGCTGGAAACTACTTTGACCAGGTATTTTTCAATAGTCCTGTTCATCCTCTCGACCATTCCATCTGACTGTGGATGTAGAGCTGTTGTCCTGGTCTTCTTCATTCCCAGCTTGTCGCAAATCTCCTGGAATAGATGGCTTTCGAAATTTCATCCCTGGTCACTGCGGACTTCCATGGGCACTCCATATCGGCTGATGAATTCTTCCACCAATACATCCGCGACAGTTGTGGCCTCTTGGTTCGGGATAGCGTAAATTTCCACCCACTTTGTGAAATAATCCATTACAACCAGTATGTACTTGCTACCATTCTCTGTCGTCGGAAATGGTCCAGCGATATCTAAAGCAATCCTTTCGAAATGGCTTCCAACATTGTACAGTTTCATAGGTGCCTTCCTTCTGCGATGTGGTCCATTACTCGTAGCACAAGTCGTACATTTCTTACACCAGTCCTTCACATCGTCGGAACTGTTCATCCAATAAAACCTTTCACGGACTCGCTGAAGGGTTTTATTCACTCCCAGATGACCTCCCGATGGACTGTCGTGTAACTTCTTCAGTACTTCAGCTACTCTTGTTCTCGGGATAACTAGCTGTCTCCTCATCTCAGAACCATCATCGTTTTCAAGGACTCTTTACAACAGCCCTTCTTCCAGGACAAGAGAGTTCCACTGAGCCCAATACGCCTTGAGTTTCGGTGAAAATTTTGACACTACTTGCCAGGTAAGTCGCCGATTTTCTTTCTTCCATTGCCGGTTCATCTTCAGGTGAGGATCATTCTCCTGATCTTCTCTGATCCTGGTGTGTGACCATTCCTCGTTGACTACAGTAGTTCTTGAAACTGCAGCTTCCCTGGATTCCACCTTGTTGCAGTAGGAGCAGTCTGTTGAGCACAGCCGTCTGGATAGGGAGTCGGCATTTCGGTGACTTACACCGGCTCGATGTTCGATGTTGAAATCGTACTCTTGAAGTCGTTCAATCCATCCAGCGATCTGGCCCTCGGGATTTTTAAACTGCATCAACCACTTGAGTGCTGCATGATCAGTCCGGATTAAAAACTTCCTCCCATAGAGATACTGGTAAAAGTGTTCCACGGACTTCACTACCGCCAAAAGTTCTCTTCTTGTGACGCAGTAGTTTCGTTCTGGTTTGGAGAGGACTTTACTGAAATATCCCAGCACTCTTTCTTGCCCTCCTTGGATCTGTGAGAGTACTCTACCAAATCCTACGTTGCTTGCGTCATTGTCAAGAATAAAGTCTCCCTCTGGTAATGGATATTCTAATATCGGCGCCGAGGTTAAATGCCTCTTCAAGGTTTCAAAAGCCGTTTGACAGTCTTCGTCCCATTGGAAAGCTCTTGCCTCTTCTGTAAGTCGCGTTAGAGGCTTGTCAATATCTCCAAACTTCCTGATAAATCTTCTATAATACGTGCAAAGTCCAAGGAAACTCCTAATTTGATGTTTGTCGGTTGGTTGCGGCCATTGCTGAATGGAAGCAATTTTTTCTGGATCCACCGCCTCTCCTCCGTTGCTCACTATATGACCTAGATAGTTGACTCGATTTTGGAACAGCTGCCATTTCTTCGGGTTTAACATGTGCTGGGTGGCTTGGAGTCGTTTGAATACGTCTTCCAAATTCCTCAGATGTTCGTCAAATGTCTTCCCCAGTACTACGATGTCGTCCAAATAGACCAGGCATGTCTTCCAAGACAACCCTCTCAAGACATTTTCCATGAGTCTTTCAAATGTCGCAGGCGCATGACAGAGCCCGAATGGCATGACGTTGAATTGCCATAATCCAGATCCGGAGGTGAAAGTAGTCTTCTCTTTATCTTCTGGGTCCATTTCCACTTGCCAATAACCAGACTTCAGGTCTCAAGTGGAAAACAGTTTGCTGCCGGCCAAAGTGTCTAGTGTATCGTCAATTCGAGACAGTGAATAGCTGTCTTACTTCGTCACGTTGTTAAGCTGACGATATTCCACGCAGAATCTCGTAGTTCCATCCTTTTTCTTGACTAGCACTACTGGAGACACCCATGGACTAGTAGATGGCTCTATTACTTTTTCTTCTGCCATCTCTCGAATTATTCTTTCAGCTGCCTCTCTCTTCGCTCGTGGAAGTCTTCGAGCTGATGGTCTAATTGGCTTAGCATTACCAGTATCGATTTTGTGTTTGACGGCTGATGTTCTGCCAGTCTTTCCTCCTTTTGGTACGAATAAGTCTCGATACTGCAAGAGAAATTCTCTCATTCTCTTTTTTCAGCTCGATCTATAGATTGACCAGCTACTGATAACATCTGTTCGAATCTGGCATTAGAATTATCAGTGGTCGTTGTTTGGCGAACTATAGACGTCACTGGTACGCAGGATCCAATCCTGATTTCCTTCTTGATGGTAACTGGGTAATCATTCACATTTATCACACGTACTGGGATCTCTTTTGCCGACGTAACTAATCCTTTTCCAATTAGTACTTATCTACCAACTTTTTCGTCGTAGTTCCTTGGCTCCATCATCACTGGTATACCTTCCTCCAAAATTTCCTGTAGCCGTGCTACTATCATGGTTTCGCTTTGTGAAGGTAGAACGGTATCTTCCTGTACAGCTGCCAACACCGCGCTGCCTTCATATGGATGAAGGAATACCTCCTCGGAACCCACTTTTATGGTTCTATTTCTGAAGTCTAATTGGAAACCATGTACATTCATTACGTCCATTCTCAGAATCACGTCTTCTTCTATGTCAGCTACGATTACCGTATGCGTGAACTTTTCTACGCCAATTCTCAATTGGATTTGTGTCTCACCGTAAACGTTGGCACTCTCACCTGTGGCGGTCCGCAGTCGTAGTCTCGTTGGTAAAAGCTTCTTCTTGGAGTTTATTAGTTCTGGTCGTATAATATTTCTTGCCATTTACTTCGCCATCCACATATACATTATCGTTGCGACATCTGAGAGGAGCTATCAGTATGAGAGGGTCTTTGGAACGATCATGGGTCGGTGCTGGCACCTCGTAGCCGACCCGTTCTAGTTTTCCTGTGACGGGGGTTCTTGGTTTGCAGAAGTCTTGGGGCGCTTACATGAACTACGTACATGCCCTAGCTCGCCACAATTCCAGCATCTGATCTTTCTCGGCTTCTTGTCCTTCATATTTTTCATTAAACTGACGAACTGGTCAAATCTGTCTTCGTCACCTTCTTCTTGGATGGTCCTGATTTTGTTATAGCCTGAAGCCTTCGTTGCTGCTTCATATTCAAGGGCAGCTGTCAATGCGTCGACTAATGTTTTCGGTTGGTCTAAACGAAGCGTCCTTTGCATATCGGAGTCACGTAAGCCATCAATAAAGGCCTGGATGCGCAGACATTCCATCATGTTCTCTGGTGCTGACGGATAAGCAAATCGAACTAGTCGGGCAATGTCCACTTCATATTCTTGAAGGGATTCATCACGTTTCTGCCTTCGGGTCTTCAGCTGAGATTGGTACAAATGTTCTAAATGTTCATGACCATATCGCATGTCCAAGCTCTTCTTCAGCTGCTCGAAGTCATCCGTTTCTTCCAAAGGTATCGTCTGGAGTACATCTAAGGCATCTCCTCGAAGCGCGAAGGTTAAGTTCACTGCTTTCTCCTTATCGGACCAATTATTCACTCTAGCGGCTGCTTCAAGCTGTTTCACATAATTGGTCCACGACATTTTTCCATCGAACGTCGGGGCCTTGACTCGGGTGAAACTGCCAATGTCTTCTAACTTAGGTAGTGTTTCTGGCTTGCAAGGTTTCGTTTCCTCAGTCTTCTTTTCTTTCTCTGGCGTGCCTCGCGTTCTTGAATCGGCAATCTTTTCCTCTAACTCCTTGATTTTCTCGTCCATCGTTGTAATCTTATTCTCGATTTCAGATTTTAGGGACGAAATTTCATTTTCAACGTCAGCGGCAATGTCGTTTTTCATCAATAAGATGTCGGCAGATATATCGTTCTTCAAAGTAGAAATCTTCTCGTCCATGTTCTCTTCCATGGCAGAAATCTTCTCGTCCATGTTAGCAGAAATCTTCTCTTCCATGGCAGAAATCTTCTCTTCCATGGCATAAATCTTCTCGTCCATGTTAGCAGAAATATTAGCAGAAATTGACGAGATTAAGGTGGAAGCCTCGTCATCAAATAAAACTGTTTCTGGATCAAAGCCGTCATTTTCCAGTGCCACTTCAAGTCTTTCTACTAATTCACTTTTCTTACCGGACGTTTCCAACTCACGATCTTCCAATTCTGCTCTTAATTCCGCCACTTTCCTATTCCTTAACCTTTTGGCCATTTTTACGTAGCAATTTATTTATATTACCCCACACCTGACACCAATGTAATATTTTTCTTATTTATTAAAAGTTTTTATTACGGGTGGGATAAATTTCAAACACTCGGTATGGCTACTTACTAATTTATTTAAACACTAACTCACTAACACTTAATTTATATATACTTAACTAATCACTTAAATTTAATTTATATGCACACAAACTTGATTATTAATTAGCACTTCACTGTTCGGTGTATGTTTGTTTATTTCTCGAGATCACTTTATCAACTAACTTCTCCGCTGATCGGTCCTTACTTATAATTATGCCCTTCTTACTAGAAAATTCCGGGCTGCGGCTTACACAGACACAAATAATTGGTTCTGGCCTTTTCTAGACAAGTCTGGTCACAAAAACAATGTTTAGATAAGATAGTCCCAAACAGTTATAAAAACACTGCGTATCCGCCATAATTTTAATTTTCATACCTGGCATAGACACAGTCGGATTTAGGGTCTATACCAGTGTGCTGTTTCGTAACAGTAAGAAGACGTGGCAGTCGTGAAAAAAACAGGAATTATTATGGATAAACAATTCCAGCATATAATGCTATGTATCAATGTACGTTCACAGAACATTCACCCAACGGTTTTGTTTTCTGAACGCACCCAACGTTTGTAATTAACGCCATGTTGAGTTACGAAATGTCATCAGTCATTATTGGTTCAGCGCGAATTATAAACTAATGGCATTTTTATTCAAATAATTTTATTATGTTATGTAATTTCAAAAAGCAAATACGTTAAAGAGAATCTCCTGGGCACACAATATTATGTTGCAGAAGTTTTTGTTAAACTACTCTCCCTGGATTCTGAAAATATTTGAATTTGTTCATTATTGACCTAGGTTAACAATAGAAAAAATTAATAACCACTAATAGAGAAATTCAACTTCTCAGTTATCTAGAAGACGCAATAATTGTCAATTTCATAGCTAGTAGTGGAAAAAGAATATTATTTGATCGTTATTTGGTGTTTGAGACATCAGATTCGCCGAAAAATACTAGATTTGTAGAAGAAAACTCATAAATTTGCACAAAAACATTTCCTCATCTCTAAAGACTATCATTGTGAATTAGTTTCTGGCTAAAAACTCAATAAATTTTATGTAATAACCAGCCTATTCGCCAAATATGATTCGGGCTGACATTTTTCTGTTCCTAAAAACTCAAGTCATTACTTTAAGGCATACATTTTCAGTCGATAGAAAGGATAAAATACAATTTGCAATTGTTTTGATAATTGGATTATTCGTTCATTATTTCGGAAGAAGCCCTCTTTTAAGTAAAATTTGGATGAATAATATCTAGGTTGTGTTTCATTGACTTTCGATTAATTTTAAATTAGTTGTATGTGTTTAATATTACTTCTCAATAAAAGTCTTGGTTGGGAATATATACAGGTTAACTAATGAAGTTATTTTATCAATAGAAAATAGTATGAAGTAGAAAATTCTTTGTTCGTATTCCATTTTATATTATTATTTTCTATTGATATAATTAGTAGCGAGTTAAGCTAAGACCCAATATAAATCCTATTGTTTAGCTGGTGACGCTACTGGTTACATAGGAAGCGGTAAGCATAGTCCTCGAGCTCTCTCTTCTCGTTTAAGATTCCCAACTTCAAGAGAGAGTACACATACGTTTTTATGTTTCCACGAGGTAGAAATAGAAGAAAGTAAATATACAGTAATTTTCTATCGATGTTTGTTTTTCAATTTCACATCAAAGGAAAAATCTTTTCGCAGCAGTTTTCATAAAAAAATAAAGTTATTTTTGGTATGACAAGCTGTCTAACGAATGCCGAAACAAACGAAGCCAACTCATCCTACCACCTGAAAAACCAGTATCATATTTGTGTTTTTAAATGAAACTCAAGGTCTCTAGTTAATTCCACAATATAATACAAGTTATCGAAAATTCTAAAAAATTGACAATTGTTTCGATAAATCAATATCATCGTCAGAATGACAGAAGTTACATTTCATTTTATGCCTACCTGATGTTTAGTAGTTAATTTTGGCTAGACCAAGAAGTAACCTAACTTGTGATTGGCTTAATATATGTTTATAGAAAAAAGAAGAAGATGTTATATTACAAATATTGAAGCTTAGATATTATTTGCCCTATGGTGATATCCTGGATATCATTTTTCCAATTAAGATCAGTATAACTGTGCAATGATATAGAAAACCAGGAAAACTATATCTGCTGATCTTTACAATTATCACTTAAGAAGACAGTTTATTAGTGGAGAATTCCCTAGATTTAACTGTTCATTGACAACTTCATATTGTGGGTTTCTTAAATGTCTTCTAATTTCCAGTTCTTCAAGGAAATCCAGTTCTTGTTTCTTTTCACAAATATGCAGTACTTCTAGTTCTGTGTTAGGTGTCAATGAATGATTGGTGTCAAGTAGATGTTTTGCGTAGTGGGATTTATCTGGTTGTTTTAATCTGTATGCTCGTAAGTGCTCACTGTATCGTACTTCAAAATTCCTATGAACAAATGTAATTTTGATAGAGAGATTAATACAATTAGACAAATAGCAACATCTAACGGATATCCATTAGATATGATAAATAGGCTAATTAGTAAAAAAGAGAAAAAAGTGGCATTACAACTAATATATCCTAAACAAGCTGATGAAATTAAAACTTATAAAACCATCACATATGCAGGAAATATTTCTAATAATATTTCAAAGATAATATCTTCAGCAACGAATACAACAATTTCTTTTAAAACAGAAAGTAACGTTAGTACAAAATTGTTAAATGTAAAAACAAAAATACCACTATTAAAGAAGTCAGGTATATATAAACTCAAATGTCCAGAATGTAATGCTGTCTATTTGGGTCAGACCCTTAGGAATTTTGAAGTACGATACAGTGAGCACTTACGAGCATACAGATTAAAACAACCAGATAAATCCCACTACGCAAAACATCTACTTGACACCAATCATTCATTGACACCTAACACAGAACTAGAAGTACTGCATATTTGTGAAAAGAAACAAGAACTGGATTTCCTTGAAGAACTGGAAATTAGAAGACATTTAAGAAACCCACAATATGAAGTTGTCAATGAACAGTTAAATCTAGGGAATTCTCCACTAATAAACTGTCTTCTTAAGTGATAATTGTAAAGATCAGCAGATATAGTTTTCCTGGTTTTCTATATCATTGCACAGTTATACTGATCTTAATTGGAAAAATGATATCCAGGATATCACCATAGGGCTAATAATATCTAAGCTTCAATATTTGTAATATCACATCTTCTTCTTTTTTCTATAAACATATATTAAGCCAATCACAAGTTAGGTTACTTCTTGGTCTAGCCAAAATTAACTACTAAACATCAGGTAGGCATAAAATGAAATGTAACTTCTGTCATTCTGACGATGATATTGATTTATCGAAACAATTGTCAATTTTTTAGAATTTTCAATATTTTGTATTATATTGTATAATTAACTAGAGACCTTGAGATTCATTTAAAAACACTAATATGAGCATATTCCACGAAGTAAGGGTCGAGACAGTCAATTTCAGTATCATATTTGTTTCCTTCTGCTTCAGATGCTAATTATAAAAGAATATAATAAGAGACGAAACATTCAAATATGTTATGATAATAAAAAATTATCACTACATAGAAAAAAATCTAGACACTACTAAGACTACGATTGAATGTTTCTAACAGAATTGGCTGAAGAAATATATGTTATCACAAACATATGACCTAAAATTAATAGGTAATTTTTGAAGAAAATATTTTACTGTTACTACAAAGTACAGTCATTGGACAAACGAGCTCATTATTTCGTAATCATTAAATGAATATCTACTCATTTACATATCAGCGAGGCAGAAAACAATAGTGACAATAGCAAAGCTTTTATGACACTAATATTATTTGTAACTGAGGAGTATTATTTAGTATCCAAACTCTAATAAAATTTGAACTCTATATATGTTTGAGGTTATTCACTTTCTTAAATGAAACAAGATGCCTCAGAACAGAAATCGATCTACCCTAAACCCAAGTTGGTACATTTGGAAATTAAAATTGTGAAAAATAATATTCTAAAAATGTACTAAATACAATATCCATTAAGAAAACTTCATTTAATATTATTTTAAAAATGCTTTTAAATGATTGAAACGGTATTTTTCATCTAAATAAATTATGGCATTGTGTAATGACTACAATTCTTGAATTGGTGTAGTAGTCACTAAAATTTTGACTTCGTATCGCTTCTAAAATGAGTCGTAGTTTCATACGAGTTTGGTGTATGTGTTTAATTTGTTTTTATTAATTGAGAACTCCGAACGGGGAAATGGAATTTTAAAAACGATAGGAGACCTGAATTTTGGTCGTTTGATTGTCGTCTTCCGCTTGGTTTAAAACCTCTGAGATGAAGATCTATCTAAATCAATTGTCAAAATATTCTCAGTAGGAATTTAACATTTTGTAATATCTCGTTATCTCGTTACCTCTGGTAAGTAAATCAATTAATACAAACAATCAAAGATTCGTACCTTGTTATTTTTTATAGCGATTTTTTTTGAGAAAACTCAACTTTTAAAATTTCCGATCCAATTACCTAAAATATATATAATCCAACATTCAGTTTTTTCTTTTATGTTCAATATATTCAAAATTGTTTCATAGTTTTGTTAACACTAGAAGCGTCAAAGGAGTCATTATGACAACGGGGAGCACAAGGCTGATGAGTATTTTTGACTTTCCTGAACATGACTGATAAATATAAATTTAAAATATAATCCATATTTACTGATCCATTACCCCATTATATCTAGAAGTGCCATAGGGTCATTTTGACACTATCGCTTTAATGTGAATTTAATCTTAGAAAAGTAGTAGAAAATAAAGTAATTCTTAGAGAAGGAGAATATCATCTATGGCTCATATGTGACTGCAAGTAATTTTTCTGAATAAAACTCAAAGTCAATGTCACAGCATTGTTAATAATTGACAACAGTGCAGCTACTAGTTTCGGCCTACATACTATCTTCAGGTTACAAATTATTATTTTCTTATATTAAAGGAAAGAATTACAAAAGTATCCAACCTCACCTGATCTAAAAAATTACTTCCGTGGGTAACACACGTCGATCATCATAAGCGTTAGAGAAAAAAGGTGTGAACCTGGAAGATTATAATTTTTGAAATTTGTAAAACTTGAATGGAGTGATAGAGTTGAGCTCAAAGGGAGCAATCAACCTTAAAAAATATCTTATGGGGAGTAAGAGTCAAACTGCTTAAATTTGTGTGTATGAGGAATCTTGTCTATATGATCATTAATATCCTCAATTCTCAGAGGAAAGAGTGCAACAAGTTCAGGATCGATTCCTAGAAAGAAGAGTTGGGGCAAGTCAAACTCAATTCCCATAGGGAAGAGTCCATACTGGCCATATAGTTGGAGGGAAGAAATTAAAGATGATAACCTCTGGAACGAAAATACTTCTTTATGTAGGAAATTCTTATAAACGAAAATAAAGAACGAGCACCATGTTGTGAACAGGAAACCGAAGCACAAGGGATACATAATACTTCGATAAATAGTCAATTACAAGCAAGGCATACCAAACCAGACGGAAAGGCACTTCACTCACAACATGTGACTTGTTATAATAGAGAACAACATGGAAGCATATCATAACGGGAGCTGTCATTAGCAGAAATTTCATAGTTCAAAATGACAAGAGAAAAAATTGAAGTGTAATCGAATTAGAAGAAAATGAATTTTCTCCTTGGAAGTGGTTAATGACAAACTTTGAAAATTGAATTATTAAATTGGTTGGGAAACCAATAAATAGCCATGAGAAGAACATCTGTCGCCCACGAACAATGAATAGTACATGAACAACATTAATGCAAATTCACTGAAAAAATAGATAACAACAATACAATCAAACCATACATTCAAGTTATTAAACAATAATTAAAGGTAAAAGGTTATACAAAGTTATACATATCAGAATGAGCGTATTAAAATCATAGATTGAATTATAGTTGTAAATGTCAATATTAGTACAAATCCTCTTAAAAAAGAAGAATCTAAATTTTTTTTACTCCGACTCCACGATACTTTTTTATAATACCATAACTATAAGCTGTGGTTACTTTTATGTAACTTGATAATAAATAAATTGATATATTTTTATTGTTACAGAAGAGTCATCTACATCTCACACACCCGTAAGTAAATACGCAGAGTGTGTTGGCATTCAGGAGACTACAAAGAAAACGACCATCTAAAATACAAAAAACGTCGACCAAAGGGAGAACATGTTACTTTTCCTTCTGGTACCATTTTCCTTGTGATCGATAAATTTACTGCATGAGAAAACTTCTGGAAGAACACAAATTTATAATGTCTTCAAGGAGACTCCAGGGCCTACTGCCTATGCTAAGCGACATGTTATGAATAAGTACATAATGAGTTCATGGCGGCTGCTCACATCTGACCCAATCTTGAAGCACATAAAGTTCTGCATTGATGCTAAGGCTCAAGGAAGAGGCGAAGAAAATTGGGTTATCCCATTGGAAGAACTTGAAGCATTTATTGCATTGTTATATGTGCGCTGATCATATAAATGTGGAAGAATGGACTATGATCTCATGTGGTCCAAAGATAGGAGAATTAGCTTCTTTGGAAACACAATTAGTCGTAACCGGTTACGAAATATCTTGCAGTATCTACGCTTCGACGAAAAAATTACCAAATCCGAAAGCCTGAAAGATGACAAATTTGCATTGATTTCATCTATATGGAACATATTTATTGAAAACTGCATCTTATGATACAAACCCAGCGAATGCGTTACGGTTGATCACCAACAGAAGCACGTTGTCAGTTTACGCAATACATGACGAATAAACCGGATAAATTTTGTATAAAATTCTGGATCTTGGGAGGCGCTAAATCAAAATATATGTAAAACACGTTAACATATTTACGAAAAGAAGAACATCGTCCAGAAAATGAAAGTCTGATCGAGAATGATGTTTGGCTTCTTATTGAACCATTTCTCAATAAGGGTAGGAATGTCATTACTGATATTTTTTTACTTAAGTGAAATTGACAAAAAATTTTAAGGCAGTCAATACAACGATTGTATGTAGGAACAATGAATAAAAACTGGAGGGAGATTCCAGTCGAAGCAAAAAATAGAAGGGCACAACTTTACGATACAAAAGTATTGCAGCATGAAGACACTATATCAAGGAAGAAGGGAAAAAACTGTGATAATTTCTGATGACACTAAGTACGGTGTTTACGTTATTGACCAGATGGCTAGACAGTATGCCACTAGAGCTGGTCCACGACGTTGGTCAGTTCAGTTTTTTTATAACATTTTTTATTTGGTACTTGTAAATGCCTGGATTTTATACAAGTAAACTACAGGTAGAAAACTTAGCCGCCTAATTTTTTTACAGAAACTTGCCGAAGAACTTCGAAGAGCCTACTGTCAAAAGAAAAGACCTATAGATTTGGCGATGAACAGTCTGCGAACGTTTCCAAAGTAAGACAAAAGTACGAGTGATAAAAAATATAAAAGATTGCCAGATAAGTACCAATTATCAACTGCCTTTATTTTTTTTGTATTTTTAAATTTTTTAATATGTATATTCCACCTCAAACTTCGTAAATATTATATAGTTCTACAATAGCATACACCAATAACACTACTAACCATTGATACATAAAAATTTCTTTGTATCACTTGAATATTCTATAAATTAGATGTTACAATTCATTTAGAATTTCATTTAAAACATCCATATACTTTTTTTCACTAGAGATAAACAGATTCACTATCAACACAGCTACTACATAGAATATTCCTAGGTATTTTCAAAAAAAATTGTGACGCACACGTGCCAGTTTTTTTCTTTCTGATATAAAATTATGTTTTTGTTGCTATATATGTGATCATGTTCTCCGGTTAGGCTACTCTCTACAATTTATTCTAGATTCCTAAGAATTCACAGATTAATAAATCCTAAGAAATATTGAACTTACGTAAATAAGAACCTTCAGCCACTACTATTTAATATTTTATTCCACCTCAAATTATAAATTCGTTACTTATTTTGTCGCCCTCATAGATAAAATTCATTTCAAGTTAATAAGTGAACCAAATCAATAGTGTCTACAATATCATACATATATCCAACCGGATTTGAACCAAAAACTGTGAATTATGATTTTATCTCGTGTCAACATCTGAAATCTTCCTTTCAATGATAATTTACACTGTTTCGAATCCTGATTTTTATCACCACCACTTCCTAGTTTTCCTACAGTATTTCAATTGTCAATTGGTTTTTAACAAATCAACAGATTAATCCGATACACAGGTTTCTCTTTGTTCACGAGGCAATTAACAGCTTTTGAATCGAGTGCGTAAATTTAATCAAATAACCAGTTATTAGGCAAATTAATACAGTGTAAAGTTAGTAATAGCATTAAGACCAATCCACGACACCATAACTGAGTGAGTACAAAACATAACCTACAGTGGTTTGAATGATATCATTTATTCAATACCTTATATACTGACAAATACAACAAATTTTACTTGTCAAGTAAATTCCAAGCAGCAAAACAACCTGCTAATTGACCGGAATCAACCGAAAACCATTTAAAACAAAAGATGGATAACAACAACATGACTATAACCCCTACATCACCTAATACACCATCAACTACTCCAATACAATCTTATGCTCAAACAACCAACTCAACCAATATATCCAGCAAAAGACCAGGGAATCATCTTTAGTGCAATCAATGATGCAAAAATTCAAGACTATCTTCTGAGTTTAGGCCCAATAGTTCAACCACGTAACATCATTTTCGGCTCGAGGATATCTAATAATAGAGTGTGTATTTATTCATCGACCAAAGCTGCAGTTGATCAATTTATAGAAAATGGAGGAGAAATCGAAGTTTTGGGACAAAATTAAAAGCGCGACATTTAGTAACCCCTTCAGACAGGCTAGTCATTTCTAATGTTAGTTCGACTATACCAGACAGCACACTTAAAACTACGCTAGAAGGATTAGGTCTAAAATTATTATCCCCAATGACATTCCTACGAATAGGTGCAACAGATCCTGCATATAGCCATATAATGAGTTTCAGACGCCAAGTTTACATTACCCCTCTAGAATCTCTTACTTTAGCCGAATCTCTAGAAATTACACACGACAACCTCTCTTATAGTATTATTCTCTCCTTAGGTAGTCAGAAATGTTTTAATTGCAAACTATCGGGTCATGTTGTTGCCAATTGTCCTACCTTACAAAATCCAAAGTCTCCTATCCAAACGAACACAAATAAACAATGACGCCCCCCAAACATCACATGAGCAAACAAAACCAACAACAACCATTTCTCAACCAACTCCGATAGATATATTCTCTACCCAATCAAATCTGACAGTAAACACCCCCACAGCTGAAGTAAGCAACATATCACAAAAAACCACAACAACTTTGCCCAATTCCACAAATAAACGATTACTATCATCAGCATCCTCTCCGGAAGCATCCACTATGACAAAACCAGCTTTCTCAACCTCAGAGAATACAAAAAAGAAAAAACACTCTGCAATCAGCTCCACTCCTGTCTACTCCATCCCAGAAGCAACCAGCCATCTAAAACCAATAATTGAAAATCAAACACCCCCTTATCCTCTGAACTATGACGAATTTAAAAGGCTGCTGGAGCACACACACGGAGTTCAGAACGCATATACCGTTGCAAAATACTATAGATCAGATATAAAAGGCCTCATTGAAATGTTACTTACACTTTACCCTCAGTTGATAAGACTCTAAAAACCCGATTTACTAAATTGAGAAAAAAGCTGGAAAAGCAGACAGATGATACCGGCAGCGAATCCTCCATACAATCCCGTTAATCACGTCAAAATATCAATTTGAATAACAAAATTGAATAGTATACTACAATGGAACCTGAATGGATATTATCTCCATTTAGGAATGCTACAAAAGCTCATATCGGAACATCTTACAGACATTATATGCTTATAGGAAACTCACTTCCATGAACACAAAACACATACCCCAAAACATTACAATGGATTCATTACAAATAGAAATCGGACAACGGCCAGTGGAGGTGTAGCCATATTCACGAGATCAACAATAGTAGCTGAAGAAATAAACATCACCACCAACATTGAAGCGGTAGCCATTAAAATTAAAGCTCCAACTGAAACAAATATATGCAACTTATACCTCCCGCCTAACATACATGCAGATCCCAAGGAACTGTATGCGTTATTTAAACAAATCCCTTCTCCCAGGGTAATTATAGGCGATTTCAACGGGCACAACATTGCTTGGGGATCCAGGTCAAACGATTCAAGAGGAAAGCAACTATATGAGACATTTAACTGCGCTAACTTAGCTATATTGAATGACGGCAGTGGCACCAGATTCAACATAACAGCGGGCACTTCTTCAGCAATTGATCTCAGTCTATGCACACCTAATCTTCTACCCCAACTCACTTGGCAAATTAATAAAGACTTATATGACAGCGATCACTTCCCAATAACAATTACCAACACCACTGAACGTTCTCACGATACAATACCCTTACAACGTTGGAGACTAAATAAAGCAAATTGGACTGATTTCTGACAACACATTGACGACAATGTTCATCTGGCAAAACTGCAAGATGATATTACGGCTACAGTGGAAGACTTTAACAACATAATAATAGATGCAGCATACCACGCTATTGGTAAGACAGCGCATATAAAAAAGTACAATGCAGTACCATGGTGGAACGAAGAATGTGAGTCAGCAATAAAAGCAAGTAAACAATCCTTAAATAAATATAAAAGATATAAGCCTCCTGAGAACTGTATAGAATACAAAAAGAAGCGAGCGTTTGCTAGCCTAACCATCAAACACAATAAAAGAAAATCTTGGCATCAATACGTTCAGAAAATCAATAGTTCAACACCAATAATAAATGTCCGGAAAAAAAATAAAGAGCATAGCAGGTAAAAGCTCACATATGGAAATTGCAGCTTTACAAGACAACGATTTAAGTATGATAACAGATAACAATGAGACAGCTGAAGAACTCGCAAACGCTTATTGTCTCCATTCTAAAAATGATAACTACGACCCAGACTTCCTAGCATTTAAGCAGAAGAAAGAAAAGAACACCATTATGATACATGAAAACGCAGACCCTATTAACACACCTATTAGCCAACACGAATTCAACGATGCACTCCACGAACTTAAGAACATATCTTCTGGACCCGATGATATCCCGCCCATATTTTTGAAAAACCTGCCTTCATCTGTGAAACATCACCTCTTGCAAATATACAACGGTGTCTGGAGTCAACATCTATATCCCAACACATGGAGAAAGGCAATCACAATCCCCATCTTAAAACCTTCTAAATCACCCCTTCTAGCAGATTCTTATAGACCCATTTCGTTAACTAGCGCCCTATGCAAACTGCTCGAAAAAATTATAAATAAAAGACTTCTTTGGGACCTAGAAAGCAGAGGACCTCTGACTCAGGAGCAATCAGGATTTAGACCAAATTAGATCAACATTAGACAACATAATTGATTTAGAAACTCATATTAAAGAAGCATTCTCAAATAAAGAACACTGCATGGCCATCTATTTTGATGTAAATAAAGCTTTCGTAACAACTTGGAAACACAACATACTATCAAAGCTAAGCAACCTAGGATATCAAGGTAACATTCTAGCTTTCATACAGAACTTTTTATGTGACAGAACATTTCAGGTTAGAGTCAATGGGACAACTTCTTCTATCCAAAAACAAGAAAATGGAACACCCCAAGGATCAATTTTTTTTGCGGGTGGGAAAATCTTCAAGAAGACGCCTCGGAAGAAGACCCAGGTGTGCGGATTCAACCGGGTACGTTTAAAACCCGAACCTATCAGGTTCCCGGGATAAAATTAAATGAATAAATAAATAGTACATAAAATTCCCGATAGGGAGGACATATGACAACCACAACATCTAAAGATTAGTTGCGTGAATGAACAGGGATTACCCTCATTTTTCATTTACATTCCCATTGTCCTTGCCATATACTATTGTCCTGTATTTTGGGCACTTCATTGTATCCAAGCGATGCCCCCCTTCATTGCAGGAGAGACACCGCGGCACGCCTAAGCATTCCTGTGCTCGGTGACCATCTTGAAAACATCTAAAACATTTATTGCTTCTATGGGTCCCCTTGCAAAGGTACGTGCTGTGCCCGTACTACAGGCACTTATAGCATCTTTGTGGGGTGAATCTTTCTTTAACTTCGCAGTTGGTCTAGTGGATTCTGACATAGCCGTACCCCCGCAAGATGTCAGCCTTTTCTGCCCTTACCGATATTATTCCCATTTGTGATCCCCATCTACTTTCCCTTAAATTCTTAACCGTAAGGTCATCTTTCCTAATCCCTGTCCATTCGCTTACCGCCTGCTGCAGTTCCTCTGCCTCTATTGCTGGGTCTATATCTATTATAATAAAATCTACCACTTTGTTTTTGATTGCCATGGACAACCCTCTTACCTTTTCCTGTAACTCTCCTCTTAATTTTTCTGCCGCTCCCTTCCCTTTAAGTTTAACTAAGAGATCTCCCCCATTTGCTTTTTTGACGTTTTCTACTTTTATACCCAACCCCTGTACGTCCACCTGGGATTTCATTTTCTTCAGGGCATCGGTATATGTCATGCCCCCGGTTCTTATGAGCAGCGCTTCTCTATTTGTGGGAATTTTGAGCATTTCCCCCCCTTTTGCTAAAATTTTCCACTTTATCTCCCTTTTTCCCTGAAATTCCAGCATCTTTCTCACTTTGCCCTTATCTACTCCCTCCCCCACTATTACCCTTATTTCCCCTGGTCTGTCGACTATAGTTTTCCCCTGATTTTTTATGCATTTGTAAAGATATTCCTCGTCGCCCGTCTCCTTTAAACGAACAACAAAAGTTCTCCAGTTTTAAAACTATTCTCGATCACCTCGCACTCTCCCTCCTCGCAACTGTCGAGGAGGGTGAGCACTTCTTCTTTACCATTTCTCATAGCTTCCGCTACGCCCCCACCTATCTCTACCGCCTCTTTCTTTAAAATTACTAGACAGTCCTTTTTCGAGGGCTGTTTCGGCTCTTTCTGAATCCCATTTCGTATTTTTATAGATCTCTTCCTCCCATTCCTTATCTTTCATCCCCACATATTCTTCCCACCCCCCTCCTTTTTCAATGACTTTTTTTATACCTTCCGCCTCCTTCTTTTCCCTCTCCCCCTTTCTTTTACTTTGCACGTCTCACACCTATTATTTCCCATTTTCCCCAGCATTATCATCATTTCCCCTACAGTTTTTTCAATGTAAGGGCTCCCCTCTGCTACTCGCAGCAGGTCCTCCATTTTTCTGTATAACCTTTCCCCTGTCGTCCCCTCTTCGTAATGGCTACACCCTACATTCTCTACTACTTCTCCCTTCTCTCCTTCTTTCCTTCCTGCTCCTCATCCTCACTATCCTCTGTCAGTCTTCTTTTATTCGTTGCTTCTGGGACATCGTTTATTATTTTGTGCAGCAAAGCACTCATCTCTTCATATGAGCTGTGTGTCTCTTCTATCTCCTCCTCTATCTCCTGCTGTTCAGTCATCTCTACTTCCTCGTCTTCTATTAAGGTCGATTGTTTCTTGACCATCTGCCAACTTCTGTCTAATGGTTTATTTTGTTTCTTCAAAAGTCCCTCTTTGAACTTTTGCCTTTTCCTATCCTCTTCCTCCCTCCTTCTGTTTTCCTCTTCTTTTTCCTCTTTTTTCCTCTTCTCCATGTCCTTTACTTTTTTTAAGTTTGTAGTCATATCATTTCCCACGAGTTGGGACGAAAGAAAGTCCGGCGAGGCAGTGCGCCCTTACCCCGCTAAGGCTAATTACTTTGGGAGGTCGCCAGGTATCCTAGAGGCACCGTTTCTGACTGCGTTTCGTGCAGCCATTCATCCATGGCCACGGTAGCTAACAGCGAGGATTACGGGTTCTTTTTTCGAGGTTTACTCCTCTAGGCTTTTTTCACGGTTGCCTCCGGACGCAGATTTGCCAACGGGTAGACCCACACAGCTGCCTCCCCTGTGTGTGGTCTTGGAGTTGAATTGATAATCTGGGGGATAGATCGGGATGTTACATGAAGAAATTGAAGAATATGTTGGTGGAAAAAAGGCAGAAGAGAAGGAAAGAAAGAAAGAAAATAAGTGACCTAGTTGGCGAGAGAAGAGAAGAGAGACGGACATGCAATCCAAAGTGAAGAAAAGTCTATTGTATTAATATGGAAGAGTAGAAAAAAGAAAGATAGATAAAGTACAAGAACTTGAGGGGTTACTTAGAGTAAATAAGACATGATAGTCTAAAGAAAGAAAATTTCTCCTCCTCTTAACTGATTGTAAGATGATTAGCAGAGGCGAGGAGGTCAGCGACGATGATTTTTTGTCAGGTTTACTCCTCTATCCCTTTTGATCCGCGGGCGATTATTCGGAACGAATCGTTCCTATTCATCACCTATCCCCGAGGTTGGTCGGTCGTGCCTCCCTCACAGCTCTTAGGAGCGCAAGAACCATGACCGACCACTCCCCGTGAAGACACCCTATGAGCCATTGGGACGCGCCGTGTCGGGTAGGGCAACCTCCCTCCCCAGGAAACTCGCATGGAAGATTAGGGGTGGATCACTTCCAGCCTCCTCCATCCGACTCCCCCCGGGCACGGAAGGATCAATTATTAGTCCAACTTTATTTCTCCTAGCCATGAATGATATAACTAGAGATATAGAAAAACCAATACAGATCCGAATGTATGCGGATGACGTGATCATTTTTGTAAAAAGCAGGACATTATCTGCATGTGCAACGATACTTCAAAAACAACTCATAACGATAGAAAAATGGTCAAGAGCGACAGGTTTCAATTTCTCGCCCAGCAAGTCACGGTGCATAATATTCTCAAAACAACCAATTAACCACAAACCTCATATGGAAATCTACAATACTACTCTCAAGTACACCAATAAGATAAAATACCTAGGACTTATATTCTATGAGAAACTAAATTGGAAAGCCTATATAACACAACTAATTAAAGACTGTCAAAAAGGACTTAATTTTTTGAAATGTCTATCAAACAAACATTGGGGAGCCGATGGCAGATTACTCTTAAACATCTATCAATCACTTGTCAGATCAAAAATTGATTATGGTTGTTTTGCTTATGCATCAGCAAAAGTTACAATACTCAAACAATTAGACGTGTTACACAATACAGCACTACGCATTATCCTAGGAGCCTACAGAACCACACCAGTAGACAGCCTATACTGTGAAGCCGGAGAAGCCCCACTAGAACTTAGAAGACAAATCCTTAGTCTCTCATTTGCCTCAAAAATAACAGCTAATCCTCTTATTTTAACCCACCATCACACATTTAATGAAAACGTAAATCCAGTCTCACCTAATATTCAAACAGAGCCATTTTACGTAAGAATCCACCACTATAGAAACAGTCTCAATATATCCAACATCTCTTCTTTAAAAATCGAAACTTATAACTTCAGTCCACCCTGGCAAATTAAGCCACCACATATAAACACTCATCTTTCATGTTTTTCCAAACAAAGCACTAGTATACAAACCCTCATCCAACATTTTAACGAGACCATGCAAAAATATCCCAATTATACCGAAATATACACTGACGCATCCAAACAAAATGACGGACTAGGCGCAGCCATTGTAACTCCTACAAACAATGTACAATTCAAACTTTCAAAATATGCAACAATTCTAACAGGAGAACTTTATGCAATACTAGAAGCAGTAGAGTACGTAACAACATCGAACTACGAAAAGACAGTTATACTTACAGACTCTAAACTCCTTGAAATTATTGAGAAGCACCTATTCGAAAAATTTCCTCGTACTGATGATCAAACAAGAAATTCATCATCTTCAATCGATAGGAAAAAACATACATTTCCTGTGTTTTCCTGCACACATAGGCATAAAAGGTAATGAGATGGCCGATCAACTCGCCAAAAAAGCAGCACAACTTAATACCATACCAATCATTAAGCCCTTATACACCGATCTAAAAACATTTGTTCGCAATAAAGCAAAACAAAAATGGAATGACACATGGAGGAGCTCACACGCAAAACTTAGAGAAATCAATCCCCACATAACACCCTGGCTAACTTTTACCGAAAATCGAAGACATCAAATCATCATCACAAGGTTACGTCTAGGTCATACTCGAGCTACTCATGAGTACTTACTTTCCCGAACACCAAGACCAGAATGTGTTATTTGTGAGCAGCCGTTAACAGTGAAACATTTTTTGGTTGAGTGTCCGCTATATCATACCAACAGACTAGCATGCAACATAGTGAATCTCTGGAAAATACTTTAAACAACAGCAGTAATGTGAAAAAACTTATTTAATATCTGCAAATCGCAAACTTTCACCATAAAATTTAAAATGTACTTTAAACAAAACATGTGATATGTCAATATCTATTCATAATGTTAAACAAACATAATATATAGCTACTGACCGCTATTAGCCCTTGAGGCTGATGCGGATTCGTAAATAAAAAAAAATCCGATACACAAAATGAATAAAATTTTAATGTTGTTGTGAATAAAAGAAAAATATTTAGATGTCAGGACAGTTGAGTAAATAACGTGAAATTATTGAAGTAATAAAACGTGGGGTTGGAAGGGACAGCGCAGAGTCGGGAAGAAATTTCTTTTCGTTACTTAATACCCGCGAATTTTTTCTACTTATATAATTAACGCTTCTCTTTTGGTGTGTAAAGCAACTTATCTATATTGTTCTCTATTGAAATCATTAGAATGAGATTAATTATATACTGCCACTATGGAAATTAGTGAGCATGTTATTATTGAACAAATAATTTTGGGGTAACAGGGACAATTAATATTTTCGCTTCATTGATTTATTAATGTAGATTAACAAGCAATCCAACAAATATGAACGTTAAACAGAATTATTTCACCAATAAATTCTATTAAAATTGTGAATATCATTATTTCTGGTTGATGGATAAAATGATTATTTGCATCTCGCATCCAGATTTAACAGGAAGTGAATGTTGCATTAAGGCTTATCATTTGGCTGTCAGTAGAAACATCATTTGTTTTATTTCGCAGTAGCAGATAATTCTTTTGTGATAAGCAAACCCTTTTTATAAGGAAGTTTTGTTAGTAGTAGCAAAGTGTTTTCGTATTGTTAAAAAATATTTTACATCACCATTAAAGTGCCTTTGCTGAAAAAAAACTGTTACGGATATTGGCCAGGTTCGTGTACATACACCGCAGTTCTGCTATTACGCGAGCTCGAGGTTACTGCGTTGTTGTAGGGTTTAGTGTTGAACGGAAGGCGGTGTTCTTTCCTTAACGGTTGTTGTTGAATGTCTTTGGTTAAAACGTTTTTCTACGGGTATGTGAAATAAATTTTTCTATAATTGATTTATTATATTGAACGGATAATAATGAACATGGGATTTTCATAGTCTCTATATTCCAATAATTGTTGATTCTCACCAAACAAGTTCCGTGCAAATTAATAAGATGGCGTCTGAGCCTCAAAAAGATTCCTACATAGAAAACTTATCCCAATGGAGTCTTGATGCTTTTTCGACAATTTCGAAAGTGTTATATTTGGCGTAGTTAGGTGAAGTTATAAATTTGCCTTTATTTCTTATCGTTTAACTCCGCGCTAACTAACTGATAATTTTCAGCGGTAGAATTTTACTTTTTGAAAAACTAGTGCAGCTGGTGTCAACTTATTTCGATGAGTAGATAACAAAGCTGATATATTTTTCGGAGCCAAAACTCATTTCTTTTGTAACTTTTTGTTCATATCATATAATCGTATTTATTTTGCCTCAGATTACTTGCTTTTTTCTAGAATGAAATATTCAAATACCATATTGGAAAAATAACTGAAATCTTGTGCAGCAGAGATTTGCGATTGAAAAAATATTTTGTAAGCACCGGGGCTTCTGTAATGAATTAATCATTGTGTTCTAGTTGTATAGAACATATTTTAACGATAGTAAAACTTAAAATATATAATGACTGAATTTTTATCATGTAATCATTATCTACCAAAAAGATATGACTGGGAAGAAGTTAACTATTTTAGTTATTCAGGGAAAACTAAAAAACAGTTATTAATATCTGAACTATAAATTTCTTAATAATGAAAAAAATGGAAAAAATGGAAAGAAGAAAGTCCTGTTTCATTTCATTTTTTTTTTATTACGGAGAATATATGATAAAACGAACTGTTCATGCAAGTATATTTTGAGCATGCTCCATTTTTCATTCGTTTTTTTTAGCAGAGGGAATGGATGACGAGATTGGAGAGCTCATCACATGGTGCCATTCAGAGGAAAGCGACATTTAAGAATAGTAATAATAATAACATTAAGGCTGTTATGAGGTAATAGTAATAATAAAAATGCAACATCTACATAAGATTAATGTCGTAAAATCAATAGAATAATCAATTCACACAACCACAAGATGAAAACGATGCTACTAGGTTCGAGGTAGACATATTCCTTCTAAAACGGAAATGATAATGGACTATTAATGTCCACTGATGCCAACTGTTGACGTCAGTTTGTAGCCAAATTTATTTAGGTTTTAATTTAGCAACTGATGAGTAAGCTACATAAATGCAAATGCTTTATTTAAGTAACTAAGGAATTACTTCACTAAATAAGGAATTATGAAGAAGTTTGAAGATGATAAAGGTTATAGTCTCTCTAATGAAATTTTTATAAAATGGTAGACTAAAAGAATAAACGGAATATTTTAAGGAGAATAAATTATATTCCTCAAAAAATAGTCTAATCTAAATAAGGAAATCTTCTAGCTGGTGATGACTTCTAAAGGACTAATTAAACGAAGCTGAAAACTGGACAGAAACATCCATCAGCACGAAAACGGGAAACCTTAAAAAAAGTCAAAACATCTTCTACAGCACTTTTATTGTCGAAAAATGCTTGGGTTAATGTAGTTTCGTATGTCTGGCCACACTCCAAATCTTTCAAAATGAAATTTTCTGGACCGAAAAAAACCAACATCAAAACCGTATAAATGATAGCCTTCAATTGGGTTGTTGAAAAAACCGACCCACGTGGTCTCAGGGAGAATGAGGTCCCTAATAGAAAATTGCTTTCCAGAAAAAGTTTTCGTAAAAAGAAAGTAAACACCTCACTTTCACCAGTTGAAGGGAGCCACCATCTTCATCTTAAATAATTTCAGCACGGAAATAAGAAAAAACTAAATACTCATAGAAATTGACATATTGTCAGTCACACCAATTAAGACATATTGGAAACCAATAAATATATTAGCACTTACTCTATGCTCAATCGATGGTCAAATTACTAGTTCACTAAACACAGTTACCATAAAATAAACAATATAATTCAGTGACAACTTTCGATTTTAACTACAGACGAGTTTAGCAATTAACCTGATATCACCTATCATTGAAATAATTAAAACAAATCAATAACTCCAAAATCCAAACTAATTAAATGAATTTTAAAATGTACAGTACAGAAGAATCAAAGGTGGGAATGCATCTTATTAAATATTACCAATGATAAACAATGATATCTTATCTTTTTTTAGGTTTGTTCAAGAAAAGAATTTGTAATTTATACTCCAAAACTGTAAAATAAACAAATCCTCCAATAAATATCCGTAATTTGAATTTTTATTCTAAAGTTGAATGTTTTTCTGTAAATACAATCACATAAGGATAAATAAAGTATGTAAACAAACTTTTGTTAAATGAATTCTATGGTTAAATCATCAGAATTTCTCAAGAAGATGTTCAACTGCTACAAGTTAACTTGAATTTGCGAAACGTGAAAGCAGCGCACTAGTTCTATTTACCAACGCCAATAGAACTAGACAGGTCAAGGGTTCAGGCCTCACTAGTTAGTGCTAGAAGAAGATTCCCTTTAAAACTTAAGTCACTATGAAATTCAAACAGAAGAATTATATGATTGACAATTTGAAACGTAAACAATTGAATTGTTAATCAATTGTGTCATACAGATTGATTTTAAAATAACAATATTAAAATAATAATAATAATAAAAAAATTAAGTACAGTGGTATTGGCCAACACAAATATACTGAGAATTGGTTGATTGTTAGTAGCGTGGTGTTATTATTATGTGCAACTTGAAGAGAGTTTATGTTAAGTAAGTTATGATTGTTATCTAATAGTAAGGAATAAATCTCACTTAAATGATTGATATCTCTCTTTTTGTTTATGCAATTATCGGATTACGATATAAGGGCCACCTCCAAGAAGGTTCTTTTGGATTTATATGACTCAGATAATTGCATAAACAAAAAGACAGATATCAATCATTTAAGTGAGATTTATTCCTTTTTATTGTCATTAGATAACAATCACAACTTACACAACTTGAACTCTCTTCAAGTTGCACATCATCATAACACTACGCTACTAACAATCAACCAATTCTCAGTGTATTTGTGTTAGTCAATACCACTGTACATAATTTTTTTATTATTATTATTATTTTAATATTGTCAATTTAAAATCAATCTGTATGACACAATTGATTAACAATTCAATTGTTTACGTTTCAAATTGTCATTAATATAATTCTTCTGTTTGAATTTCATAGTGACTTAAGTTTTAAAGGGAATCTTCTTCTAGCCCTAACTAATAAGGCCCTGAACCCTTGACTATTCTAGTTCTATTAGTGTTGGTAAATAGAACTAGTACGCTGCTCTCACGTTTCGCAAATTCAAGTTGACAACTATCATCAACAGTTGGTATCAGTGGACGTCAACTGTCCATTATCATTTCCGTTTTAGAAGGAATATGTCTACCTCGAACCTAGTAGGGTCGTTTTTATCTTGTGGCTGTATAAATTGATTATTTTATTGATTGTAGGACATAAATCTCGTATAGATGTTGTGTTTTTATTATTATTATTGTTATTATTATTGTTATTATTATTATTATTATTATTATTATTATTATTATTATTATTTTGGGTCACGTGTTTCCACGGTGTGTCTTGTAGCCGGTGGGGTGAGTCACAAGACGTATAAGCGTGATGCATATTTTAATTATCTTTTGCAGGTTTATTCAGAACTTTACGGACTATGTTACAAGTTCCCAATATTGCGGCTTTTTGCAGTTCCTTATGTACTCCGAAAGGTAAGTTTAGTTCTTCCAGGTGTTTTCTGAGCTTTTTCGAAACCTCGCCAGTGGCCCCTATGACAATTGGGATTGTACGCACGGTCTCTGCCTGCCATGTCTCCTTCATATATTATTATTATTATTATTATTATTATTATTTTTAAATGTCGCCTTCCCCTGACTAGCACCATGTGATGAGTTCTTCAATCTTATGTTCAACGTAGAGAAAAATAGTCTCGCATTGGATGTAAGTAGAATATTATCTCTTTATTGATGGAGTTGGGAATACCTCCTTTTTCCTCTATTTGTAGCATCCCCGATGATGAAAACAAACGTTTTCGAAAGCTTGGATAGAAACCCGAAACACTGTTGCTGCATCATTTCCCAATATTTCTGAGTTTTATTCCTAACTGGTCAGCAAAGACTAGCGTTATGTATATATATATATATATATATATATATATATATATATATATATATATATATATATATATATATATATATATTGTATAGGATTCAATAATTATTTATTATTTATTATTTGAAAAATCATTAAACATGTATCCTTCAGTTTCCTATTCATCTCCTCCAGTTCCTTATTAAACTGTTTACCCATTGTTTCATTTCGTTTAACGCATGTACCTGTTTTTTCTTCTACTAGATCTTCTTCATTGAATTTTTTTTTACTTTTTCTTGGTAGCTTTGCATAACTTCCTCTATTGTTTGTCCTTGAAATTTAATGTATTCCAATTCTTTTGTTATATTTTCATTTTGTTTTGCAACTTCAGCCTGAATAGTTCCCGGTAAATTTTCATTTATACATTTCCCTAATTCATGAATTTCTTCCACCATATGTTTTTTTATCCCTTCTCTAATTCGGATCTCATTTTCTTGTATTTCTATACGCAAATGTTTATTTTGTTCAAACGTATCTTCCTTCACCTTATCTATCTGCTTCCTAAATTCTTCATTTTCCTCCCTAAGTTTCTTAATTTCCTTCAAACCTTCCATCTTCACCTCTTCTATTTTCTTTTCCATCCTGTTCATGTTTCCATTTAAATTATTCATGTTCCCATTCATCTTGTCCATCTTTCCATTCAAATCTCCCCTCATATTATCTATCTTCCCATTCAAATCTCCCCTCATATTATCTATCTTCCCATTCAAATCTCTCCTCATATTATCTATCTTCCCATTCAAATCTCCCCTCATATTATCTATCTTCCCATTCAAATTAATTAAAAATTCCATTATTTGATCTCCTCTGCTTACACTATCCTGCCTGTCTTGTCTACTATCCTGCTGTTCCCTCGATTCTTCACTTTCTTTATCTATTAAGGTTTGTTCCTCTCCATCTAAATCTCCCATTCCACGTCTCCTTTCTTCTTGTTCCTCATCTGATCTGCCTTCCAAACCTATTTGTTTTCCGTCCCTAAGCATCATTCTCTTTGCCATTTTAATTGTATCTAATTCTAATGTTTTTAAACGAAAAAATTCTTAATTCACCACACGTTGGGCCGCCAAATTTGTATAGGATTCAATAATTATTTATTATTTATTATTTGAAAAATCATTAAACATGTATACCAACTCTTTCAAAGGGTAGGGTTCAAGTGCGCCATTCAAATTTACTCTAATTATTGGTTTGTGAAATTAAAATGGACAAAATTATGATTTCAGGAATTTTTTTAAAACATAGAAATTTACAAACAGAAAATGTGTACGGATATACTACAAAAAAATAAAACTACTATTACTATTGAACAATTAAAATGTTTTTTAAATAAAGGCCTTTTTTTAATTTAGAGATCTCTAATATAATATTTTAAAATGGTACCTTTTATTTACCAGGTTTGTATCCACTTCAAACTAATCTTCATTTGGACATTTGATAAGCTGAGGACAAAGTTCTGAACAGTTTATTTCGTCTTCGCCTTTTGGACAATTAATGATTCCGTCACATTTGTCTTTATACGGGTCGAAACATCTATCTATAGAAATATTACTGCAAGGGGTAGTTGATGAATTACAAATAGCACACCCCGTGAAATCAGAATGGTCTGTACAGACGAAATATGCTGTTCTACAAATATTTGTGGAATTGTAACAACCAGATCAATCCAAACACATAAAAACACTGGGTTATTATATTTTAAAGTTACGGAGAGTTTGTTTCTTGAAGATAGTACAACAGGTTTGGGTAGTATGTCGTTACTGCACACGTTCAATTGAATATTGTCGAAGTTTCTAATTGACAAGCACGTGGAATTTCTTGAGAAGTTCAATTTTAATATTCTTAATGTAGTTATTGTATTTTCTGGTGAGGGTATTACCCAATTACATAAACTATTACTGTTTCTGTCAGATGATATATACTGTATGCTTCCTTGTAATTCGAACGAGGTCGTTTCTCCACAATAATCCGAAAAGTTTGCGTAAATTAGCACGTTCTTCTTGACGAGATCAATTATAATACCACTTTTCACTTTGACATTTTAAAAACCAACTCACTTTTTTGATTTCCATCATAATCTATCACGTTGCGGGTTGCTATCGAAACTTCTCTATATCGTATCAATTGTATAGATATAGTGTGATTAACGACGATTCACTGTTTATATTACCATGAATTTTTAAGCCGTATATGAAACATGAAAATGACATTTTTGTATTAGAAATTAGCATATAGAGATAAAGATTTTTATACATATAAATATTAACATAACGTATTTACTATTTATTAAAATTCCTGAAATCCCTTGCATAAAATAACCTAATTACTAACTATATGAAAATTTAACGCGTTTCTTTTAAATTATTTCGAATTTCATTCTAATTTCAACGGATGCTTTTGAAATTATATCATGTACTGCATTATTAATTTTAATCTCTATTGTATCTGAATCAGATTTCAATATTTTCGATTCTGATGGTTCAAAGAGTATATCGTCTGTTTCAATATCTTTGGTCAGATTTTCTTCAGTATTATAGTGAGGATTTTGTTCACTGTTTTTACTATCAGCATCTATAATTAATTTAGACATGTTTTTTTTACAATTTATAAATATTCGTTAAAATGATGGCTAATAAAGTACAAGATTGAAAAAATCAATATGACTTATTTCAGAAATACTGTTAATCCTTATTAAATTGAATAGAACCAAATGAAAGTGCTTCAATATATATACAGTGTGTACATAAAGTAACGTAACTTGCTAATATTTCGATTTCCGTTTGGTATACAAAAAAAATGTCGAATAAAAGTTTTTTCAAATAATCCAGACCATCTGCATAAGTCGATTAGAAGTATACAGGGTGCACCGTTGCTCCAAAATAACTTATTAACATATTGTTTTAAATAGTACACCATGTATCTATTTTCAGTTTTTCATAATCTATTAAATTACAAATACAACCGTCAAGACCGCATAATTCTAACCTCGTTTGTTCTACAGTTATTGAGAAAAATAATTTACGGGAACGTTTTTATTACCAAATTAATTAACAAGAACAAATACAATCTTATTTAATGAGATGTTCAAATTGTCTTCCTCCTTCTATTTGACAGTATCCAAGTCGATTATAAAAAGCTGATATGGTTTTACGCAATTGCTGATTTGTTATATGATGAGCTGTTAACAGTATTCTATTCCTCAGTTCATCCAGATTATCAGTTATTCTTTCCTGTTCGGTAAACATACATAAATTTTAAAAGCAACTAATTACAATAAACATCTTTCACTAATGACAATGAGAAATAATTCATGACGTTTAAAAACAATTCATGACAGAAAAACCTACTAGTTTTTTGACATAAACAATTTTTTTATAATTTTAGATTCAAACCAATGTAACTTTGGAATTATTGAAGGTAGAATTGTGCGGTTTTGACGGTTGTATTTGTAATTTAATGTATTATGAAAAACTGAAAATATATACATGGTGAACTATTTAAAAAAATATGTTAATAAGTTATTTTGGAGCAACGGTGCACCCTGTATACTTCTAATCGACTTATGCAGATGGTCTGGATTATTTGAAAAACCTTTTATTTACATTTTTTTTTTGTATTCCTAACGGAAATCGAAATATTAGCAAGTTACGTTACTTTGTGTACACACTGTATATATATAAACGAAAAGGGTATTCTTGACGGTACATAAATCAAAAATCTCTCAATATCTTAGGGATTCCGTCGTAAGTAGGGCTGAATTAAACTCTTATTTACTACCCAACGTTTCGAAAAAATTTATTTGGTTTTTCAAGGATGAAATATGGACATGTTGGTATATTTCATTAATTAACAATTTTTCTATACTTACGAGTAAAGTGATAATAATTATTAAAACAGTTCGTACTCGGAACAACAAAAAAATATATTTTATATATAGATACTTTTTAAGTACTAATTCAAAAGGATCTTTTCGATTTGAAGGAACATTATATGTTTGTCAGAGTGTCACAGTTTGAGTGACAGTTTTTTGGTTGAGACATAACCCAGTTGATGTGTTCAACTTTATGACTTAAGAAATAGTCTTCATTATTAGTATCATGACTTATCACTTAACCATGATCCTATGAACAAAGGAAGTCCTATATATCATATATTCTCCCTTGTCAACGAGCGAAAGTTGTAAGGTATATTACTCTCACTAATTACCCCACTCAAATCTCACGATAACAAGAGTGAATGTAGTAATATACACAACAACTCCGTTATAACTCATTAGTTATATAGATGTCATTACACGGGTGTTGAAATAATTACAGTATTTCTTCAAAATCACTATTTGATAATTCTACCACTGCTCCCTTCGCCGCAACTCAATAGAATGAAAAATATCCAATACATTATTTCTTTCTGTAATCGAACTTATATGCGCTTAGTCATACTTGTTTTTATAAAGGTACAACACATTTACGGTATCCGCCAAAATAAACAGTACCGAAACAGAGAGTGCTGTGGAGTTGTTTATGTAATATGGATTTGTCATATTTGACTTAATTGTCATTAGTTGATATATTAATAGTACGCTGCAGTTAAATTTGATTTAAAAATTGTTCTAACAACGGAAGAAAAAGTTTTTTTGGTAGAGCATTATTTTCGTTCATACGGAAAAGGTCGTAATGATGGTCCAAGCTTAGAACAGGTGTCAATAAAATATCAACAAAAATTTAATAAAGCAGCTCCTAGTAAAAGTGTGATGTTAGCTGTTGTTGAAAAATTTCGTCGCACTGGTAGTGTATTGTGTCAACGTAAAGGTTCTTCAGGTCGTCATAAAACAGTATGCACTAACGAAAATGAAGGACGTGTTCTTAACCAAGTTGTGCGATCACCTCAAAGAAGTCTTGTAAGAACTGCATGTAAACTCAACATTAGTGAAACGTCTTTACGTCGCATGTTCAAATAAATTGGTGGTTATCCATACCGTATTCAAGTTGGACAACGACTAAATGCTGCGGACAAACGTGCAAGAGAAATTTACTGTGGTCGCATGTTGAGTTTAATTTACGAAGATCCCGAATTTTTGAAAAACATATGGTTTTCAGACGAGAGTCACGTTCATCTTAGCGGCTATATTAATCGGCAAACAACCAGATTCCTTGGATTTGAACGTCCTGATGTCATTGTAGAGAAACCACTCCACAGTCTTCGAGTTACCGTTTGGTGCGTGATATCTGGTCATGGAATGATTGGTCCTTATTTCGTTGAAGATGATAATCAGAATCCACTAACTGTCAACCAAGAGCGTTATAGAGAGAAAATTATTATACCTTTTATGGTTCCAACAAGATGGTGCAACGAGCCATACAGCTGTGCGCACCTTAGACTTACTCCGTCAGCATTTCGATAATAGAATAACTTCTCGGGGAACAGACTTCGAATATCCTTCTCATTCACCTGATCTGACGCCACCTGACGCATACATTTGGGGCATAATGAAGGACAAAATATTTCACTCGGAAAATCCGCCGGCGAATATTGCCGAACTACGGGAAAGAATACAAAGTATTTTTCGGCAGTTACATCAACCACTTTTTATAAATACGTTTATTGACTTACAAAATCGATATAAAGCTGGTTTGCGTCGAAATGGTGAACATTTTGAACACTTACATTACAGAAATTAAAAATTAATTTTTATTTTCGATACTGTTTATTTTGGCGGATACTGTATTACATTCTAAATATTTTCCACTAACTTATTTACTTAACAAAATATAATATGAATTCATATTATTTGATACTGAAATTAATTGTCTAATTAACTAAAGAGGATTATTAATAATTCAACTTATGGATTATGTGAATGAATATAAGTAATGCCTCTTGGATGGCAGATTTTTTGAATTCTATTTTTCATAGTCAGTACTAAATTGATCTTAATCTTTTCTGTGTGATTTGAAAAATAATTGATGTACCTCTCAGAACTCATTGGTTTTCTATACCAGTCTAACTGTATTATATTATTTTCATTTCTTATTAATCTGGTGTCTAAAAAGAATGCTATATTCTGCCTCATGTTCAATAGTAGATTGTATGAATTTATTGTATGTATTAAAAATGTTTAAAATATGATCATGTTTGTTATTAGGTATTGCACAGATAATGTCATCAACAAATGTTTTTAAAAAAGGAAGTTGGAACTTGAGTTTCGCTATGCAAGAATCAAGTAGATCATCCATAACGTACTGTGCAGCTATTGGACTTATAAATTGTCACATTGGTGTACCTAAAATGTGATTAAAATATTTTCCTTCAAAGTTACAATAAGTGGAATCAAAAATAAAGTCTAATAAATTTACAAAGACATTTTTTGGAATATTGGTGTAATTTTTTTATATGATCCCATCTTTTTCCAACACTATGTTTAAAAAGTTCTATAGGAATATTAGTTCTGAGAGGTACATCAATTATTTTTCAAACCACACAGAAAAGATTAAGATCAATTTAGTACTGACTATGAAAAATAGAATTCAAAGACTTTGCCATGCAACATTACAACAAAAAAACATAAAAAAATTGTATGAAATTTTCATATATAATTCCTATCCACCTCAACTATTAAAAAAATTAATTTTCAACACCAGAATACAAGAAGAAAGAATCACAAATAATAATGAGGATAACCAAGAAACTGAACCTAAAAAATATATAGCAATTCCATATATACACGATATCTCAACGAATATTTTAAACGTTTTTGAGCATGAAAATCAATTCAAACTAACTTATAATTATACATTCACAAAATATAAGGATGAGGTATTGAAAAAATCTAATGTAGTATATAAGATCTCTTGTAACAATTGTGACAAAGTGTATTATGGACAGACATGTAGAGTACTAAAAGACAGGGTGACCCAGCATAAAAGTGATATTAAACTTAATAAACAATCATGCGCTTTAGCTGAACATAGTATAGAAACTGGGCATCATCCAAATTTTAATAACATCATGGTTATACATTCGGAATCCCACTATCACAAAAGATCCTGCCTAGAAATGTTTGAGACTGCCTTGGATGAAAAGTCACTAAATAAAAAAAGAGAAAGTAACCATGTAAATTACACTTATGCATATCTCCTTCCATTTGACCAACAACATAAGAACAATCAAATTCTAAATATTTCTAACTTATAAATATGAACTTCTATATAACTAATGAGTTACAACGGAGTTGTATATACTACATTCACTCTTGTTATCGTGAGATTTGAGTGGGGTAATTAGTGAGAGTAATATACCTTACAACTTTCGCTCGTTGACAAGGGGGAATATATGATATATAGGACTTCCTTTGTTCATAGGATCATGATTAAGTGACAAGTCATGATACTAATACTGAAGACTGTCTCTTAAATCATAAAGTTGAACACATCAACTGGGTTATGTCTCAACCAAAAAACTGTCACTCAAACTGTGACACTCTGACAAACATATAATGTGCCTTCAAATCGAAAAGATCCTTTTGAGTTAGTACTTAAAAAGTATTTATATATAAAATATATTTTTTTGTTGTTCCGAGTATGAACTGTTTTAATAATTATCAACTCACTTTACATGTAAGTATAGAAAAATTGTTAATTAATGAAATATACCAACATGTCCATATTTCAGCCTTGAAAAAGAAAAGAAAATTTTTCGAAACGTTGGGTAGTAAATAAGAGTTTAATTCAAGCCCTACTTACGACGGAATTCCTAAGATATCAATATATATATATATATATATATATATATATATATATATATATATATATATATAAACAGAACAAATTTGTCTGGCCGGAGACGGCATTGCAACCAGTAGTGTTCTTGCCGCTACGGGTAACGACGTAAGACCTGTACAGCCTGCCTCGCCTGCAGGGGGCCAAGAGGCCTTGGGGCGCAACCCCGCAGACCCCAGCAAACTACCGCATGGGTTAGCAACCCGTGTGCTGAGTTCATCCCCTTGCTTTCGTCGAACCTAACGAAGCCTCGGAACCCGCCTCCGGTGCCGGGATTGCGCCTGGGGGAAGATCGTTACAGTCACTAGCAGAAGAGAGTGCAGCAAGTGGCTCCTCCCTGCGAAACGGAACCATAGGGCCTAGCACCTCTATTCCGGACACCCAGAGAGATAGCTTGGACCAACCAGATGCAAGTCTTCATCGCAGTCCCTCTATACCTCGCAGAAGGGGAAGGCAGCATTGGACCAGAGAAATGAATCTCAAACTGATGAATGTCACTGAAGGGGGAAGAAAAAGAACCAGGTACAGAGCGCAACTTTTGGAACTTTGGAGAGAACCGTATCCAGATAAGTCATTTACCGCGCAACATCTTGCCGCAAAAATATCAAACATTAAAACCTGTCGACTGATAGCACCAGACGAAATGCAAGCTATGGGATCAGAAGCTGAACGCAGGGTTGAAAACAGAAGACCGGACGCTATCAGAAGGTCAATTGGTTGACTAGGCTTATTCCCACCAGCAGCGGCAGCACCATCTACATATGAACCGGCTGTTCGAAGGGAAGATGGTTAAGCACAAGAGCAGACACCACAACACCACGACATAAAAATAACCTGTTCCAAGAAGCTAACCACAACTTTGAAGGTATGCCAACGCAAAATAGACCAAAAATATTAAGGCTTAAAATAAATGCTGAAGCAAAGAAGATCAACACCTCAATCAACACAGCATTTTGCGGGGAATTTGATAAATCAGAAGATCTGGAGAACCTATGCCATAAGATATATTGTGCGGCTAGAGTAGCCAATATCCACCCTGGTAACGGAGGCTTGAAGAAAAAATCGATAGACATCGTAAATAAATAGCTATTATTCGCACATTCCTAAATGACCAACAGCTTAGCCAGAAGTTAAAAAAGAAAATGAGAACGTTTGCTCGAAAGGCAAAACTAAAGCCAACAGACCCGCAATACCACCAAAAGCTAGTAGAACGGTCGGAGTTCCTAAAGCAAAAGGTAACCGCGCTGGGCTGCAGGATCCGAAGATACCACACAAGAACGCAGCGATACCAGCAAAATGAATTGTTTAATAACAACCAAAGGCTGTTTCTCATGTCGACGACAGAACTCCCACTACTTGTGTATATATTTGTCAATCACCTATATTTTCTACGTGATGGGAGTGGTCCATTCGGCCATTATTTGTACAATTATTTGCCGCTAGCGAAGTGCCGCCGGTTGTCAATAAAGATACCGCGAGTCAAAGTGATTTCAATTATTTGCGAATTAGACAGGTGCATACTTATCGATGCGCTCCTACTACTTTTTTTCCGTTTTTGGTTTCCGTCGCGCGTTGGCGTGGTGCATATTCCTCTAGAAGTATCTCGAGAAGTCGTTTTTTTATTTCTTGATCTGTATGAAAATGAGCCAATTATATGGCAGCCTAGGCATCCACAACATAAAAACAGAAACTTCATTAACGATGGTTAGATTCGTAAGTATTTACGTACTTGCCAAGTACACTAGTAGTGGGAGTCCACCTTAAATCTATAGTAAGTAGTGAGTTTTGTGGGCTTGCAGAATATAGGATTTGGATTTGTTGTCGTAGGGCTCGACTCTGCCACACTGGGGATCAAAATTCCAATTTTCCAACTTGATATTATTCACTTCGAAGGGTTTAATGCAAATGGTCATGAAATTATTGCGATATATCTAGAACTCGGAAAAGAAAACCGTAATTGAGTTCTGCGCAACTCTTAAATCGAAGAGGGAGATTAGAACTAAATGATGTAACTAAAGAGAATACTCAAAAGACACAGAAGTTACAACAGAACGCTATATTTTACATAACAAGAAATACATCAAATTCCTGGGATCATGAGCTAATTCTCGTCCCAAATTCGGATTCACTCATTTGCCAATAACAAAACAATGTTAACCTGAATTAATAATTCAACTATATGCTTTAAAATGTAGCTAAATATTATTACTTTAAACTATTTTTAATGAATGAAGGGAATAAATATTGTTAAGGCAAATGAAATATATTGTTACGAACCCGCACACCGAAGTAGATACTAAGTACGGTCCTGTAACCTTATGTTAACGGAGTTAAAAAAATTGCGAGCGCGCCGAATTCTGAGAAGGTTTATTGGGATTTTTTGTGACCGTTTTTATAGACATGTTCTCCGAAGGTCTTTTAAGGATTGAGCCGGGATTCGAGAAATATCTCGAAAGCCAATTGTGTTTGAGTAAGCCGCAATCTAGAATTATCTAGTCAAAAAGGCATTAATATATAAGGTACCGACCAGGAAGAGTTTAGTTGATAATTTGACAACGTAAGATAAACAAGTAAATAAGTGAATATAAATTAGTGAGCAGTTTATATAAATTAGTTTAAGTGAATATACTGTGTATATAATTAGTGAATAGTGTTGTGTTTAAATAAATTAGCAAGTAGCCATACCGTGTGTTTAAAGTTTATCCCACCCGTTTACTGTTTAAATAACTTTGAAAAACATTACATTGGTGTCAGGTGTGAGGTAATATAAATAAATTGGTACGTAAAAATGACTATGTGACCTCAAAGTGGCAGTACTAAGAGCAGAATTGGAAGACCGTGAGTTGGAAATGTCCGGTAAGAAAAGTGAATTAGTAGAAAGTGGCACTGGAAAATGACGGCTTTGATCCAGAAACAGTTTTATTTAATGAGGAGGCTTCCACCTTTATCATGTCAATTTCTGCTAACATGGACGAGACGATTTCTGCCATAGAAGAGAACATGGACGAGAAGATTTCTACTATGAAGAACGAAATTTCTGCTAATATTTCTGCTAACATGGACGAGAAGATTTCTGCTATGAAGAACGACATTTCTGCTAATATTGACGACAAGATTTATGCTTTGAAGAGCGATATATTTGCCAATATCTTATTAATGAAAAACGACATTGCCGCTGACGTTTAAAATGAAATTTTGTCTCTAAAATTTGAAATCGAGAGTAAGATGTTAACGATGGACGAGAAAATCGAGAATAAACTGTCGACGATGGACGAGAAGATTGAGAATAAGATGACAACGATGGACGAGAAAATCAAGAAGTTAGAAAAAGAGATGACAGATATAAGAACTCAAGACACGCCAGCGGAAGAAAAGAAGACCTATCAAACGAAACCTCGCAAGACAGAAACACGCCCTAAGTTAGAAGACATTGGCAGTTTCACCCGAGTCAAGGCCCCAACGTTCGATGGAAAAATGTCGTGGACCAATTATGTGAAACAGTTTGAAGCAGCCGCTAGAGTGAATAATTGGTCCGATAAGGAGAAGGTAGTGAACTTATCCATCGCGCTTCGCGAAGATGCCTTAGATGTACTTCAGACGATACCTCTTGAAGAAGCGGATGACTTTGAGCAGCTAAAAAAGAAGCTGGACATGCGACACGGTCACGAATATTTGAAACATTTGTACAAATTCCAGCTGAAGAACCGAAGGCAGAAACGTGACGAAACCCTTCAGGAGTATGAAATGGATATTGCCCGACTAGTTCAATTCGCTTATCCATAATCACCAGAGAACATGATGGAATGTTTAGGCATCCAGGACTTTATTGACGGCTTATGTGATCACGATATGGAGAAAACGCTCCGATCAGCCCATCCCAAAACATTGGTTGACGCATTGACAGCTGCTCTTGATTATGAAGCAGCAACGAAGGCTTCGGGTTACAACAAAGGTAGGACCATGCAGGAAAAATGTGACGATGACAGACTTGACCAGATCGTCACCCTGTTGAAAGGTATGGTAGAGGTGGAGCCGAAGAAGATCAGGTGCTGTAATTGTGACGAGCTAGAGCATGCACGCAGTTCGTGTAAGCGTCCTAGGTCTCCTGCAAACCAAAAACCTCTTAAATGCAAAGCAGCCACGAAGGGCTCGCGGTACAAAAGGACCATGCAGCAAGAAGATGACGATGACAAACTTGACCATATCGTTAACTTGTTTAAAGGTATGGCAGAAGAGAAGCCGAAGAAGATCAATTGCCGGAAGTGTGGCGAGCTACAGCACGTACGCAGTCCGTCTAAGCGCCCCAAGACTCCTGTAACCCAAGAACTCCAGTCACAGGGGAAATCAGACAGGGGTGGACATCCAGCTGATGTAAATAACCGAAAATCCAACTCTTTGCCTAGACGGTCATGCCCTGTACACTATTCACAACGCAACAAGTCGAAATCTAAGGAAGTTGCAGTTTCAAGAATTACAGTAGTCAACGAGGAATTGTCACCCACCAGGATCAGAGAAGATCGGGAGAGTGATCCTTGCCTAAAGATGATCCGGCAATGGGAGGAAGAAAATCGGCGACCTACATGGCAAGAAGTGTCAAGATTTTCACCGAAACTCAAGGCGTATTGGGCTCAGTAGGACTCCCTTCTCCTGGAAGAAGGACTGTTAAAAAGAGTCCTTGAAAACGATTATGGTCAGGTGAGACAGCTAGTTATCCCGAGAACAAGAGTAGCTGAAGTACTAAAGAAGTTACACGACAGTCCATCGGGAGGTCATCTGGGAGTGAAGAAAACCCTCCAGCGAATCCGTGAGAGTTTTTATTGGATGAACGGCTCCGACGATGTGAAGGACTGGTGTAAGAAATGTACGATTTGTGTTACGAGTAATGGACCACGTCGCAAGAGAAAGGCATCTATGAAACAGTATATTGTTGGAACCCCTTTCGAAAGGATTGCTTTAGATATCGCTGTACAATTTCCGACGACAGAAAATGGTAGCAAATACATACTGGTTGTAATGGATTATTTTACAAAGTGAGTGGAAATTTACGCTATCCCGAACCAAGAGGCCACAACTGTCGCGGATGTATTGGTGAAAAAATTTATCAGCCGATATGGAGTGCCCTTGGAAGTCCACAGTGACCAGGGAAGGAATTTTGAGAGCCATCTATTCCAGGAGATTTGCGACAGGCTGGAAATGAAGAAGACCAGGACAACAGCATTACATCCACAGTCAGATGGAATGGTCGAGAGAATTACCAGGACTATTGGAAAATACCTGTCCAAAGTGGTTTCCAGCCATCAGAGAGATTGGCACCAGCATCTTTCCCTATTCGCATTGGCTTATCGATCTGCCATTAATGAGTCCACGAGTGAAACACCTGCGAAAATCCTGTTTGGACGTGAAATGGGGCTTCCTTGTGACCTGAAATTTGGCTATCGGCCTGGAGAAGATCTAGCAGGCGAAGACTACGTGATCCAATTGAGAAGAAGGCTAGACGATATACATGAATTAGTTCGAACAAATCATCAAGTTGCCAGCGACAGAATGAAAAGTCGGTACGACACGCAGGCCACAGAAGGCGGTTTTAAAGAAGGAGACAAAGTATGGTTACACAACCCGACGAGGAGAAAAAGATTTCCTCCAAAATTACAAAAATCCTGGGAAGGTCCATACTCAATCAAGAAAAGGATGAATGATGTTATATATCGCATAAGCAAGATCCCCAACGGAAAACCAAAAGTAGTTCACCAAAACCGACTAGCCCCATTCGAAGGATACCATGACCTAGAGGAAGGAGTAAATCTTATTCAAAATGTGTCTGACCCTACCTTCGATGAATTTATGGGCGCGTATGGAGGTACCGGGAAAGCTAGATATGGAGTCACTTCGGAACAACAACAAGATTTGTTCACTCTCCCGGAAGATTATTCACTGGCATACAACATAACCGCCCGTATCAAGAACGCACGAGGGTTGGCAACCGTCTTTCGAAAGAAGCTCGGGCAATTAGAAAAACTTGAAAACCAGATTCCAGCCCCTGGCAAGTCACTGAAACTGAAACATAATTCGCGGTACGTCTTCTACATGGTAACTAAAAATGAATTTCAAGATCGATCTACCTACCGCGATGTGTGGGAAGAACTACGAAAATTCCGAGACCATGTGTTGGAATCCAGCGTGAAGAATCTGGCTATGCCTAAGATAGCAAGTAACCAGTGGGATTGGCGAGTCATCAGGAACAAGGTAGAGGTGATCTTCCAAGATACCGGTGTCCAGATATTAATTTGCAGCTACAACTCCCGTTATCAATATCCGATGAAGACGGTGCCCTGTTATTTCCATAAAATCGGAAAGTGTAGAAATGGGACCAGTTGCCGATTCAAACATCCAGTCTCGGCTACACAAGATTTCCAGGAGGAACTTCCATTTAAGGAGGGAGTGATGTTACGAACCCGCACACCGAAGTAGATACTAAGTACGGCCCTGTAACCTTATCTTAACGGAGTTCAAAAAATTGTGAGCGCGCCGAATTCTGAGAAGGTCTATTGGGATTTTTTATAGGCATGTTCTCCGAAGGTCTTTTAAGGATTGAGCCGGCATTCGAGAACTATCTCGAAAACCATTTGTTTTTGAGTAAGCTGCAGTCTAGAATTATCTAGTGAAAAAGGAATTAATATATAAGAGACCGACCAGGAAGAGTTAGTTTAGTTGATAATTTGACATCGTGAGATAAGCAAGTAAATACGTGAATATAAATTATTGAACAGTTTATATATATTAGTTCAAGTGAATATACTGTGTATATAATTAGTGAATAGTGTAGTGTTTAAATAAATTAGTAAGTAGTCATACCGTGTGTTCAAAGTTTATCCCACCCGTTTACTGTTTAAATAAGTTAGAAAAACATTACAATATCTTTAGAACGCCGACATTCATAGAAACAATAACCAATCAGTTTTTTCTCGTTGTATTACAAAAATGGTGTATATTTTACGCAGAATAAAGACCTAACATTTCAAAAAATTATGTTATTGTTACAAAATAGAAATAATGTTTTTGGTACCTGCAAAGAAACATAAGCGGAACTTAAGTTTTATGAACTGTAAACAATTCCGTAGTTGAGTCTTCCGCATAGTTAGGTAACTTCATTACAATCATTTTCTCCAGTCTGAAGTAATTTGCTGAAGCCCGGATTCCAACTTCATTTTTTTAACAACTAAATTTCAAGCTTCCATAATTACGTCCATGCACAGCACAATAATTTCGGTGGCGCTATAGTTTCAGTTTCAGTCACGAAGAAATAAATTACAAAGCATAAAACTTTTTTTGAAACTGTCCAAGAAATAATTGCGACTTTTTGGCGTGTAATTGGAAATGGAACTTTTCGACCTCTGCTTCTTGTGTTTTCCCAAATTCCAAGGGGTTTTACGGTTCGCATGATCAGCCGCATACCGTACTTAGATTTTATTTTACTGCAGTAAACGCTGGGTAATTTTTGAAAAGCTCCAGATTGAGAGAAAGTATTACGCAATTATATAACGAGATAATTTATAACTCCTTCATTGTACAACTAAGCTAATCAAATTCTCAATAATCGATTCTATAATTTACAAACAAAATACTATTGCAAAATTGAATCTTATTTATATCGCCCAATCGGTGTATTTCAAGTTATAACTGAAGTTAATCTAGATTATATTTATAAAAAAATCTTTATTCATTTGACAAAGTTGAGTATCGAGAATACTTGTGTGAATGAGTGAGAAACTTGTATATAATACCAAAATTCTTGAAAATACAAGAAAAAGGAATAAATTAGTTGAACAGACCAATAGAAATATACTTTTATATGAAAAGAAATGTATTTCAACTTTAAGGTAGGCCATGAACAGTGACTATATACCCCAAGAGAGGTTTAGTCGCCGAAATGGCTTTTTAGATCCTGTTTTTGGTTAAAAAATTCTTAGGTCGACCGATTGCTTCTTGGTCAATATCATAATTTCAGCTCCATATGCTATTGTTAGTCTTATTATTGTTATATAAGTTTTCATCTTGGTGTTTTTGCCTAGAAATTGACTTCCTAATAGCTCTTTATTTGCTAGGAATACTCTGTCTTCCGCTGTTATTTTCTCTTTAATTTCCATATCTCCATCCCTATCGTTGGTTATAGTCACTCCAAGATATTTCATTCTATCAACTTCTTCAAGGTTAAAGTCGCCAATCCTGGTATTACTTTTCATAACGTGTTTGTTTACGGTCATTATTTTTGTTTCATTTATTTTTAGGCCTATTTTTTTACCTTTTCACACAATTTCTTTAAACATTTTTTTCATAATCTCTCTGGTTTTTGCTACCAACACTAAGTCATCCGCATATGTTATAGTCCGAGAGCTGGCACCAATTTTTGGGTAGGTATTTGAGGCAAGCTGAAAACTTGTTTCCTTTTCTTTCCTATTATACCCCAACTCGGAGCTGCAGACCTGGCTGGTGAGTAGCGGGGCTAAATGAACCCCTAAAGTTTTAAAAATATTTTTTATTCTTTTCCAAAAATATGTTAGAGGCAATATGCAATATGATGCAGTTTTATGTATAAAGATTAATAAAAAAATAAGCCAGAAGATTTAGTAGGGGTTTAAATATTGACAGATGCGTGCAAAACTATTATGCAAAAAAATATAAAAAATGTATTTGATGCAACTTGAAATTTTAATCGGGTATTATTTGCAACTAAAAAATAAGGTTCTCAGAAAGACAGATCATTTTTTGGGACTTTCTACCTGCCAAATTATTATAGGTACGAGTGAGTAGCGCTATAGGCAAGCCGCAGTGTGTGAGAGAGAGCGTTTATCGGCAGCTCTCTGCGTTCTTGCTTGCCGCATTACTATTGGCTCTGGCGAGGTCACGTGACTTATAATAACTATGAGGTTTCTAGTCGAAATTTCAGAGTAAAAAATAAAAAAATTTTGTGAATTTGTGCTAAAAACGGTTTGTTTAAAAATTATTGTGTTGATTCGTGTGTGTTAAATGGACATATTTTTTGTGTTATTTTTTTATCATAAAAAATATTATTTAGTCAATTTCAAGCTATTGTGTTGAGTTATACAGCTAGAAGGTACAATAATAATAAAAGTATACAGAATATTTTATATTGTTGGTAAGAAAATACTGTGAATGTTTTATTTTATTTGTGAGCATACATTACTAGAAAAATAATCAAATTAATACAATACCTTTTATAGGAGTAGAAACATTAGATCCATCCATAATATTTTCATAATATTTTTTCATCAAAGCTAAAATGTTCTTATATCAATTTGTGTGATAACTATCTTTATGGTTGAGAATCACTAGCAAAACAGTATTATTATATTTTAATCCATGATGCTCACGGATCTATAACACTTCATGTCTTTTTTAAGAGTTTTCTCACAAAAGCAATCACTTTATTATTGTCTTTTTTGCAAATGACTAACTTTTCACCAGACATTTTAAAATTATAAAACGTGTAACACGATTACTAGAATTATACGACTCCGAAATTTCGACTAAAAACCTCATAGCTATTGTGAGTCACGTGACCTCGCCAGAGCCAATAGTAACGCGGCAAGCAAGAACGCAGACAGCTGCCGATAAATGCTCTCTCACACTACGGCTTGCCTATAGCGCTACTCACTCGCACCTATACATAATTTGTTACATCGCCTGGCAGGTAGAAAATCCCACCAAAATGATCTGTCTTCTTGAGAATCTTATTCTTTAGTTATAAATAATATCCAATTGAAATTTCAAGTTGTCTAAAATACATTTTTTATATTTTTTTGCAAAATAATTTTGCACGCGCCTGGCAATGTTAAAACCCCGACTAAATCGCCTGGCTTATTTTTTTAATATTCTTTAAATATATCTACAACATATAAAAATTGCATATTGCCTCGTTACATATTTTTGTAAAAAAATAAATAATATTTATAAAACTTTAGGGGTTCATTTAGCACCGCTACTCACCAGCCAGGTCTGCAGCTCCGAGTTGGGGTATACTAGGGGAGACATGGAACAAGTTTTCAGGATGCCTCAAATAACTACCCAAAAATTGGTGCCAGCTCTCCTACTATTATCAATTGCCCACCTCTAGTTCTTATGTTTTCTTTGTCCATATTTCTGACTTCTTATTCCAACGCCAGATTAAAAAGAGTTGTTGACAGAGAATCTCTCTGTTTAACGCATTTTTTAACTTCGAATCTGTCCGCTTCACCTTTCTGTTAATTATTTCATAGTCATTCAGATCAACTTTCTTAGTTTATTTTTGATCTCCATAATATTTTGGACTTCTTTTTTAGCTTCATAATTCCGCATTTTCTGGTAATTTAGGGTACAAAGCGAATAGGATAGAACACACTTCTTTTAGTTTTATTTCAATTCAGTTTTTTATGTGTTTGAGCATAAGCTTCCGATCTGTTCTATCTATTCCTTCCTTTCCAGTAATTTTCCTTCTTTTTTCTTTTCGCAGCTCTGCAGCTCATAGGTAGGCCCTATGAACTAGGCAACACCGCCATAGACAACAGGGAACCGGCCGGGATGGATTAAACATCACATATGCATCCATTAGGACCTAGCTGAGAGGTGAATAATTCCAGAACCCCACCAAGCTAAGTCTTTTGTCTTATACTCAATTCATGGAAATCTAGAATTGGAGATTTTTATTGTATAACTGCGTTCATATTCGTCTTGTATTTTGGATATGCAGATTCATGAGTAATTATAATTTGCTGAAACAATTAATATTTGATTTTTAGCAATTTATATTAACTTGGACCATCACGTTGCGATATTTTCAGTATTTTGTTTTGTTGAGTAAGTAAATATAAAGTTTTCCAGATTTGATCCTTTTAAGTTTTTTGTTTAATTAAAGTTATTATCGCTTGAAAAACTGGTAGCGTCCAAATTAATATTTTAATAAATGCTGTCACCACTGTAATGAAATTGCTCCTAGTGTAATGAAGCTGTCACCAGGTTGTACAACTCTAACCTTCTTCAACTGAGTTGTTCATTAAAAAAAAACGCTGTCACCATTCTAATAAATGCTAGACCCGAACGTAATACCTGGCCCCCAAATGTAATAGGTTTGACCATGCTATAGCGAGTCCGCTGTCACCACTCCAATGTATTTTCTCTAAACAATACCTTGTTACCTTTGTATTTGTAGCCGAGCGTGGTACGGCAACCCCCAGTCCGATTTAGGCTGGGAACGCCTGGGCTTAAAACGGTTTGATTTAGGATTGTTCTCTTGGTTCGGTCTTGTATCCAATGTTAATACACACTCTAGGGGAAATTCGGATAGGGATGATAAATAAAGTATGGGAGAACCACAAAGTTATATCAAAAAATATTATAAATCTTTGTCTGTATCTAAATATACATAAATCAAAAGTCCAATATCAACACAAATTATTAAATTCCCCCGGTATAAAAATTACCTATACACCTATTCATTAATTGTACATCCTACGTCTTTCCCTGTATAACATATGACTATCAATAGAACAATTATAATATAACCCTCGCCCTGAGATAGAACAAGGAAATTACCCCCTTATCGTTTTAGTATTTCAACATGCGTGAGGGGCGTATGATTTAACCCTTAGCTCGATATTCACGTGTCTCGAGGCGCAAAAAAAATTGTATTTATATACTCTTAAACGTAATATTATGCGAAACTACTGTGGTTTCGTGTCATTGCCCTTGATAAAAAGTGAAAGTAGAGTCGTAAACTAATTCTGCTGAGCTATGAACAATAATTGTTTATCGACACTCCCGGTTCAATGCGTAAGTTTCGAGTTGCAAAATTTGCAGGTCTTTGAATAACCTACAATGTTTATTTATTTTACTTAATCTGAAAGAAATTCCTAATCACGTCTGAACAAAAAAAACAATTTAAAATTATTTATCGTAGCAAAAGTCCGCTGATAACAAGAGAAAAAGAAAATCATACGCTCCGGCCCTTTGATACTAATTACAAATTAACCTTGTTTTAACTCTTATTTATATCCAACAAAATAATAATTAAATAATTAGAAACCTAACTCTTGTCAGGTTGGCGATACCCTGGGAAATCTTATTATATCATCACACACGATAAATTTATATCCTATAGAACGAGCCGTGCCCAAATTGTGAGCCTGGACATTCAATATTTAACTGAAAGCGGCCAAGTTGTCCAGTCCCCGTGAAAGAACACACAATAAAATAAATATATTGTTATAGCTTCTCCCTATGTAAAACAGTGAATTTATAAATACCAAGTTCAGAACCAGCTAAAAATGATATAACGAATAAATGTCTCAAAAAAACAAAATTTAACTCTCAACTTGTTTAAAAACTTACTGCGTTTGAAAACTTCCTTTCTCCGGCCTTGCTACTGCCTATCTTCACTATCTTTTTAGCCACCACGGGTAGTGCCAGTAACCGGTATCGTGCTATGCTGAAAACTTAGCGTAAAGGGCGAGTCTTCCAGTTTTGTGTCACGAAGGGGGACAGTGTTCACCGTCAAGGATAGCTAAGTATCCCTTTCGCGCTCTGACACAACGGAGAGAACTTTTTCCTCAAACCGCTAACACAAAAAAAAACTGACGCCCGTTACCGTTTCGGGGAAAGGACTTTTCCCTTCGCGTATTCGCCCCGACACTGTCTGTCGCTCTTACTGCTCTGTACTTGGTTTTTACTATCCTCCCGAATTAGGTTTGGGGTTTTTTTTGTTGAATTGCAAAATCAAATTTTTTGTTTTGAAGCGGCCTAAATTTTACGTTATTAACTAGTTGTATACAAAACAATTATTTCATTTTGACCTAGTAAAATTTATTTGTTTCAAAGCTGTTATGGTTTTGTATCATTTTTCTAAACAAAATGTGGGTCGCATTCCACTTTTATTTTTATTTGAAATAAAATATGTTTTACCGCGTGTTCTGAAAGTTACTAATTAAATTTTTTCTATTTGGTATTCGTATTTATTACATCACTTCCCCCTTTGTAAAAGTATTGCGATCTTCCCTGGTCCAATACCTTTTCTTTAAAATCCCTGTATAACTGCATTCCGCCCTTAATTTATATATGGCCGTCGGCTTACAATAGTGGCCTATAATCTTAAAATTAGTGTTACATTTTTATACATTTGACATATTTTTGTTACATTTGCTCATTATTTATGATTTTGGCAATTTCTACGCTATTACCCTTTTATTCCTGACCTAGGCCGTGACCGTTTACACTCGCGACACTGTTGCTCAATAGATCGTTCATCTGGCGACTTCTGTCTGTCCAATGCTGTGACCTTGGGTGGCTCGTCTCTTGCTGCGCTATATGGTCCATCTCTATTGCTTCCTCCTCTGGTTTCCTCGTCTGATGTGAGTGAATTATCCATGCTATTAGGGAGTCCCATATGCTGCTTATTAGTGCTATACTGTATACTATTGTTTGGTGGATACGAATTACATTTAGTATGGTGCCTGCTATATATTTCATGGTTTGGAATGTGAAGTATATTCCAATTATTCCACTTATGACTGATCCTATTTCTGTGAACCATGCCCATGTGTGTTTTAAGGTGGATTCTGCGAGGTTCTTGATTTCTTTCGTATCAAATATGTTTGATACGGTGTAGCCTTGACTGTTGGCGTTCATTCCCACTGCTCTGCGAGTAATTATGTTTTCTACTGCTTTTTTGTCTGTCCCGAGCGGAAGGGCTCTTTGTGCTGCATTGACTTCTTCTTGCGTGTACAGACCCTTCGCTCCTAGCGGTTGAACGGGGTCGAATATGGAGGTTTATTTCTTCTTCTACTTTTATTGTTTTTGGTTGGGTGGCTATTGTGGGATGCGGTGTTAGGCCTATCCATTGATCATCTATAAAATATAGTGGTGGTATCATGTTATTCCAATCTATCTCTTCTGCGTGGTTTTGTATTATTCTGCTTAGTGAAGACATAAATTTTGTTTCGTTGTTTACTTTCATTGGTAGTTCGTTGTAACATCTGTTTGTTCGTCTTATGTCGACTGTTACTGGTATGCATTTCATGATATGAAGTACTTCGCCTAATACTCTGCCTATGTGTCCAGATTCATTTTCCATTAGTTGGCTGACTGCATTAGGTAGTGTGTGTGCCATTAGGAGTCTATTTTTGAGTATTTCTCGTTTTGTTAAGCATCTTCGGTGTATTGTATCTGTGTAAAGCATGTTTACGTCTCGTTTATATGCTTGTTCAATATAGAGTAGTTTACTATTTACGTAGTTCATCAGATCGACATTTTGTGTTAGTATTGGCATTTTCGGATGTAATTTTTGTGTGTTTTGAAGTATTATGACAATTCGTGGGTGTTCTGTTTGCCATACTTCTATTCCACATAGTATGTTTCTTTTCTGTAGTGTTAGTGCGAATAATTTGTCTTTTTCTTCAATTATTATTAGTTCTTCTTGTGTTTTTGTATATGTGATTTTGTTGCCTGTGATTTTGTTGCCTATGCGATCGTATAACTGACTCAGATGGTCTTCGCATGTTGTTGGCTCATAACTGGACCAGATGGATTCTCCTACCGTGAAGTCGAAACAGTAACCTTTTGTAAATTTGCAAGTTATTTCTCCTTGTAAGTGGATCTCATTTGTTTCCAGTGTTACTCTAGCTAGGTAGTCTTTGGTTGTTATTTTGGCTGTAGCTATTATCACTACGTCGTTCCAACATCTGCTGTTTTCCTGGTATGTGATACCTTTACATGTTCCCATATTGTCAAGTGTGCCGCCTATTTTGATTGACGCTGTTGTTGTACCGTTCATTAGTATATTGTCTATTGTTTGTTGGTACATTTTAATTGCTTTGTATCTGTGGGTGTTTCTCCATTCTTCTGCTCCCAATTTGTGGATGTAGGTTGATAGTCCTTCGTTGACGACTGATGTGTAGCTGTGCATCCCGCAGTAGAACATTAATTATGTTACTTCTATTATGCATGACCATACTTTTTGCAATTTTATTTCGTTTCGTTGAATCACTTGTATGTCTGTTTTTTCACTCGCGTACGTTTTTTCTGGTTTCGGACATTTTTGAATGTCATTTAGCGATATTACTGTGATATTTGTGTTGGGATGCGATTAGTCCGACTGCTATATGTAGCCCGCACATGACGAATGTCACCCAGGTCAGGATAATACTTTGTCGTGCCATTGATTCGGTTTCCTTTTTCTAAAATTTATGAAGTTTACAATTGTTAATACACCTTATCTTTTTTTACAAACATTCTTTTTGTTACAATAATGCTTTCCCTACAATTATGTTATATTTATTTGACATTTCCTCATTTGACCGAGCTTTACAGTTATTAGGACTGTCAATTGAGTTCTTTTCTTTGAGATTTTCAAACCTTATGACCCGTGAACTTGTTTCCCCATTATTTATTTCTATATTTAAATACCTATGTATTCCCCTTGTATTTTTGAATGGAAAGAAAACTTACTTGTGTAAAATCACTTAAGTAATCGTATTACTAGTATCTTTTGCCTATTTTTTTGCTTATAGTGATTTATTAGTCTCTTATTCATTACTCTGTTACGATTCGTAACTTAGTTAATTATTCCCATTTCCTTACTTTGAATTTACCTATGATTAGAACCCGTAATTCTGTTCGAATTATTAAGATCAAACTAATATATACATATATGCTTTGATTATGACATGTTAGCTACGTCGTTTCGAGCTCATCGCCACCCATCTGGTACTTATTTTGGTCTTGTTTCTTTTATAGTTATTCGTCTGCCTCTGTCCTGTATTCCGTGTTCGTCGCTTTTCGGCATTAAATGATTTTGTGTAACTGGGTGCACTTTGTATCCTGTTTCTCACTCCGGCAGAGCGTCTTATCTCCGGTGGGGGTCGTAGTGAGAAATGTGGTCTTTGTTCTGTTCTATTTCTTTTCTGTCTGGTTTGGGATGATGGTTTGTTTCTTGGTGGTTGTAGATTCTCGTTTGTTGACCATAATGGTAGTGCTGCTACTTTTGCTGGATCTACTTCATTTTCCTCCTGATCGTGTATTTCCTTTGTCTCTTCTATACTTTCCAAGTTATCTATATCTTGTAGTATCTTATGTTCCTTGTCCTCTATTTTTCCGTGGTATGTTTTTAATCTGTTTATGTGTACTATTTGTGTCTTCTTCCCTTTTTGTGGAATGATTTGATATGTAACCGGTCCTACCTTATCTTTTACTTCGAAAGTTCCTGTCCATTGGTTTTGTAATTTCTTTGATTTTCCTACTTTCGTGCTTATGTCGAGTAGATATACTAAATCTCCTGGTGCAAATTCTCTTAGTGCTGTATTTTCGTTGAATCTGACTATTCTTTCTTCTTTTGCTTTCTCTGTATTTTTCAGTGCTGTCTTGTATACTTGATTTAATCTAGCTTCTAGTTCCGAAACGTAATTGTTATCGTTGTCGTCTTTGATTCTTTTAGGTGTGATGAATTTTTCAAATGGTGATGATTGGTGTCTTCCGTGTAGTAAAAAATATGGGCTGTATCCTGTTGAAGTGTGTACGCTTCCTATGTATGCCATAAGTACTTATGGTATCAATTTGTCCCAATCTCGTTGATCTGGTGCTATGTAGTGTGCTAACATGTCTTTCAGTACTCTGTGTAGTCTTTCTATTTGGCCATCTGTCGTTGGTGCATAACTTGCCGTGTGTAGCCTTTTTATGTTTAGTAGCTTGCATGTTTCCTGCATTAATTCTGACATGAAATTTGTTCCTCTATCTGGTTACAATTTCTGGGGTGTTCCGTGTCTGGATATTATTTGTTCTACGAATGCTCTTGCTACTGTATCCACTTTCTGATCTGGTAACGGAATTGCTTCACAGTATTTGGTAAAATGGTCTTGAAATGTTAGTACGTATTTGTTTCCTTCGCTTGACGTGTGTAGTGGGCCTACTGTGTCCATAGAAGTTATTTCCCACAATTCTGTGACTTTTGTAAATTTTTGTAGTGGAGCCTTTTTGAAGTGTGGTGATGTCTTCCGTCTGTTGCATGCGTCGCATTGTTTGCAGTAGTTTATTATGTCGATTCTCATTGTTGGTTAGAAACAACTTCTCTTTATTGCCAATAATGTTTTTTGTTATCCTTGATGACAGTATATGGGTGAGTCATGAAAGTCTTCTATCACGTTGGTGATATAGCTTCTCGGTATTACCAGTTGATACCTATTTTCTTCCTGTTCTTGTCTGTATAAAATACCTTCTTTGTCGATGTAGTATTTTCTATTTGTTTCGTCATCCTCGTCCTTTTGTTGTAAGGTGTTGTTGCAGATATTACAATATCGATTGTTCACATTATCCCAGTGTTAGCATTGAAAATACTTTATCTGAGGCCGAATACCACTACCTAAGGAAGAGTCTCCAGCTGGGGTTGGTAAGGTTATAAAGAAATTTAGAAGCAAATTTTATTATAAAACTGCGTCTATTAAAAATGTAAAATGTTACGGGAACAAAAATTAAAGTTGAAGTGTTCAAAAATATTATGTTTCATAGTTAATAAATTTCTAATATTGATTTCCCACACCATCTCAATAATTAGCAAAAAATACCAGTTTTTTTAAGCGATAATAACTTCAATTAAACAAAAAACTAGAAACGTTCAAAACCTTATATTTACTTTAACTCAACAAAACAAAAAAAACTGAAAAAATCTTAACGCGATGATCCAAATTAATATAAATTGCTGAAAATCAAATATCAAAGGTTTCAGCATATTATATTTATTCATAAATCATTCAGATAATTAACATTAACTGCATATCCAAAATACAAGACGAATACGAACGCAGTTATACAATAAAAATCTCCAATTCTAGATTTCCATGAATTGAGTATAAGACAAAGGACTTAACTTGGTGAGGTTCTGGAATTATTCAGCTCTCAGCTATTTCCTAGTGTATGGAACTGTGGTGTTTAATCCATCCCGACCGGTTCCCTGTTGTCGTGTTGTCTAGTTCATAGGGCCTACCTAGGGGCTGTAGAGCCGCGGAAAGAAAAAAGAAGGAGAAAAATTAAAGGAAAATTACTGGGAAGGAAAGAATAGATAGAACAGTTAGGAAGCGTATGCTCTAACACATAAAAAACTGAATCTAGTTTTTACAAGTCTGTTCTATCCTATTCCTAAATAAACAGAAAATGCGGAATTATGAAGCTAAAAAAACAATGAAATGAAATAATTAAAAATTTGGTTCTAAAGATTATGAAATTTTTCTTTTTTTCACAAAAAAAAATTGAACATAGAAAATGTATGAAACGTCAGCCCATATTATAATTAGAAATAAAACATAGTAAACACATGGAGAAAAAATTTTTTTAGAGTTTAACTCACCAGCAAATATGTGAAACCACCACGATATACTTCTAATTATTACTGATAGGAATAGACTTTTCCTATGTACGATGTCGTTCAAATACACAAAATTTGTGTAACGTGTGAAACATTTACTGCTCTGAATTCCAAGATATTTTCTTTCAGTTTTTTTCCCACAATAAATGCTACTCACTGTTGCCCTTGTTTTCCTCTTCCTGAAAATAATAGTTTGTAGTCTTTTTCTAAAATTATTCCCTTTCTTTCCCACCTAATTTCTTTCCAGTTTCTAACATGGTTCTTAAGTACATTGCAAGTGCTGATTTTTGGTACTTCGTTTTTATTTTAATCTTTTTCCTATTGCATTGTTCTATTACATAACCTTTGTCAACATCTTTCTCAACATCCAAAAACCAGATATTTTCTTTCTAATAGAGACATTCCTAAAATCGAACAAAGTCATCAATTTCAAAAACCCAGAATATCGTCTCTTTAGGCAAGACGGCCCCTTCGATGGCCCTGGAGGCGGTATCGCACTACTAATCAAAAAAGGCATAAATTTCAAACTATTGCAAAAAAATAATTCTTCTATTGAGCATATCGCTATACTTTTTGACAACAAAATCAAAATAGTAGGGGCCTACAACCCTCCTACTAACAAATTAAAAGAGGTTGATTTGCATAACATTATGTACTCGGATAATAAAGTTTTATTGGTAGGGGATTTAAACTGCAGACACCCTCAATGGGACAAATTCACACACACCTCAAACGTAAACGGAAGTACTCTCCTGAAATTCTGTGACAACTCTGATTGTAATATTTTTAATAACGATGATCCCACCCACTTTCCTTTTGCAAACCATGCCCCCAGCACAATAGATATTGCAATAGGAAAAAATATCAACAACATCTCGAAAGTGAAAATATTAAATGACCTTAATTCCGATCAAGATCCCGTCCTTATCCATTTAAAACTCCATCACACCATACAACACCCCAAAAAACATACATATGACTACACCACCACTAGTTGGCTAAACTTTAGAAAATACATAAATAATAAAATCAATATCACAGACAAAATAGAAAACTAAGAACACTTCGCGATAACAATTAAACATCTTTAAGACACAATTATCGCAGCTAGAAATCATACAACTACCCTTAAACCTAAGCCCACCCCTCATAACACCCTTCCCGACTATATTATCACCCTCATACAAGACAAAAACAGGATTAAAAAAAGATGGCAACAATATAGAAGTGAAAAAGATCGATCCCTACTAAAATATTATCAAAACACAATAAATTCACTCATTAGAGACTAAAAAAATTATAATTGGACGATCTTCCTAAGCAAACTAAAACCTCAGGACAACTCTCTCTGGAGGATTGCAAAATTTTTCAAAAATCCACATAAAGATATAGATAAAATAGAAAACAACGGACATACTTTCACTGATATGACGGAAATTGCGCAGAATTTCGGAGAGTACTTTCAAAGTAATTTTACAAACAATTCACCACACACAGATTATCACCAACACATTTCTCTTAAAGTTAAAAAACATTTACTATCACTAAACACATCAATCACAGATAACTCAGCATCCTACACTGAAATACACAACACTATTCAACAATTAAAAAATAAAACAGCCCCAGGACACGATGGCATTCCTAACATCTTACTAAAGAACCTACCAAAAAAAGCCATTGTGCAATTGACTTACATCATCAACTATATATTCAAAACCGGCATCTACCCCGCTATGCTCAAGATCGCCAACGTCATACCCATTATTAAAGCAAACAAACAGCCTTGTTATGTAGATAGTTATCGACCAATATCATTATTAAATAACATTTCAAAGGTGATCGACAAAATCATCCTAAAAAGAATTCAATCATTTACAGATGAACATAAGTTATTACCCCCCGAGCAATACGGTTTCCGGAGTGGTCACAGTACCATAGCACAAACAGAGTTATAAATTTCATAAGAGAAGGCGTTCGAGACAAAAACAAAGCAATTATGGTCGCGATCGACGTACAAAAAGCCTTCGATTCCGTATGGCTCGAGGGATTAATATTCAAACTAATACAATTGAAAATTCCAAATTATTTAATTGAATTAATTAACTCATATGTCTCAAACAGAAAATTTTACACAAAAATCAATGAACAAAACGCTAGACCCTATCTTATTCAGGCTGGAGTTCCGCAGGGCTCAGTGTTATCATCTTTGCTCTATTCCTTATTCATCCAGGATCTCCCGACTTCCCCAAATCTATTAACCGCTATGTACGCCGACGATACCTGTTTTGTAGCATCTGCAAAAAATCCAGACACCGCACTTAACATTGTACAAACTCACATAAACTCTCAAATAATACCCTATTTTAACAATCAAAAACTTAACATAAACGCTTCCAAAACAGAGTATTTATTACTCAGGAGGTCACAAGGAAAGATAATTCATTGCAATCACAACTTTGTTTAAACGGACACATCATCCCCCCGAGCAACACTCTGAAATACCTCGGATATACCATCCAAGGTAATACAAACGCCACAGCTCACATAAATTGTCAGGTGGACAAAGCCAAGATTCCAATGAGTAAACTTTACCCTCTCATCTGCAAACACAGTCATCTCACCACACAAAATAAAATACTTATATACAGACAAATTATCAGACCCATTTTAACATATTTAGCCCCAGCATACTACACAGGAACAAAACAGAATTTTCACTCATTGCAGGTGGTACAAAACAAGTGTCTGAGAATGGCAATAAAACATAATACAACCTATCCAAAACTGCCCCGAAACTCCTGGTTACATTACAAAGCCGAAATGCCCACTATTAAGGACTTCATTACAAAAATATCCACGAATTTTTATAATAACTGTCTTCGATATGCTCTCAAAGCCGCAAATCGCGCAGAAGACATCTGAGATAGTGGGTGTAGACTTCTGCATGGATCTCTAATTATATAATAAGGTTGTTACTCATAAACCCTCCTATCAACAAACTGGGGTACTTTTAGGGCGGCACAAAAGCAAACTGATCTACCCCATGCTGTTACAAAAATAAAACAAACTAAATTAATGTCTGACATGTTGCCACTCCAAAAGTATTGAGACCCTGTTTTTCAGCTACTTTTCAGGGAAAACTCAGCCGAAATATTCTAGGAACCACAACTATATGCCGGGGACAAAGTTAGTTAAATCAACAAATTTTTTGGATAAAGCTGCTACCGCAAGGAGCCTTAAAATTTGTTACATGACATACACCGACAGCACGAAGAAAGCAAGACCATCGGCAACTATATTTCTTTGTACTATCTGTAATTATTGGGAAACAAAATATTTAATAAAGGACTTTTTAATAATAATAAAGTCTAGGCATCGAGGATCCCCCATACTGGATTCTCCATATAGTCCAGTCGGTAGAGGTTCGGACTGTGTCAAAACGTGATAACTCAGAAATATCTATACAGACCTACTTTAAATGGCAAGTAAAATAACACCTTAAAATGCTGACAAAAAAATTTATCAGGAAAAAAGTTAATAACAATTTAATTCAAAAATTCGCGTTTTTTAGCGTATTTCCTTAAATAAGTCAGCAGGGTTTGTAATAAAAATAGCTACAAAATGCTGGTGGTCCGATTTTGAAATTTTCAATAACAAAGCCGTGAGATGGAAAAAACAGTGAAAATCGTCAATTTTTTAAAGTTGCTGTAAAAATCACAATTATAAACCAAAATTTATTGAACTTTCGAGAATTATAGTTCATTTATCTTCATTTTTACAGCTTTCGTAAGGTTTTATACGTCACCCTACTTTTATACGCCACCGTTTTTCCCTATAGTTTTTGCAATTTTCATCTTAGAGAAATCTCTTTGAAGAAATCTCTTTGACGTAAACCGATTCCTTTTACTTTTTGACGTATTCTCAAAAAAAAAAATTTTGTGCTACGACCTTCTGGACCGAAGATACGTTTTTTTTTTCAATAAAATCTGGAAGACGCAATAAACACGTTACAGCACTCTGATTTTTGGCTGTTAATATTTAAGAGGGGCCTCACGTTTTAGGAACCTGAAAACAGTTGGCATATGAAAATTATTTGGACCTGTGCGGGCTGGGCTATTACATCAGGTTCTGTTTTAACGAAATTGTCAGTTCTGAAAATGAATAGAAATTTGATTTTTGTAAATAAGTCTTGTTAGTGTTTTTACTTACGTAATGGTATAAGGAAACTCTGTTTTATGAAATATTAATGGATCTGCGGTGCAGTTACATCGGGATTAGATTTAGTTACATAATCAGAACTGTAAATGAAATAAGAAAATTAGATGCTTCTTCTAAGTAGGTTTTGCCATTTTTTTACTTACAGTATAGTTGTAGCGAAAACTGTTATATGAAAATTATTTGGACCTGTGCGGGCTGGGCTATTACATCAGGTTCTGTTTTAACGAAATTGTCAGTTCTGAAAATGAATAGAAATTTGATTCTTGTAAATAAGTCTTGCTAGTGAATCCTACATCTAATGGATGTCCTGTAAGGACAACCCCTGACAGGTGAGTCAAAAGGGGTGTGTGTTTGCAGCCACACAAAACCGGGGGTCAAAAATTAATATAAATTATAAAAAAACTAAATACTATTTAAAAATCCAAATGTGTTGAAAAATAATTTTATTGAAATCTGAAGGACCTGTATTTATTTGTAATATAATTTTTACTTCATTAACATTGTTTTATTTAATTGATAATCAAATGATAAGACATTTTGAGAACATGTTTGCATAAATAGCAGAAAAATACAAGAGTAAATTCTCCCTATGGTGGGGGTTAGGATTTCAAACATGCATGAGATCTCTTTACATCCATGTATAATTTTTTTGATTTGGATCATATAAAGTTACAAGGGTAAGAAAATCACATTTTTCAGAATTTAGGTGGCTGTAGCAGACAAACGATAGAAAATCAAGAAATACGACTTCCATGTCCCTATCCTAACTTCTCAGGTTCAATTCTGTGGCACTAGAAAATATCAGATACAGGGTGGTCAAAAATAAGTGGTTTACGATCGCCCTGTAATAAAAGTTTTTTCATGTTATAGCATAGAACTTTAAAAGTAGGGTAGGGACATGGAAGTCGTATTTCTTTATTTTCAACCGTTTGTCTTCTACAGTCACCCAAATTCAAAAAAATGTAATTTTCTTATCCTTGTAACTTTGTTAGTAATTATCCAAATTAAAAAAAATTGAACATGGATGGAAAGGGCTTGCAAAACCATTACGAACAAAGTGACCCCCTATCTCATTTGCAATTTTCAGGGTTGTCATAATTCGAAGTGATTGAAAGTAGAGTGTTATATTTTCATACTAAAAATTGGCAAATTAAGGAGAAAAAATTTAAAGCATTTACTATTTTTACGGTAAATCCAAAAAAGAAAATCAAATGATGTCACATTTTCGAACGAACATCCAGTGTGTCACGTGTAAATGTTTAGAATAAGTTTCTTTTTCCTGTAAAATATAAAAGTCATCGATAATACTTCACGACCGAAGTTTTTTTAGAATTCGGAATTTAAAAATACTCTATGTTGAGAAAAAATACCTGGTCTGTCAACACACCAATACCAGACTTTTTTACTGAATGCATTTTGAAACATAGTAAAATTGCCGGTAAAAATCCTCAAAATATTTTGTTACTCCTTATACTTTTTACCTATATAGGTTGGTACTACTATAGAAAAGCAAAAGATTTTTTACTCACTGTAACTTTGTTTTTGCCTTCTTGTTCCGTTTTTTGTTCCTGTACTTTTCTCGCGCCATACTAAGTATATTGCTAAAAAAACTAAAAAAAGGTGTCTCTTTCACCAAGGGAGGGTTCACAATAATGAGAGTCGAGATATAGTGTCCTTTTCACCAATGAAGATACCACAATATCGCAATAAAAATAATAAAATGGTGTTCTTTTCACCTTATAGGCAATAAAAAACTAAGTATAACACTAATTATGCTGAAACAATCGGTAACGACCAAATAAATACTCCCTGTGTTGTGCTATCTTGAGCCAGTCGAATTTGTTCGTTTTTTGCACAAAAAACGTAAATGTTTAGAATTTATATAGTTGCCAGAGCTAGAAACATAATTTTTAATTTAGTAATCTAGTTACGGTAACGAGAAAATAATAATGAAAAACCTACAACTATCTGAAATAAAACCATAACAAAATATAAGCACATATTCACCTGATATATATCTATTTCGGAAACCCAAAAATTAGTCACAATTTACCTTATGGCTAATACACAAATACACTACGAAATCGAAAATCGAATTTTGAAAACATAAGATACCTAACATACAGGTAAAATGCTCACTATATAGATATTGCAAGTTCCTGAATATACCTAATAATCTTATGACGTGCATAGTTTTTCTTGTTAAGAAATATTGCTTTTTTCTCTTTGTTTGAGGATTTTCATATAACTTGGCAACATCGGTTATAAATGTCGCAATAATATCTAATCATGAAATTGGTCATTTATATACACTCCAGAGGCTATATCGTGCTAACAAACTGAAATTTCTCCAAAAATGTGATACTTCAAGTACCATAGCACTCGTTCTACTGGCTCTGGGGAGCTGAAAATCAAAAGGGTTCATCTGTGAGATATCCTGAATAATATTCAGTCATAAAATTGGTGACTTGTTCCACTTCGGGGGCTGTATCGAGTTATACAGATAGGATTTTTTTGTAAAAACCATTTTTTCGTGTTGTTCTTGTTGAAAAACCTAAAAACAACTCAAAAAAATCCAAAATTCCAACTTTTTTTTGGGTAAACCAATACTTTTCTCGCATATTAGATGGGTTGGATGGAAATAATGTATTATATAAAAACAAAAAAAATATTTACCATTCAGGTGATCACGCGTATGTGTATCTGTCATTGAAAAAAGAAAATGAACCAACTATTTTTTTGTATAATGAAGGAAAAATGTTTCAGTTCCAATCTCCACAACACATATGATCAATCTTTGCAAACAAGGTAGAAGCAAACTTGTTCATGTTGATTGTATGTTTGATTTTGTACTGTATATATCGATCTCCCCACAATATATACTATTATTTGTCATTACAGATCTTTTGCTTCAAATTTTTTATTAGTTGTTATAGTTGCTTTGTTAGTTTTTTAAACGTTTGCTATTTTAAATTGAAATTCCTCAGTGTACCTTACTTTCCTCTTTCTATTAAATGTAAAGCATTGTATTACAAGTAAATATTTCTTTGTATAATAAATTTGGAAACTCTTTGTTTATTTTATTTGTTTCTATATAAAATTGAATATATTTACACATGTAGTTGAAAAAAGAGCCTACATGTCAAATAAAATTTGAAAGCAACCAACAGAAACTCTGAATATGATTAGATTGAGGCAAAGTTGTGACACGACGCTCTGTCTTTTCAGACATCATGTAAATTTGCAACTTTTCCGCAGTTTAATTTTCTTAGCATGAAACAAACAGAAATGTATAATTATGAAAACATTTTATTATGGTACAAATGGTAAAAATTTTTAAAGGTAGAATGTTTTTAAATATGTATATTTACATTTATGAAACTCTTAAATAATCAAAAAGCTACACTCAAATTGAAATTTTGTTTGGATCCGTGTATATAATATTCTCTTATCTATGCACAGCTGTGCTGTGGTTTGGATGCAACATAAAAAACAGAGATAAGCACAAATTACCCATGGAGATAAGGTTTCTGTGCTCGCAAACAGTCGAAATATTTTTTAAAATCAAAAGATTCGAACAGAGATGCGTTTCTTTGAACCGTTAAGCGTGGAGAGACAGAGAGAGAAAATATGTTGAATAAGTAAAATCCGATTCAGTACTACTATCGACATCTATCGTAAATATTTTGAACCAAATAATTAGTAACTAGTATTGTGTAGGTTTTTAGGTTTATATACCTGTGAGGAGGCCCCTCTTAATACTTATATTTTCAATACAAAAATATTCGGATATGATTCTTTGATTTCTAGTGTTCGTAGTCGAGTATCAAAGTAAAGCGAGCGCGGCGGTGTGGGGGAAGCCCGGTGCGCTCACACTGAAAACTGATTTCGTGCATTCAAAGTGGCTTTCGCTTGCAAAATCTTCAATATCTTGGGTTCTGGACTTATTTTGGGGTACCTCGACGAGACAAACGAAAATAACGTATTCATTTTCATTTTCGAGGCAAAATAATCTTGGAAGTATGTCATTTCCCGTATTTTTAAATGTGCTTTGCTTTTTTTGTCAATTAAGTTGTTATTCATTATTAATATAGTATTTTTCATGCAATATTTATCCTTTTTTTGTTTTTTCAAACAATACTGACGTTATGACGCGCACAAAATGCGACGCTGATTGTTTATTAAATTTTCTCGGCTTCTACTTGATAATCATCAGGGCCGGCGAAAGGCTAGTTTAACGCCCGTGCGAAAGGAAAATTTCCCGCCCCCTCACCCCTCGATTTGATGGAACACATATTTTTAAAATTTTGTAAGTTTTGCAATAACTGTTATGTGGAATCAATTCACAAAGTTAAAATAAAAATACTCAAAGAAAAACGAATACGTTACTATAATCACTTTCATAATCGTGAATCGTGTGTAAATTAAAATACAAAAGAACAGAAGAAAATTATTTAATAAATATTATTAAAACTAATAATGACACTTAAAGTTATAAACATCTAAAACATTATATTGTAAAAATAAACATATGTTACACGGGTGAATGTAGTATATACACAACAACTCCGTTATAACTCATTAGTTATATAAATGTTATTACACGGGTGTTGAAATAATTACACTATTTCTTCAAAATCACTATTTAATAATTCTACCACTGTTCCTCTCGCCGTAACTCAATAGAATGAATGCTTAAAAATATCCAATACATTGTTTCTTTCTATTATCGAACTTATATGCGCTTAGTCATACTTGTTTTTATAAAGGTACAACTCATTTATTAAATTCTAAATATTTTCCACTAACTTATTTACTTAACAAAATATAATATGAATTCATATTATTTGATACTGGAATTAATTGTCTAATTAACTGAAGAGGATTATTAATAATTCAACTTATGGATTATGTGAATGAATATAAGTAATACCTCTTTGTCTTATATACAGTGTCTAACAATAATATGGTTTGGTATATCTAATCTACTTAAAGGGTAACAAATACATACCATTCGGCCATCCTATTCACTGAGCGTCCTCGCGAGTCGACTGGGTGGGTAGGTTTTTATAATATTTTTATTGTTTCTCCTTGTTTCTGAAATATAGAAGAATTTGTAGGTATAAAAATTCACACAAAATATTTAAATCAACTTTTTCCATTATTATTATTATTCAACTTCATTGATAAGGTGATCCATTATCAACTAGTATAATATATATCAAATAATTGTTGAATATCCATATATACACATACACGTATAAACATATATACATATTTTTTTAAGCACTTTACTTACAAGTAATTATTCACTCTAGGGTTATATCTTGTGAACATGTTTCGGTATGGTGTTCCATATTTTTCAAAACGATCATCTTGTTTTACATGGTGTTCCATTTTTTTTATTTTTGTTTAAATTTATTACGACTCTAATAAATCAAATAATTTATCCGTGCTATTCACATCAGAATCTGAAGACGTATCAGATTCGATAATAGCGCCGGATTTAAATTTTCTTATTGTATCTGCAGCCACTAATGCCGAGTATCGTCGGTAGCCTTTCATTCCTTTGAGGGCGACAATTTCATATCGATCGTTTTCAAAAACTTTGGATATTTTGTAAGGCCCTCCATATTTTACTCCTGTCTTACGGTTGGCATCTTTGGGGTCTTTTTTAGCTCCGCGCCAAAGAACTAAATCTCCTATATTGTATTTGGTACTTTCTTTTCGTTTTTTATCAAACCGCTTTTTCATTTTCTTACTTTGCAAGTCCATTGTTTGTTTAGAATTTTCTGCAATTTGTTCCCTATTTTCAGGAATGATGTCATCTTGATATAAATTTCCGTGACGGTCCTTACTAAAACCAAACATTAGCGTATGAGGGGTGTACCCCGTACTTTCACTAATGGTATTATTCATTCCCCAGACAACATCCGGTAGTTTATCATTCCATTCGTTTTCATTTTCTATGCTTGTATTTATACTGTCTAAAAGAGTACGATTATAACGTTCGACTTGACCATCCCCCCCCTCCGCCGCGCGCTCTTCACTTCTTTACTCGATTACGAACACTAGAAATCAATGAGTTATATCCGAATATTTTTGTATTGGAAATATAAGTATTGAATAATAACAGCCAAAAATCAGAGTGCTGTAACGTGTTTATTGCGTCTTCCAGATTTTTTTGAAAAAAAAACGTATCTTCGGTCCAGAAGGTCGTGGCACAAAAATTGTTTTTGTGAATAGGTCAAAAAATAAAAGGAATCGATTTACGCCAGAGATTTCTCTAAGATGAAAATTGCAAAAACTATAGGGAAAAAACGGTGGCGTATAAAAGTAGGGAGACTTATAAAACCTTACCAAAGCTGTAAAAATGAAGATAATTGAATTTTGATATTTGTTTCTGCATATTCACACTACCTGTATACCAAATTTCAAGTATCAGCGATGCTTCAAACCAATTTGGCAAAGCCTTGAGTTTTCGATGCAGTAGATTTATAAAACCTCATAGAACAAAAAGTTTTGCTTTCCTGATTTTCAGCTTTAGCCTCATTATTGTATATAAATTGAACTATAATTTTCGAAAGATCAATAAATTTTGGTCTATAATTATGATTTTCACAGCAACTTTAAAAAATTGACGTTTTTACCGTTTTTTCCATCTCACGGCTTTGTTATTGAAAATTTCAAAATCGGACCACCGGAATTTTGTAGCAATTTTTATTACAAATAAATCATATATAAAGCATTTTTTCGTACAAAGTCATCCTGTTGACTTATTTAAGGAAATACGCTAAAAAACGCGAATTTTTAAATTAAATTGTTAATAACTTTTTTTCCTGATAAATTTTTTTGTCAGCATTTTAAGGTGTTATTGTACTTGCCATTTAAACTAGGTCTGCATAGTTATTCCTGAGTTATCAAGAAAATACCACTTACACTGACTTTTCGGCCTCTGCCGACTGGACTAATATAAATTTATGTAGTGAGGGCAAAGTGCCGTGAGAAATGATATTTCTCACAGTGTGAGCAATATATTGTTTTGAAATTAGGTAAGCTATTAGAAATACGCTACTTTTCATAGCAGCTGTAGAAAAAGAAATATTCTATATCTTATCTGCTAAAATCTTTAATTACTTACCCAATATGTATAAAATTTATATAACAACTATTAATTTTTATGAACATGATTAAAAGCATTCTTAATTTTTTTTCTAAATTCAAACAGACAGGAGCTTTTTGCTAATATTGACCAAAAAATTATTAATATAGTTATTATAGATACTAATGGAAAACATAAATTTAGTGTACAATTAAACTTACCTTTCCACAACTCACACGTTTCGCCCCTTAAGATTTGATTATCCTGTTATTTTCTTTCTCTTAATATTTAGTTACACTTTTACAAGATTGTATAGGTAGGTTTATTCTGTCACCGTTTGATAAGTTGGTTCAAACAATCTCCAACTCTGCATTTATTCTTACGATCTTTGTGAAATTGTAAGTTTTATTATGAAATGTTAGGAATAAATAAAAAAATTATTAAAAGTAAGGAAATAGTTACCTAACTTTTTTCGACAAATACAATTTATTTGTTGCTTCCAAAATGAATTTCGTTAAGTCATCTCTTGAAAAACGTGGGTTTTTGAATTTGCAAGAAGAGTTTTCTCTTCTCAGACGAGATTAAAATAATTGTGAATATTGATATTCTATTTAATGTTAAGCACGGATTTTATCATCGAATACAATACATTTTCTCACGTGTTTAATATGTTTTTCTCATGGCACAATTTTTTTATATGCAATGTAGGCCTTTTCATATAATAACTGTTTTTTGGCAATAGTTTCACTTTTTCAGCCTGGTGCTCTAATTTCAGAAGAAGTACAAGCACTATAATCGCTAATTTTTAGCAATCTCGACAACCAGCAAAATATTTTAAACATGCGTTTGTGTTTAACATTTAACAGAATCATGGATGCTTTGATTTTTGAGAAAATTTGAAAATCTATATTTTATTAGTTTTAAAAACTAATATTTGAAAAAATAAAATGCCAGTAATGAAAAAAATGCTGTATGAGCCACGGTAAAAAAGTGAATTCTTGTCTCGGATCCATTAAAAGCCTCGAAGCTTCCATTTCGGTCTTTAATGGACCTCGACAACAATAACACACTTTTCTACCTTGGCGCATAATTACTATTACTTGTCCAAGACGAGATCCGGATTATTATAATTTGATAAGAACTCGTTACTCCGACTCAATTTGTAGCTGCAGAATGTCGAATCGAACTAATTTTCAATTTAACTCCTTGGTAATTTAATTAAAATTCGAAATTACTATACTTAGTTACAATATTGAGATCATTTTTGGTATTATCCTTGACCAATGGATTAAAATGAATAGTGTAGTAAAAAATGGCAAGCTTAAACACACAACAGTGAATAGAATATCAACAATTGACAAAAGTTAGCTTTGTAAAATGTTTATCTAACGTCAAATGTAAAATATGTCCCGAACAGGCATTTCTCTATGAAATAGTATATTGAAGTATAAGTGGACAAAGAGGTTTTTCAAACACGCGCGATTCTTCGAGCACGACGGCGCAGCCGGAGTGCTCGAAATAGAACAGTGTTTGAAATACGAGTTATCCACGAATACGAATACACGCTATTTTTTTCATTGGTGCACTTTGAAATCATAAAATATTATTATTATACTATTACTACAAAAAAATGGGAGTCCGTCCTCTATGCCCAGCCAAGTTTCATTTCATAAAAGTCCGCCCTCGATGCCCAGCCAAGTTTCGAGAAATTCCATCCTAAATAGTATTTATTTTTATTTGACGTTACGAGGTACTGCTTTCAGATCAATAATCAGAAAGTTGACATTGATACTTCCGTTTCTCGAGTTGTTGTTGTTACCATGGTAACTTCAAAAAACGCGCCTGTTTGAAAGTTCGATTTAAACACGCTGAGGTGTGCTTTAAATAGGTAAAAAGAAGGCACCAATAAAAAAAAATATTCTTCAAACTTTTTGTCCTCATTGATTACAATTTCTGAGATATTGCAATGTCGAATATACTTATTTTATATTACTGTTTTAAATGAAACTTACTGTTTATAGATAATTCCACAATATATTGTAAAAAAATGCTAAAAATTTTAAGAAATTTGACAATTGTTTCGATATTAAATATCATCAGAATAACAGAAGTTACATTTCATTTGATGCCTACCTGATGTTTAATAATTATTTTTGGCTAGGTAAGTCACTGCTTTGTCTAACCAAAAATACTTAATAAATATCAGGTAGGCATCAAACAAGGTACCTGTATCTCTGAGTACAGATAGGAGACTGAAAATTTTACTGTAGCAAATGATATTTTGTCACTCCGAAAAATACTTTTTAAAAAAACGAAAAATTACTATTGAAGACGTTTATCACATGAAAGTTACAAACGATCTCTCCTATTATTACATGATTATTCTTTTATATAGTTTTAATTAAAAATACAACATAAGCAAATATTTTACATGGGTCAGCCATTGTCGTTTCTTAACTAGCATCACATTAGCTCCCCCCAAAAAATTACTGTATATAGAGAGTGACTTTTCATGGTTTTATTTGCATGCCGTAGACAGTTTGTATTAGACTTTTTCGGTGTGGTGGTTATTGTGTAGTTCTACTTGCGTCACTAGGCAACTACCGTTTCCTGTGATATGGAACAAAGCAAGAATAATTACATTTATCTTGAATTCAAGTTCAAATCAGCTTAGGTACATTTAATGTACAACTAGCCATAACTGGGAATACTGAAAATTGTGTAAACATAACTTAACATAACAAAAAACACAACACATTCGAATATTTAAATGCGATAGGGCTGTTGAATATAAAATGAATGCGGATGTTATGACACAGTGCAATAGCGCTTCAAGATATATTTCACCCAAACATGCAATAACAATAAAGCTTCCAGAAAACTGTCAATACAGCATTATAGAAAAGCATATATCAGTTTTCGCACTGAATCGTTGTTGAAAGAAATTTGCTGTTTGTGTTGTCTGAGACTGTTTCCAGCCTTTCAGACGCCTTTTAGATTTATTCGGTTAGACATTTAAGATTATGAGCACCTTATAAATTTCTTACTATTTGCAATATTATTATTCACATCCCTTTATTCAATTGTTAATGGTTGTAAAATATAACTACCTATTGTGCAACTACATGGATATCTTTAAAATGTGAGAGAGATATCTGAATAAAATCGACAATATCATTGTTCCAATAGTAGGATCATTCAGGAGTCAAATCTCATTAGAGTCGGATCGTTAAGTCGTCAATATAATAGCAAATTAAAAACGTGTTTTTTGTCATCATTAAAATGTAATAATAAAACTTGTAAAAGTGCCGTTTCTCTGCAAAATTGGTATATATTGTTTACATTTACGTATTTGTGTTGGAAATAAATAGGCCAGTCACTGAGTTACAGACTGTCTTCTGAGCTGAGATTTACTTATATATTTCTTTTTATTTATATTTCTAGCTATTGATTGTGATTTTGATATCCAGGATCACATCAATATGTCAAACCTCCCCTCAAATACCACCACTTCTTCAACCCCCACTAAACAATCTATCTCAATAAACACAAATACCCCTTCAACACCCATAACTTATGCCGCGGCTACTTCCGCAAGACTACCTCCTCTCCCGGTACCATCTCGAGATCAAGCCATCATTATGCCGTCTATCCCCAACACTTTACTATTCGATTATATCAAAGCAATAGGTAACATTGTCTCTCCCAAAAACGTACATTTCGCTTCCAGAATCTCTCATGGCCGCATATGTATTTATTTATCCTCTATCACTCAAGTCGACGGCCTTCTAAAATCGAATCAAAACATCTTAGTTAATTCCAATGTCATTCCTATTCGTCGGCTTATTTCCCCCACCAAAAGAATCCTTATTTCCAATGTCAGTCCTTCAATTTCACATTCCGTTATTGAAAAAGCCCTGTATGACCAAGGATTAACACTTACCTCCTCTATTTCATACGTCAAATGTGGCTCGCCTGATGACGAATACGCACACGCCCTGAGCTTCCGTCGTGTAACTAACGTTCTGCCCACCAGTAACGATTTTTCACTGCAAACTTCGATTCTTATTACGCATGAAAATACATCACACAGAATATTCATTTCTACTGATAAACTTGAATGCTTTCTTTGCAAGCAGGCTGGACATACCGCTGAATCATGTCCCAACATTTCGCACCACCTTCCCCCCCCCATTAAATACTTCCGTCAATATTGAACCCTCCACTTCAGCTGACCCAACTACTACTGATACATTTTCAGACAATCCCGAATTACCTTCTCAAGTGCCACTCGCTCCCTCCTCCCCTGTACCTGGCGAAAAACGACCCCGATCTAATAATAGCACTCTTGACTCTTCGCAGTTCATATCACCTTTCAATACGGCTCTCACTAATCCCAATCCAATGATGCCCCCTGAATTCCCAAATTCTAATTCGAAAAAATTTGCAAAAAAAGAACCAAAAAATCCAAACTAGCAGAAGATGATTGTCACAATATAAGCCCCGAATCACGTTCTATCATACATAAACTTATTGAAGAGTCTCCTAAATTCTTCTCCCTTAATAGCATCCAACTTATTGCGCTTCTCGAAAATACTTTCCGCTTCCACGACCCTCTACCTGAAGCCAATAAATTTATCTCCGACACTGCTTCCCTACTGAAAGATCTATCCTTAATTTATTCTAATATCAACGAAAGATCTTTGAAAAATCGCATTATACGTCTGACCAATAAAATTAAATTTAAACTTCATCCCGATCAAAACAGTCTTACTAACGACCCTTTTTCTGATGACGGTACCACCACCGACTCCTCTACACTATCTACGTAATTAACCTCTCTCCCCCTTTAATTAGTACCATTCTCTCTAATTCAATGGAACTGCGATGGATTTTATCCTCGCTTAGAAGGAATTCAGAAAATCGTATCTCTCCATACTCCTGACTCTATCTGCCTCCAGGAAACCAACTTCAAAATTGACCAACAAGGCAAACTAAAAAACTTTGAAGGTTATCATTACATCCGTACCAACTGTATGAGAGCCAGTGGTGGTACTTCAATATTTGTATCTAGCGATGTATACTCATCTCATCTCCCACTAACCTCAAATCTAGAGGCAATTCCTGTAACTGCTTGGTGCCCTAATAAGCTTACCATTTGCAGTATTTATATTCTACCTAATCACCCCCTCAATGAAGAAGACTTAACCGACCCAGTATTTCAGCTCCCCCACCCATACATCCTTGTTGGGGACTTTAATATACATCACACCATGTGGGGCTCAACTCGTGGTTGCACTAGAGGCAAAGTTATAGAAAACATCATAAACTCCTCCGAAACCTGCTTGTTGAATACTGGACTCAACACTCACTTCAACATTTCCTCCGGCTCCTTTTCTGCCCTTGACCTCAGCTTATGTGACCCTAAAACCGCACTTTCTCATTCCTGGCAAGTTTCAGATGACCTTCATGATAGCAACCATTTTCCTATCATTATATCCAATCATTATAATAAGTAAACTATAATTAGAAGCTTCTGGCACTTGAAAAATACAAATTGGTCTGAGTTTACTTCTCCCTCCCAAACTTATTTAGCCTCTTTAGCTATTTCTACAAACATAAATGACACTCTAAAAATGTTTACTGACAACATACTTGCCGCTGCAGAGACTCACATCGGTAAATCAGTCACTTCCTCTGCACAAAAAATTGTGCCTTGGTGGAAATCAGCTTGCGAAAATGCCATCCGAGAGTCCAAACATGCCCTTTACAGGTTTAGAGGAAATAGAACACAAGAAAACCTTCTCCTACATAAACAGCTCAAAGCTAAAGCTAAATTCGTAGTCAAGCAAAGCAAAAATTTATCAAAGCTATACCTCCTCGCTGAATCATAATACAAATCCCAGTCAAGTCTGGAAAAAAATTTCACAAATTCAAGGCAAGAAAACCAATACTAAAATTCCTTTCTTAATATTGAATGACACTGTTATCTCCGACAACCCAACAATTGCCGATTCACTCGCACAAAATTTTGATGACAAATTTAATAATCGTAACCCCAATTCTGTTTATCACAATTCTCATATTCAGCCTTCCTCCACTTTTCAGTCAAACCCTCATGACGTTGCTTCCGTCAACGCCCCTTAGCCTAAATGAACTTAAATCTGCCTTGTTTACTGGTAGAAATTCTGCCGCCGGCCCTGATAATGTTCCTTACAAATTTCTCAAAAAACTATCCAATCCATCTCTCTCTAAGCTTCCCGAAATCTATAACCTAATCTGGAATACTAATCAGTTCCCTGACGCATGGCGCAAATCCATAATTATTCCAATAAAAAAAGCAGAGCCATCCACCTAAACGCCCAATTCCTTCCGACCGATTTCACTCACTTGCACTACTTGCAAACTCCTGGAGAAAATGATCAATAGAAGAATACTTTGGTTTCTTGAAAAGTACAAAATCATTCCTAATGCCCAATCCGGCTTCCGGCGTCATCGATCCACTAGCGACAACCTTGTTCTCCTCCAAACACATATCTCTTCAGCAATAAACAATCCCCAGGACGTCGTTGCAACCATCTTTGATATTGAAGGTGCCTTTGACTCGATATCTAGAACGGCACTACTAAATAAACTTTCCCAATTTAATCTTCATAGCAACATTCTATCGTTCATTCATAATTTCCTAACTTGTAGAATCTTCAGGGTTTCCACTAATGGCAAACTCTCCTTGCCTCACCCACAAAATGCTGGTGTCCCTCAAGGATCAGTATTAAGTTCTACTCTATTCATCCTCACAATAAACGAGCTCTGCTGCAAGTTTCCTGCTACCATAAAATATGTCCAATATGCTGATGACCTAATTGTTTATTGTCATGGTAAATCAATCTCATCCACTTGCAAACTCATTCAAACCGCAGTAAACCTTCTACAGAATAGATCTTCTTACCTGGGATTATCCTTATCTCAAAGTAAATCCAAACTAATCAAGTTTTCAAGAAGAACATCTGTAAATCAATGTAAAATTCTCGGAATAACCTTCGACACTCGACTTAACTGGAAACATCATATCTATGAACTCAAAGGCATCCGTCTAAAGAGATTAAACATAATTAAAACGCTTAGTCACTTTCACTGGGGTTCCGACGAAATCGTATTATTAAGAGTTTACAGAGCTCTCATCCGTTCGACGCTTGACTATGGTTGCTTTATTTACATGTCAGCCCCCAAATCTGTCACAGATTTGCTGAACTCTGTTCACAATACCCCTCTCCGCCTCTGCCTTGGTGCCTTCCGCTCTAGCCTTGCTGATAGTCTTCATATTGAAGCTAATGAACCACCCCTCCCCTTAAGACGACAATCACTACTCCTTACATATGCTGCCTCAGTATCCTCTAATCCTTTCAATCCTGTTCAGTCACTTCTCACTTCAACGACTAATCTCCCTACTAACCCTCGAACAATTATTAAATCAATTCACCAATTGCTCACTCCTTTACTCAAAGATACTGACCTCTCTTTGACATCCCCGCTCCCACTACCTTCTTCTCCTCCTTGGACCAAAATTATTCCTATAATCGATACCTCACTCACCATTTTTAATAAGCATGAGTCACCTACTGCACGTGTAAAGAAAGCATTCCTTGAATTACTACAAAAAAATCTTGCGATTTAACACTTTACACAGATGCTTCCAAAACTGACTCCGGAGTTGGTTGTGTAGTTACTCCGAAACATGAACTCATAGACTCCTTTACTTTACCTTCAGTGTGTAGAGTCATACAGGTGAGCTTCACAGCATTTTTCAGGCTTTTAAATATATCTCCCTTTCCCACAAAAATATTGCAATATGCACTGATTCCCTTTCCTCCATTTTATCAATTAAATCAATCTTCACTGACCACCCAATTGTCCAGAACATACATGACATATATCAAACTCTCGTTGCTCATGATATAACAGTCTCTCTCATCTGGCTACCATCTCACATTGGAATTACTGGTAACGAAACTGCGGATCGCCTCGCAGATAGCACATAAGCAAACAAAAAAGAAAAAATAACTAATATCTAACATCTTACATGTAACCTCTAACTTTTGACATTTTACAATTATATTTACGAGAGTTAACTTTATATGTTCATCCCACCTAAGATGTGAGTAGATTGTAACACCTAAATACACAGCTTGGATGCGGTAATTACTATCATCTGCATTGATAGTTATATGGTTAAAAATGGGTAGGCCAGATTTATTGCAGCTAAATGGGATATAGTTTGTTTTATCTAAATTTATTGTGAGCAGTTTATGAGACAGCCATTTTTTAATATGTTTTAAATCATCCTGCTTTTTCCTTAAGCCCATCCCAATCGTTAGCGGTATAAAAAATAGCTGTATCATCAGCGAAACCAATAACGTGACCGGCGCTACCTAAAGAGAAAAAAATAAATGGTAAATAAAAGTGGTCCTAGGACTGTGCCTTGCGGTACCCTGAACTTTCCTGGACTCGCTATAGATCTCATCTATCTTAACGCTTTGTTGCCTGTCAAGTAGATACTCTTCAAATAATTTCAAGCAGTTACCCCTAATACCCATGTCCTCTAGTAAGTTGAGGAGGGAGTCGTGGTGGACGGTATCGAAAGCCTTGGACAGATTTATAAAAATACATAAGCAATCTTTGTTTTCATTAAAAGATTTGTTAATTTTTGATGTTCTAGCTAAAATCGCATCTTCAGTTGACGTTCCTTCTCTAAACCCAAACTGCTGTTTAGAAAGTATTTGATATTTATCTAGGTACGAAATTAATCGTTTTTTGAGAGCCTTCTCAAATATTTTTGAGATATGAGGTAGTAAAGAAATTGGACGGTAATTTGTAATCGTACTTTTGTTACCTTTTTCATACACTGGGATTATTACTGATTTTTTGAAAGTTGAGTGCCATACGCCCTCATTCATCAAAAATTTTAATGGTTCAACTATAACTCCACGACTGATTTGATTGTTTCCGCTCTAATATTATCTGGTCCAACTGCTTTTTTACTTTTTAAATCATTTATAATAGTGAGTAAATCATTGAAACCAAGCGGTGTTATAGCAAACGAATTACAGATGCTTTTCCTAGTTGGTACGTAATTTATATCTTTATTTATATTATTTGCTAAAGCTGTGCCTATTGTGGCAAATGTTTTATTAAATTCATTAGCGATACTTTTTTATTTGTAATTAACTGGTCGCTATCATTCTAAACAGAATTTGTAGTGTGTTTTGATTTTTTCTTTTTACTTATATTATTAACTATGTCCCACAATTTGTTTGGATTATTATGGTTTTTATTGAGCTCCGTGGTGTGATAGTCGTATTTTCTTTTTGTTATCAAAGAATTATGTTTATTTTTATAAGTTCGGTATTGCGTTTGAAGTAGTAGATTATTGGGATTTTTTGTAGCTTTTTAAACATTTTATTTTTTGTATTGACAGATTTTAGCAATGCGTTGGTGAACCAGGGTGCAATTTTTGTGTGTTTTCTTTTCATTAGTCGCTTTTCAGTACAGTTACCAATAGTGTTGCTAAGTATAGTCACAAATTGATTGGTTGCAGTATCTACATTGGTTGTACTATAAATTGAATCCCACGTTGTATTCTTTAGGACATTGTTTAATTAATTTATGTTAATACTTTCAGCATAATGTTTTTTATTTTTACATGATGCGTTCTTTGAGTTTAGCATTACTTGCAAGATAGTAGTTGCATGGTCAGTTATATTCGTCTGGATTACTATAGGCACAATTTGATCTATAATATGTTGTTTTGATTTTATGAATATATGATCCAGACAGGATTTTTCTCGTGTGGCAATATTAATTGTAGAGCTATATCCGAACTCATTAAGGGTATTATTATATTCAGTTGAAATACTATTGCTTTCTAATTTATTTATGTTTAAATCCACAACGAAAAGGTACATATCTTCATCATTATCAACACTTGCTTCAAAATAATTGTGCAAACATCTTACAAATGCGTCCACGTTTGTATCGGGTGACCTGTATGCTGCAGATATAACTACGCTATTACTCTTATTAAGTTGGATTTTATCCTGTAGAACGTTAATATTTGGGTAGGTCTCTATTATTTTATAAGTATAGTTATAATTACTCTTAATGTACATAACAACAACATCATTTTGGTTGTATTTACTTTCATTATAAATGATATCATAACCTTCAATATGGTGTAGACTTGTATCCAATATATTCCATGTTTCAGTGAATACAATGCGGTCTATATCAGAATTTAATGTTGGGAGGAAAAGTTTGAATACATTTAGATTTTTGTTGATACTGCGAATATTATTAAGTACTATTTTGAAATTTGAATTCAATTGGTTGATGGACAAAACATCTGTACACTGTTCAATAGTTTCTAATTTATGTGTCTCTATATTCGGTACTTCGAAATCTCGTATATATTGTTTCATGTCAAAGATACACACTAATTAAACAAGAATAATAGATAAATACAATCACGAACTCAGACAAGGAAATTCAACTACATATATTAATATACAGATAAAATTTGCAATTAAAAAGCAGAAAGATCTGATAATAAAGAATGAAATTTAAACTATTTAGAGTTAATTAATAAAACTAAAATTTATTATAAAGATCTAGATTGTATAGTTCCTTTCCATTATTTAGTCTGTGATGCTGAGCGAGTTTTCGGCTTCTCAGTGTCAGCGTTGACTATCAGTGGTAGTTGTGGATTTACCTCACTTGTTTTTTGATCTTTAGACAAATTAGGAGTATTGGGTGGGCTGATGGTTTCTGTTCTTGATATTTTTGTCAATTCCTCAAGAGTGTGAGACTTGTTATCCAAAACCAGTTTATTATTTTTAATAAAACATTTAGAGTATTCCCCTGTTTTACGAAAATGTATGAGGTACGACTTTAAATTTTTGTAAGTTTCTCCTCTTTTGGTGTTAGGTCTTTGTAAATTGAGAGTCCCGAACCAGATATTTATAATATTTGTAAAAATGGACTCCTTCTTTAAATATGACACCAATTCTACTTAAACTGGAGCAGACTCTGATTTTTCCAGCGGATATAAATTATTTATGTCACTTCCATTTATATTAGTATTTAAATTCTCATTTAGTTCAGTGCAGATATCTTCAATTTTAATGTTTGGAATTGGTTTGCTTAAACCGAATATAACAATATTGTTAAGTCGTTTTTCCCTATCTATCTGTTCTTTTATAATTTCGACCTCCTCTTCTATACGTCTGATCCTTCTGTTGTGTTCTTCAATTTTTAACAAAAGTTTTTTCTCTGTTTCATCAATGGCACATTTCAATTCAGTTTTAGTATTTTGTAGCTCTTCTAGTATTTTTTCAGTTGCTTCTTTTAATATTTTTTCAATAGTCAATTCATTCATTGTGTAGATTAAAGATTCAATAGTGTGTGGTTTGATTTAGTTTATTATTGTAAATAATACTACTTCTAGATAAAAACTTAATGAGTTATTTCCAGTTCTGAACGTAGAAATTTCGTGACGTCTAGATGTTCCCAGCCATAAATATTCATTACGAGAACTAAATACTGTTTTATGCATCTCCGTTTTATATTATATCTGGGGTAGGATCATTCTTGAGCAACTTAGTGGAATCGGATAAGTTAGAATAAGAGTTACTCAGAGTTTTCTTCAGTTTAACAGAGGCGATGTGAAGAACGTTGTTATCACCTTGAACTACGAACTACTATAAATGTGGCTATAAATACAATTTTTTATAGGTTATAGCCTATTCTAAACAATATTAATTTCGTCAAATTCTAATAAGACAGTGGCGTCGTACTAGGGGTTCGTAAACTTTTATTGTAATATATTCTTGAAACTACCTGTATTTTGAAGTAAAACTTATATCTGTAATTCTTCACTAAATTTCCTACATCAACGGTACTTTTTGGAGTTTTCAATGCAATGATACAGTTTTTTACGTTGTAAATTTTCCTAAACAATAAATTTGTAGTAGTTGCAGATGTTTTCCAAATAATTCAGATGCATACGTTTTCTATGAGTTCATTCTATAAAGAGTTATTTGTAATTTGTTCATTCAATGTAAGTTACAGACAAATGAAACTAAATACAAAATAAACGGTTTTAAAGATGGAAACTAACTTTTCTGTACTTATACTAATGTGGTTTATCTGGATTTATAGGACCCGTTGTTATAGCTCTGGTGAGCTGAAAATCAATAGGGTTCTTCTGTGAGATGCCCTGGACAATATCCATTCATAAAATTGTTCACTTGTGTACGCTCCGAAGGTTGTATCGTGCCAATAAACCAAAATTTCTCCATAAATGGCCATAAATGTAGTATGCCTGTTTAGTGTTTTTAAATGAAACTCAAGGTCTCTAGTTAATTCATAGTATGCCTGTATTTATAGGATCCATTGTACTGGCCCAATTATAATAAAAATCAATAGGGTACATCTGAGATGTCCTGAAAAATACCCAATCATAAAATTGTGAATTTTATGTACTCCGGAGACTGTGTCGTGCTAACAAGACATGTTTCAAAAGCCAATTCGAAAGCATTACAATGGACATACGAGATCTACAACAGGAAAATAAGAATCTCAAGAAAACTGTGGGAGTTCTGTAAAATAGAATAGGACAGTTAGAAAGAACGATCAGATCAAAGAATATTGTAATAAAAGAAATTATGAATGATGAGCAGGAGAATGAAAAGGAACTAAATAGAAAGATAGAAATAGTGATGAAAACGATTGGAGTTGAATTAGATAATGCTATAGATATAGATGATGCTAAAAGAATAGGGACGTCCGCAAGAGAAAGAACCAGACCCATATTAATAAAAGTGACAAAAGGAAACACAAGAGAGGAGATTTTTTAAAAAAGCCAGAAATCTCATTGGTACAAATTTCTGGATTGATCAAGATTTCCCAAAGAACATACGAGAAGAAAGAAAAGCACTTATTCGGTAATTCAGAGAAGCTAGAAGTAAAGGACACTCAGCATACATTGAATATGCCAATTTAATAATAAATAATGAAACCTATAATGAAAAAAAACTAACAGTGGGAGCAAGATAACCTGATAGAGGAAGCAATGAAGAAAAATTTCAAAAGATAACTAGAACGGAAGAAAACACGAAAAACAACAGATATGATACATAGGATACAAAAAGAGCTGGCAACGAAATAGGACAATGTAATGGAAAATAGAATAAACAGAAAAAATCGAAATTAAAAAAACAAACTATAGTAGAAGCAAGAACTGGGAAACTAATGACATGCGAAGAAAAGGAACAAAGAAATGATCAGAAGAAATAATTTTAAATAAGAAGACAAAGGAAGAAAAAACTAATAAAGATTTTTTTTTAAATTGGGACGTGGAATGTAAGAAGAACTTAACAAGCAGGAGCTTCAAAAACTAGGTAGATATTATGAGAAAATACAACATTGACATCTTAGCCTCTCAAGAAACGAAACATAGAGGGAATGAAAAAATAAAAATAGGAGATTACACTTGTTTCAATATCGGAAGCGACAACAGATATTTTGGAATAGGGTTCATTGTGAATAAAGAGTTAAGCCAAGATATTGTAGATTTCCAGGCAATATCAGACAGGCTGTGTGAATTCAGGCTGCAAGGAAAATATAGAAAACATAGTAAAATAAACGCACATGCGCCAACGGAAGATAAAGACCTTGCTTTAAAAACTAAATTTTGCGAGGAAATGAACGCTCAGATGTAAAAAATAACAAAGTTTGATGTAAATATAGTCATGGGAGATATGAAGACTAGAAACCAAATTGACCATGCACTTATCGAAAAAATACATAGGAGGCCCATAAAAGATTTGAGAAGTTATTGTGGGGCTGATACCGATTCATACCATTTCCTAGTTATATTAAAAATAGAAAAACAAATACCTACATTAAAAAACAAGAATCATGAAGGGGTGAGAAAATTTAATATGAAACAACTTAAAAAGGAACAGGTACAGAAATAGTAGCAGACTACGATAGAAGAGGAATTAACGAGATTGTCGGAGTCAGAGGATATAGAGGCGAAATGAAAACAAATAGAAAGAGCAAGCACTAGCTCCTTACTCAGTAGTATAGGAAGATAACATGAAAATGACAAGGATTTGATGACGGCTGTAGAAATGTATTGGATCACAGAAATGTAACACGGCTGGACGTGTTAAGAGTAAATGTGGAAATTTATTGTCTCGATCCTTACATTGTGGAATATACTCATATTACTGTTTCAAGTGAAACTTACTATTTCTAGATAAATCCACAATATATTGATGAAATGTTAAAAATTCTAAGAAATTGACAATTGTTTCGATACCGAATATCATTGTCAGAATGACAGAAGTAACATTTCATTTGATGCCTACCTGATGTTTAATAATTATTTTTGGCTAGACCAAGAAGTGGTTGTGATTGTACATATTAATAAAAAAGGAGAAGGTATAATATTACAAATATTGAAGCTTAGATATTATTAGCCCTATGTAGATATCTTGGATATCTTTTGACATTTAAGATCAGTATAACTGTGCAATGATATAGAAAACCAGGATATATCTTATTGTCAAAAGTGAAATAATCCTGATCCTGATCCTATTAATATATATATATATTTTATTATTATGGTAAATGTATCATAGTCGAGCATGAGTACTCCTTAATCTCTTTGAGTTCAGGTCTAAAGATTTTTTATGTAATTTATTATTTTCTTTTATATATTTTCATAAAGAATTATTTATTTTTGTCTTTTATTTAAAATACAATCATACCTTGTCTAAATTTATGTTGATACGCCTATGTTATCAATTCCATTCCTGTTTTTAATTGACACTTAAAATTAATGGAATACGTATTTTTTGTTTTTGATACAGGGTATAGAAACGAAAATGACGAACACTGTGTAATTATATGTTGTCAAAATTACGTTGGAAATTGGAAAAGATATACATGTATTAACATAAACAAATTCAAAATCGAAATAGTGGAACAAACAACTAAAATCTAATATGTCAAAAAAATAATAGGTACCTTTGCGCAAATTTATATTGTTTAAAATGGCCAAATCATGAAATTTTAAATTGGTTAACTTATAAAATAACGCAGTAACCTTCACAGAAAAAAAAGTTCTTCTTGTCAACAATATTCTCCCGTCTGCTATAACACTACGATTCTGTTCTCCTCCAGGTAAAATCTTGAATTTCTCGTTCCTGTTACACTTTATACTATTGTTTATCTTCTCTTCTTTCACAATCTGGTTTCTTTCTCTTGAATGTCTTTTTAAATGATACAATCTGGTATATTTTATTGTTAATAAATGTATTTTATTGTTTCCAAATTTTAATAACTTATTTTGTAATAGGAAGAATCCTAATAAAAATAATAATCCTGTTAGGAATAAAAAAATTTTTTTCGCTGGTTTCGAACCCCGACCGATGCGTCAAAACCAAACGCTCATACCACTGCGCGATTAACTGACTCTAACTGCAATTTTTAAATTCATGTAAATCAATGATAGGCTATTTTTTTAAATGTATTTTCCTAATTTTCGAAGTTATTGGACATTAAACAGTGATTATTTTATGACTATATTGTCAGAAATAATGTACTTCAAGTCCATACAAAATTTCATCTTATTCTCTTTTGCTGGGAAGCAAATAATTAGGATTTTCTGATTTCCCATGCTGAAATTCTAGGGTTCTTAGATCGAGTCACCACCCGGTATATAAATATGTAACAAAATAACTGAATCTTTCAAATTCCAACCGTAACCGAATATGAACAAATGCCTACAAGATTTCAACAACTTGATATTGGAAGCTGCTGAACAAGCTATCGGTGAGACTATATTCATAGGAAAATATTTTGCCAAATACATTAAATCTTTCTAAAGCAGCATTACACACTATTCAAGATGAAAATGGAATACAAAAGATTAAGAGCTGGCACAAGATATACCTATAGTTAAGAAAAGTACACAAGAATCTTGGAAGCAGTTCGTATATAAATGAAACCATTCCCCTCCATTATCTTTGGTTTGTAATATGATTAGACGAATATCTGGAAAGAAAACTACACAGAAAATACTATTTCTTTAACACAATAATACAAATAGGTACGTCTGATCTCCAACACAAAACAGAAGTTTTTGCAAATTATTACGACTGCTCTGATAACTCCAACTATATTCAACCATTTCTATACACTAAAAATATTGATGAATCAGAATATATCACTTTTGTAAATGATACATCTTGTTTGAATGCATCAATTACAATGGAGGCTTCCAGGAACACAAAAAATACCAGCACCAGACAAAATTTCAATTATCTTCATGAAACACCTTCCTTTTAAATACGAAGAAATTATTTCAAAAATCTTTATCTGGGAAAATAACTGTTTCCGACCCAGTGGAGTAAATACACAATTATACCAGTACCAAAACCAGGGCAACCAAAATACAACCCTGAATCGCACGGACCAATTTCTTTAACTTGCAATATGGGTAAATTATTGGAAAAAATAGTAAGCCAAAGGATCATGTGGTTTTTATAAACACAAGATCACATTATGCTGGAACAAAGTGGGTTCCGTAAAAATCATTCTACTTTAGATAACTCACTATATCGTGAATCAGAGATACCCGAAACTTTTTCTGCCAACAGGTACATGTGGCTATATTTTTCGACATCCTAAGAGAAGATTCAACAGAACAGGATACCACAAGGCTTCAACTCAAGTGTAACCGTTTTAATAATCGCTATCAATACTCGAATACTAACTTTTCAGCCTCCAACCAGAGTCAGACTAGGACTTAGCCGTTTTTGTTACAGGAGATAATAGAGAAACGATGCGTAAACATTTACGATACACGTTACATAAAATTTAACAGTGGTATAATTCAACAGGATTACAATTCTCTCTTTCAAAAACTGAAGTTATACATTTCTCCAAAACTCCATTTAAACAACATATGTAAATAGTAAAAGATTTCTAGGCCCTCGAATGGCATGTCCGAACGGACTCAACATTATGAAGACAGTTTCTCATCTCGGGGAGGAAACATCAATCTGAACTAAATCAGCTTATGGATGCATCGTATACAATTCTGCTCAGAAAAGTTTACTTAATGAGCTAGAGAAAATTTACAACGATGCCTTATGCATAGCTTTAGGAGTATATTGTACGAACCCAATTGACAGCATGAATTGTGAATCAGGTGAATCCTCGCTGGTGATCGTCGCAATTTTTAATCTCTATCAAATGCAGTCAATATATCAGCCCATCCAAATAATGTATTTTCAAAAAGATACCAAGAAATTTTCAACCACCGAAAACGAATCGATCCCCCGTTTCATATACGGCTAAATAGAATTCTAACTACACTTGATGTTTATTTACCAAAAGTTACGAATATTTCCGACATAAAAACACCTCCTACCTGGTCCGTTCGTCTCCCAAAATTCAAGACAACTCTAAGTAAGTTGAGAAAATCAGAAACTCCTCCTGACCCGTATAAACCGATATTCCTTCAAATTATTCAATCTTATAAATATTAACAATGTATGCATCACATTCTAAAGCCGGTGTTGGTGTAACATTTACTGCGAAGAATATCCAAGCCAAATTTAGACTTACACATCTTATATCCATATGTACAGTTAAACTTATAGCAACTTTAAAAGCTTTAAAATATTTCCAAAGTCAAGATTCATACCTCTGGCTCTTAATAACGGATTTCTTAGCTGCCATAAAACCCTTAAAACAAATACATAATACCCACTCGACTCTTATACAAATAAAATCTGAATTAAGCTCTCTTCAAAAAAAAATATCGATTTTCACTCCCTTTGGGTACCGTTTCTTATAGACATACTTCTTCCAAAGCCAGTTTAAAAATATATAAAAACAAACCGATAATATCTATAAGAAACCGACCGATGGCGTATAAATTTCATTTTTAAATCAGGTATATTTTCAAAAGCTATTTATTAATAAAGCAAAGCTTTGTTGATTTTTTTTGCTGAAAGAAGTAAGGCATTTGATACAAAGCCGTTTTCATTCCCAGCGTGCAAAATTATTACTGGTTTTCCCCTCGAGCACGGCACATTTAATGGCGGCTGTACACTCTTGTCCGAGTGCTCTCGGTAGATCTCCCTCAAGACGTCTCGGGTCTCGGGGGAAGGCGAAGGGGTACCATGTACATACTACTAGAGGATGTGGAGAGCTTTCAAAAGCTATTCCCAAGCACGAACGATTTACGACGTCATCCGAAGTCGGTCAGAAGTATGAGCGGGAAAGAAATGGTTTTGTTTTCAATATGTAGGTTGCCTCATTAATGGTCATTGTCACAGTCACAGCATCTGTATATTTTCAAAGATCAACTATGTTGTGGCGTATTGTGTCTCATGTTCTGAACGTCAACAAAGATTTATTTTATTTTTAACTGAAGGAAACATGCAAAAAAGTTTCATCCACGTATGATATTAATACTAAATGATGAGAGCGTATAGGTAATTATCTCTAAATTCGGTACCTGTTTATTTTTATAGAATATATACATAAATATATCTATATATATATATATATATATATATATATATATATATATATATATATATATATATATATAATGGATATTTTTGTGGGGATGTGGCAATAAGACTCCAGAGTAAATTCTTTAAGATATTTATTCCCGAGCTTTCGAATGATTTTCATTCATTATCAAGGGCTATAAATAATTGGTCAATGTTATCATTAATAATAATTAAATGAAATAATGAATACTTACATAAAATCTATAGCGAATTTTGGAATAGTTGTAAATTTTTATAATAAACTCTTTTAAACATAATTCAATGAAAAACTCAAAAAACAATATGACAATAAACAAAATATTTGATCTTGAACTACTACAATTTTTATTTTATAATCATAAAATTAAAGATTGTTATGAATCTTATGTTCTTTTTTCATAATCTAAAAGATATGCATAGATAACACTAAGGTTATTTAAATCTGTTTTTTTTATTTATTACATAATTTTGTTCTGCAATATATGTTGTTTCCAAAAAAAGGCGTTTTCTATAATTACTTTCTATTGCTAAGACTTTGGCAGATTGATAATCCATAGAATGGCCTTCATAAAACACGTGTTCCGCTAAAGCACATCTATCAGGATATATTCTACTGTCACTTTTATGAGAGGCGATTCGATTGGTTAGCGATCTTTTACTGTGACCAATGACATTACTGTTGACATAATACGAAACGAAGAAAACAGTGACATTTTAACTACTAATATTACATCTCCAACTTATATTTCATTTCCATATATAAAATCTATCACACCTAAAATTTCTGGAGTATTCAAACCACATAATATCAAAATTGCGAATAAACAATGTGTTACAATAAAATCAATTTTCAGTAAGATCAAAGACAAGACTCCTACTACTAAATTAACTAATATAGTTTATGAGATTCCTTGCAATATCTGTAATAAGAAATACATTGGTCACAGTAAAAGATCGCTAACCAATCGAATCGCCTCTCATAAAAGTGACAGTAGATTATATCCTGATAGATGTGCTTTAGCGGAACACGTGTTTTATGAAGGCCATTCTATGGATTATCAATCTGCCAAAGTCTTAGCAATAGAAAGTAATTATAGAAAACGCCTTTTTTTGGAAACAACATATATTGCAGAACAAAATTATGTAATAAATAAAAAAACAGATTTAAATAACCTTAGTGTTATCTATGCATATCTTTTAGATTATGAAAAAAGAACATAAGATTCATAACAATCTTTAATTTTATGATTATAAAATAAAAATTGTAGTAGTTCAAGATCAAATATTTTGTTTATTGTCATATTGTTTTTTGAGTTTTTCATTGAATTATGTTTAAAAGAGTTTATTATAAAAATTTACAACTATTCCAAAATTCGCTATAGATTTTATGTAAGTATTCATTATTTTATTTAATTATTATTAATGATAACATTGACCAATTATTTATAGCCCTTGATAATGAATGAAAATCATTCGAAAGCTCGGGAATAAATATCTTAAAGAATTTACTCTGGAGTCTTATTGCCACATCCCCACAAAAATATCCATTACAAATAAGTTGGCAAATATCTTTTTTCAAATTAAATATATATATATATATATATATATATATATATATATATAAATATATATAAATATATCGCGTGTGTATGATGTACGTTTTAATAGTTGTTAATTATATGTTTGATATTTATATGTATGTTTATTATGTATAGTGTACATACGGCATATAGAATACAGCATACATACGAGCTATATATCTTTCCTGTATATTATTAAACACATATTTGATATTATTACTTTATATTATGATAAGGTAGGGCTTAAAAGATCAACGAGAACGTGACAAAATTTAAAGAAAAATAAACTTTCACTCATAGTATATTTATTTAAAAGATCTCTGTGGATTGGTGTAGATAGGGTTGCCTATCCTCCTGCAGATTTTTACATCCACAGTAAAATCAAACATCTGTTTTCTTTCTAACATCTGAGAATTGGGGAAATAATCGACACACTAGTAGTAAATTCATACAAATGAATATATTTCATTTATTGTACATTCAAAACTTTAAAATCCTTTTCTTAAATTCAGACCAGCGTGCAATATCTAGTGGATTTATAGCCTATATAATCTGAAATTTACTCTTTGACATGAAATTATTTAGTGAGGTTATTCTTATGCAAAATTTAAAAAAAGCGAATATTATTTGTCAAATGATTAAAATTAATATGGAAAGATTGAATTACCTTCAGATGGTAAAGAGAATTATTCTATATGAGCTCCTATTGTTAATAGGTAAGTAACTCAGATTATTTCATATTATCTACAATTTCCTATTACAAAATTCATCAAAAAAAAAACTTTTCTTATCACCAATAACTTTATTCCTGTCTCTTTACAGTTATATGCCTTCGATACTTTATTGAATTGAATGTTTATAAGTACGGAAAATGTTCTAAAGATATGCACTTTCAATATGTAAATAAATGACTCACAGTTTAGTCCTGGTTTAATTGAGGTAAGTTCTGCATCTCTTATATCTTTTTTTATCCGATATTTCATTAATTTATCATGTTTTATTGCTCGTACCTCAAGTTTTCAGCTACTCTCCCCGTAATTTCAATTTGTTTGGTTTACTATTCTGTTTGAGTTTATTTTTCTTTTCTCCCCATTAATTATGTTCTTTTTTGGCTTTATAATTCTTTTGCACTGTTCCAATATATATACTTAACTAGAAATATGTTAATAATATTTTTTGAAGTAGACGACTTCTATCAAAGATGATTCAACATAGACTCCTTACGTGGAGACCAACTTATAAGAGACCGTTTTGCGATTTTTTACAACAATCTACTGACATATGAAAGCAGTTTAAAATATAAGTCGGTAGCATGACGACTTTAGTTGCAACCATCGAATGAAAATTAAATAACCGTTGCTTCTAGAATTAAAATATCCAGGGGGTCATTTTTTCTGTATTCTCAATAAACAGAAAAAAAGGATTAGAGGCGAGATTCACAATGATGATGATTTTTAGTACATCTATAAAAAACTGATACATGAACTATTTGGTAACAATTTTTTTTATATTTCCATCGTTTTGTTATGCGATATGTAAAGAAAAAAATTATTCATTGACACAATAAAACAGAGTGTTTGGTTTTTAACTAACTTAAAAGGTGTTGTCAGATTCAATCAATATTTCTAAGTATGGGGCCGGGGCAATCACAGAGATGATGATTATATTTGTGTGTTTTTTGATATAATGTTGCAATAATTATTAAATCTATAAAATCCATATCTTTATATTATTAAAATTTTACGGGGTTGCTGACTACTAGGTATATAGGAGTTTTCTATAAAAAAAATATTTGAAAATTTTACTGAAATGGAAATAACGCGACCTGTTATTGAACTTTGAGGTAATCACCTGTCACCTGTACTATGCTTAGGTATCTATAATCTTTTTTTAGATACTTATATTAACAATTTAGTTCCAGAAAAGAAATACAAGTATCAGTGAAAGTAATGCGATAGGAATTTTAATAATCTGAGTGATTTTAAATACCTCAAAAATAAAGTCATTCTTCGGTAAATTCTTTGCCAATAAGTTCCTGTGAAAAAGTAGGTACTTCTGTTACCCACCAGTGCTCTGTTTGCCAGTATCAAGCTTCAAAAGACAAGCTTTTGATCCACTTTGAAATAGATCACAATATCCAAACTACATCCGAAAACATGGCAGTAGATAGTAAATGACGAGGAATGTGAGGTGTCGAGTTGTTTCTAATGATTTATACCAATCTCGATTTTTAAATTGCCAAAATTATGTCTCATTTTCATTGTTATTAATTATAATTGCATTAATATGACCAAAAATTTGAATATTATCGTAAGTTACATTACATTACTAGCATAAATTTAATTATTAATATGAATCGTCATTAATAAGCAATTCGTTAGATTAAGCGTTTACCTCAAAGGTCTCCAGAAAACCATTTCATAAATATCACAAAACAAATCAAACACAACTGTACATAAAATAAAGTTAAATCACATTTAATAAATGTCTCACGAATACTACGAAATTATTCAAAAAAACTGCGTGCGCTAATGTTCTTTAGTAAAAATACCTGATCTTCGTTTTTGTGAAGTTTGTACGACTGATATTCCAACATTTGTTTCAAAAAACACGTGACGACTACATAGTCGACCGACGATTTGAAGAATTATTATTAGCGACGTTAATATTCAAAGTGAGCTATGCTACCCGTAGGTACTAAAAAGGGGCCGCACATATGTATTGGTGAATTTATCAGTAACACTTTATAAATATTTGAAGCGCTTATTAAGGAAATATCGAAGTGCCCTGGTGAAATGATCTCTTTTAAAATAACTTTGGAAGATGAGTATAGAGGCCAACGAGATTGTAGACAGACTAGCAAAAGAAGCAAACCGAATTGGAAGATATGTACTTAGAAGAAACTGTACATTTTAAAGCATGGATACGTTGAATATTAACATCCCATTGGCAGAGCCGCTAGAATATATCGAACTGGAAAGCTGAGATAAAAATTTCAATTATTCCTCGGGAATATATTCCTTAGAAAGGTAGTGATCATATTATTTTATCTAGACTACGCGTAACTGAACTACTACACCCGGGTAACAAATTATGCAGGATTGTGAAATTATAGACCTCGTGACTAATAATGATGACGCCACTGCTAGCATCTCATTAACAACAAGTTCAGATAATGAAGTTGAGAAGATAATTAGGGATTCTGAAACGTTTACTTGCTTAGATATTGTCTTGCGTTGGATCAAATAGCTGGCCCTTAAAAAGTTAGGACCTAACCGCTTGTAACCGGGCGGAGTTGCTTCGGCAGTTGAAGTGAAGATGAAGTTTTTTTTAAACGGCAATTTTACATGATAAGCAGCGATTTTTATATAGTACTGTAATGTTTTTCTTATTTATTAGAATAGGGTAGGATAAATTTATACACACGGTATATCTACTTACTTAGTTTACTTATACACTTAACTATTCACTTATAATTAATTTATGTACACACTTAATTTTCAATTTATATTCAATACACTGTTCACTATTCATATTAAACACAGTTCACCTTTATTGTTCTACTGACGACTCGATTAAAATGGAGACTGCGGTCACATTTCGCAGGTAGTTGCTTATATTATATTAAAAATATTTCTGGAACATTCGGATTTCTGAATTTTTCATACTGCGGCTCCCAACAAACAATCGACCTTGTTAGAAATACCTCTATAAAAACAATCACAAAAAATAGACTTCCTAGAAATACGCGCGCTCCCGCCAAAATTTTAAATTTTAGTAATGTTATTTGACAGAGTCGGCACCAGTCTGCGATTTCAGGATATGACCCCTCTTTAAACGGAAGTTCCTCCTGGGACTCCTGTGTAGCCGGGACTGGATGTTTAAATCGGCAACTGGACACAGTTCTACAGTTTCCGGTCGTATAAAAATAACAGGGCACCGTCTTCACCGGGTACTGAACGTGGGGTATAGCTGCAAATTATTATGTGGACACCGGTAACTTGGAAGATCACCTCTATCATGTTCTTGATGACTCGCCAATCCGACTGGTTGCTCTCTATCCTAGGCATGGCCAATTTCTTCATGTTGGATTCCAGAATATGATCTCGAAGGCTTCGTAGCGCTTCCCGGTAGGTGGATCCATCTTGAAATTCGTTCTTAGTTACCAGGTAGACGACGTACCGCAAATTGTGTTTGAGTTTCAGTATCTTGCCTGGTGCTGGAATCTGATCTTCAAGTTTTTCTAATTGCCCAAACTTCTTTCAAAAGACGGTTGCCAACCCTCGTGCGTTTTTGATATTGGCGTAGAAGTTGTGTGTCAGTAAATAATCTTCCGGGAGCGTCAATAAATCTTGCCGTTGTTCTGTAGTGGCTGCATATCTACCTTTTTCGATACCTCCATATGCGCCCATAAATTCTTCGAAGGCAGGGTCAGGCTCAGACTCTTTTGGGATGTGGTTCCCTACTTCCTCTATGTCATGGTCTCTTTGAAATGGCGCTAGTCCGTTTTGGTGGACTACTTTCGGTTTCCCATTGGGGATCTTGTTTATGCGATAGATGACGTCATTGATCTTTTCCTTGATTAAGAACGGAGCTTTCCAAGATTTCTGTAATTTTGAAGAACTCCTTCTATATTTGTCGGATTGTATAATCATTCTTTGTTCCCTTCTTTGCAACTGCCTTTTGTGGCCTGTGTGTAGTACTGTATTTCATTTTGTCGCTGGCAACTTCGAACCAATTCGTGTACATCGTCCACCTTCCTTCTCAATTGTATTACGTAATCCCCTCCCGCTAGGTCTTCTCTCTGTCGGCAACCAAATTCTAGGTCACAAGGTAGCCTTATTTCGGGTCGAAACTGGGTTTTCGCAGGTGTTTCACCCGTAGACTCATTGAGGGCAGATCGGTAAGCCAATGCAAATAGGGAGAGATACTGGTCCCAGTCTTTCTGATGATTGGAAACTACTTTGGAGAGGTATTTTCGAATGGTCCTGTTCATTCTCTCGACGATTCTGTGACTGTGGATGCAACGCTGCTGTCCTGGTCTTTTCCATTCCCAGCTTCTCACAGATCTTGAAATATCTCCCTCGTGAAATTTAATCCTTGATCGCTGTAGACTGTCACAAATTCATCCTCGACAGGTAATGTATGTATACACTTAATTTTTAATTTATATTAAATACGCTGTTCACTATTTTCATTAAATACATTTCACATTTTGTAGGTAGTTGCTTGTATATTAAAATTCTCTCTGGAACATTCGGATTCCTGAAATTTCTAGATTGCGGCTCCCAACAAACAATCGACCTTCTTAGAAATGCCTCTATGAATACAATCACCAAAAAATAGTCCTTCTCAGAAAACCACGCGCTCCCTTGGAATTTTAACTTATTAGACAAGGTCGGCACCAGTATGCGATTTCGTAACAGTACCAATTATTCACATGAAAAAGGCTTATTCAATTGAATTACAAAATCCGTATTCCCTATTTTGGTGCGTCTCACAAAAAATGACGAACTACCTGCTCCAGCAAATTCGTTCGGCGTGACTTTCTTATGACCAACCGTGTTAGAACATAGGCATCCCACTGTGGCAAAAATACGGTGACTTTTGTCGTTGCTGCTTTTTACATACCTAGTACCTATTTTATAACAAGACTGTCTACACATTTTTTTATTAATTCCTGTTATAAATATGTTTCTCAGTACATAAATATGTATCGATCCCACGGCTCCTAATTAGTTCGGATAATCGACGCTCTACTATAATTGATATCGATGTTATTATGGCAAATACTAACGGCCAAATAGTTACTACTAAGAAAATAGTGCAAAATGTGTTTGAAATATAACGCAGTTATTTCATATTCCGCTTTTTAAAGAGTTGCATGATTTTTATTGCATGGCAATTAGCAAGGATCGCGAGTTTGCCTTAGGATATTTCCAATGCAGCTGTTTTCACAATACAATCTCCTGAAAAATGTATATTCAAGTACGAAAACGGTTTTAGTTTTTTTCACGAAATATTCATGTGAAGCTAAACTATCAAAGAGAATATTTGGGCTCAGTTTATACAAAAACTAAAATGAAAACAATTTACCATGTACACTATGAACTGCTGGAATGTTTCATTTTGAGAATAATTAATAAAGTATATCATATACTTTTCATAAATTTCAATGTAAATTATGATTTCAGGGAAATAATTAAACATCTATTGTCTATTTGGCAGATTTAAGTCACATCGACAAGTCCTTATATCATTTCAAAAAAATGTTATTAATTCCTTGTTCCAAGGTATAAAGTCTCCAAATCAGTGTATAATAAACTACACGTATACATACCTAGTAACCACTTTTTGAAAAATAAAACTAACACATTTCAATTATATTAATATGCTGGACACACTAGATATCAATAATTGAATGAAACAACCAACGAGTACTGAGTGTATTTTAATTTTAAAATCCAGCTAAGTGCTTTCAGCCACTAGGCCACTGTCAAATCAGTCCTATAAAAATAGAAATGTTGACATATTGAAAAACAAAAAGTAGGCATGTGTTCCATATCAATCGGTTAAAATTATTAAAACTTGTAATTAGATGTTTTTGTCATTCCAAGTATTTGTAATAGGTTTTATGAATTTTAACCGATTGATATAGAACACGTGCCTACTTTTGAAAAATTGGACGCTGCAATAGTGACTGCAACTGAAACTTGCAGCCTAAAATTATCACTAGCATCTTCATGGCAGAACTCTATGCTATTTTCCATACTCTCAAATTAATTACTTCCTTTCCTAATCCCAGAACCCCAATTTTATTATTATTTCATTTTATTTATTCTTCAAAACACGCTTATCCCAAGCACCCAATAGTATAATCAATTAAGTCACAGCTGCAAAAAAGCCAGAACGGCAACAAATCAGTCAATTTCATGTGGATTCCTTCACATATTGGTAAGTCAGAGGCAACGAAGAAGCCGATATTTGTGCCCGTAGTGCACTTGTTAATGATAATGTCAAACTTATACCGAGGTGCGTAATGCGACCAGAGAATACTTATTCGGAGAAAGCTAGCAACAAAACTGGTAGCGATCGCCAGATAAATTCCGCGAATCACAGGCAACGGTAGTTGCTAAATGACGCAAGTACACCCCCACAAAAACCACCATACCGAAAAAGCACCGAACAAACTGTCTACGGCATGTTAATTTGAAATCATAAAAAGTCACTCTATACATACAGTAATTTTATTTTCATACAAAATGTCAATTTAAAATAGCCGAAATGATGGGAACGTGTTCTCTGATCACGGTGAAATCTGTCAGTTGACTCGGGGCGCTGAGGTGATGCTAAAGTGAAATTTTCAGCCTCGTAGCTGTACTCAAAGCTGAGATACAGGTACCTTCGATTTAGGTAGGTAGTTGTCGGCATATATTTGTGACAACTTTGTAATGTCTCTACCGATTTCGATGAAACTTTGCAGGATGATAGAGCTCGAAAAGTTATTACGATCGCATCATACCATGATCACTGGAGAAATCCTTAAGGGGTCCTAATGGCCATGTATAATTTCGAAAATATGGGTTTTATAAGTTTTTCTCCAATTTATAATGTTTTCGACCACAGATAGATAATAAACACCCTTCATGATTTTTGTAGCTCTAGTTAAGACCTTTTCAACGGTATATAATATTTGAGATATTTGGTGTACCCTTGTGGAATTATAAATAATGGTGATAGGCAGAATTTTTGTATTGGAAGTTTTCTCCTCATTTTTAGTATCTTATTTGTTTATAGTTTTTGAAATATTTGCAAAGCCTTAATACTTTTTTTCATCTTTATTTGATTATAACTTTGCCTAATTTTTTAAGTGCTAAAAACCGGTTCCAGTGACTACCATCTACACTAACCAGACCACGGTATTCTGAGGTCAGCAACCTACTACGTCATCATAAAAAGGCGAAAAACGACCACTACCACCACAGTCGAATGACCTACTGTTACGGCATTGTCTGCATTATTAATCAACAGCTTATGTCTCATTCAATTGTGTTTTACCTGGCGTATCTTTATTCTCAATTTATACATAGTGTGGTGCTAGCATTGAACTTGTGTTTTTATTGTAGTCGGGCTTTTGAATTGTGGAATAAGGGGAAATACTGACAGCATCAGTGTAGAATTTACGGTATTGGAAAGTTGGAAAACGTTTGAAAGATTTATATCAAGAACTTATTACTTGCCAAGCTGGTGATGATGATCCAAAAACAGGTTCCCAAAACTTTAACATCACAAACTTTTACAGCTTTACATCATACCGTCTACACTATGCTTGAAGTTGGTAAGTGCTGTTTTGAAGAATTACATATGAATTATGTATCACTGGAAAAATTTCAGACCGATCGATCCTCTTGTAAACAGATTTGGAAAATATAAATAACTTAGAATACAATCATTAAGGCGTTTAAAACCTAATTTTTTTTGGAACTGTGACAATCGATTCATTTTATGAAATTAATGATGACCTATTACTTAAAATACATCTGCTGTCCCAAAAATGAACTGGGTTTTTTCCTATTTGGGATTTTACTGAATGTGAAATTGAAAATTTTATAACAGAAATGCCAGTGATTACATATTTACCTGGTTATTGTTGTTATGTTATATTAAAAAAGTTCGATTTGACACATGCAAATCAGATATGATATATAGAGATGATCTTGTACCTGATGATAAACATATTTTGATACATAATTTGAGCAGAGGAAGTCTTAAATTTCATAAATATGAAGTCACTGATATAGTTTAATATGTCTATTTAATTTTCAATAAAATTATACAACACATTGAAGAAAATATGTTGAATATTCATAACAATAAACAGTCAACGGGGACATTAGAATATCTTACAAAATATAATTACTTATTAAACTTTTCAGAATGTTAAGTACATAATTCCGGCTATATTGTAATAAATACACTTTCAAAAAATTACTGTGGAAAGAGAAATTACAGCATTGATAAGGGCAATAAGAGAAAATTAGACACAATGACTGCATAACTTAATTATTAAATTATAAATATACTAATAGAAACAGTACGAATTCAAGACAAGCTTTAATTCTTCCTGTAAATAATACATTAATTACATTTATATTCCACCCCTGTATAATAATCATTACACATTCCTATACCTACACATAATTCCTGTCTCAAATTCGTTCATAATATCTATTTAACACTCCCAAATCCACAAACATCAATTTTAACCATATTTTCACATACAAAAAATTATCTATAACAAAAACAACCTTTTCATGACAAAAAACGACCCTAGCCTACGCATAATTCAACCGTCGTTTATGACGGTTTGAGTTTAAAATCATACAATTCATTGGCCAATTTCACACGTGATTTCCCCTGTTTACACCCACTCTGAGCATCACATAATTACGGCTCCAATCCAACAATCCCACACTTACCAGTCACTTATCGTACAAAAAGGTAGTTACCTGTCATCTTCAGCCGGCGAACTGACCGGTATAATTGAAACTCCAATAAGCATTAAATATAATCAAGTTCAATCAAAATTAAACCTCGTAACTAGTAACTAGTGCTACATTCTTAATTTTTCCGCAAGAGAACAACACTTATATTAAATTCTGAATAAAAAACTGTGAAAGTGCAAACGCATTTAATTTATCCGACCATATAAACTCAACTTAGAAAAAACAACTTTTGCCACATCATAGTGGCTGGTCCTTCGAGATATTTATAAATATACTTACCGCATTTTGCACTCTTACTAAATGCAAAGTAAGACATTGCGAAACAGATACTTCAAACTTCTAATTAACTATCAATTATTTTTTCTTTATTGACTACTTCTACATACTCCTTTTGATAAAACACATATATATTTAGTGAATATAAATAATTTTTGCAATTCTCACTAATCTACAGCTAGTTATATTAACACTTTAATAGTTATTTAACGAAAAAGATTAACAGTCGAGATAATTTATCTAGCGAGCGGAGCAAGCACGTTAAGGTTCGAGATTGTTAATCGCCTTCTGAATTCACGAGATCGTTACAAAACTTTTCCGTTGACCGTACTGTTCAAAAATCAAGATATCTTACTTTCAATTTCTATTTATTTAACGATGAACATCAATCACTATTTCCTATTTATAGTAACTCTATTCCAAGTTAGTTTATTTTTCCTTAGTGGTAGTTTTATTACTGTTACCATACCATATTCGAATTTACACAATTACTGAAATTAAAGGAATGATTATCTGCTGTATAGCATTTTAACACATTTATATTCAAGATTTCTTGGTTGTTGATTTGTATGTCAAAATGAGTTGTCATTATGTATGTCAATTGAATTGAAATAAACAGTTACGTTACAATTTAGATCGTTTTATCACATGAGAAATATAAAATCCACTCAATCGAACCAGTACATTCCAAATTCATTAAAAGAAATATTAAGGTAAATACTTGCCTACATTTTTTGTTGTTTCTGGGTTGCATATAATAAAATCGTTGATTAATAGAAAATTATTCATTAGTAGGGGTCATTAATGAACAATTTTGAGTGCGTTAAAATAAACCATAAATAGACGGTCGACGGAAAAGTAATGTTTTGTGTTTTGAAACTTTGTTTCTTTGCCGTAAAAAAAACCAAATGCGGTGCGATTATGGACTCAGTTCACGTCTGGCAGTCCCGTTTCTACCGGATGCCCTCAAAAATATAGAACGATTCCAAAAATTGCATTGAATAAACCTACTACATAGCAGCAGTTCCGTATCCGTAGCTCCGCCTTCTAATAGTGCCAGAGCACCTTCGCCTTGTTAGTCTAGATGGTAGTGTTGCACTACATTTTAGTAGTCATTATTCCAGATCGAATAATAATAATAATAATAATAATAATAATATCTGGTATCTGGAATCCAATCATCTCTTGTCATATGCTCAGTCTGGTTTTAGGAGCCACAGGTCTACAATTGACAATCTTTTTCTGCTAGAGAAAGAAATCCAGGATAGTTTTTCCCACAGAAACCACACAGTAGCAGTGTTTTTTGACCTAGAAAAGGCATTTGATACAACCTGGCGCTTCAACATTCTCGACCAACTCCGAAAGTGGGACATGAAGGGAAGACTACCAAATTTCATCGCAAGTTTTCTCAAACAACGTAAATTCCGTGTCAGGAAAGCATCGACTTCCTCAGAGCTACATATATTAGAAAACGGAGTACCACAAGGATCTACTCTGAGCGTAGTACTTTTTGCTATTGCAGTTAACGGACTTCTAGATAATCTCAATCCAACAGTGGGACAATGTTTATACGTTGATGATTTACCGATCTTTTACTCTGCAACATCTATGGACGACATAGAGCGAACTCTTCAGGAAGCCATAAATAGCCTCTGTAACCGAGCGAAGACTTTAGGGTTCACTTTCTCTGCTGCGAAAACCAAATGTGTTCATTTCTGTCGACTTAGATCAGGTCATAATGATCCGAAATTGAAACTGTCTGAACATGAACTAGTATGCAGCGACTCTGTCAAATTTCTGGGAATGATATTCGATAAAAAATTGAGATGGGACTTACATATAAACGATCTAATACTGAGATGCAAGAAAGCGCTCAATCCACTGAAAGCATTAGCTAGTATTAATTGGGGATGTGACAGAGAAATACTTCTTAGGTTATACAAATCATTTATATTGTCCAAGATTGACTATGGCTGCCTTGTTTATGACTCAGCACGTGAATCAATACTAAAAAAGTTGGACAGTATACAGTGTCAGGCTTTGAGGATCGCACTGGGAGCATTTCGCATAAGCCCATATCTATCACTCTGCTGTGAAGCTGGAATTCCCCCATTGAAATACAGGAGACTGCAACTACTCAAGAGCTATAGCTCAAAATTGGGTGCATTCCCAACCCACCCCAACCACCTACAGATGCTCACAGAAGAGGAGTATGACTACTATGAACGACGGCCAACTATCACTCGTCCTGCTGGAATTAGATTTGTAGAATTCATCAATAAGATTGACTAGTCCATTCCAAGGAGCTATACCATAAGACCGTCCGAGGTGCCTCCCTGGGACATTGCCCCCCTTGATATATGTCTCGACCTCCAGAAATATAAAAAAGGTGAATGCAACAGAATCACTATTCTTATGGAATTCCACAGGATAATTGAAAGTTTCTCAGATTGTCATATTATCTATACAGAAGGATCCAAGACCGACAACGGAGCTGGATGCGCCATATCAAGTTTGGGAATTGTCCATTCATGGACATTACCATGTGAAGCCAGTGTTTATACAACCGAACTCTATGCTATTTTACAAAGTACTGGATATATAGAATTCAACACATATAATAAGTTCGTTGTTTGTACCGACTCTCTGAGTTCTATACAAGCCCTAAAGAATCCATTCAGTAAAGATCCACTGGTACGAATAATACTTGCACGAATACATTGGCTGAGAACTCAAAATAAATCAATAACGTTTCTATGGATTCCTAGTCACTATGGAATAGCTGGTAATGAACTTGTTGACAGTGCTGCCAAAGAAGCTGCTCAAGAGCCTGTTGCTGAGGACATATATATTAGAGTTGATGATATAAGAACCCATTTGAAACACGCTATCTTAGGACAATGGCAGATGGAGTGGGATAGTACGGAGTCAAAATTGAAGGAGATTAAGCAGAAAGTTCATCCTTATACACCGCTCCCATACTCATGCAGAAGAGATCAAGTAGTTATTACCCGAGCACGGATAGGACATACTAATTTGACGAACACATTTATGCTGGCAGGAGAGCGGCTGCCCAGATGCCATCACTGTAATAGGAGACTTACTATCAAACACATACTCACACAATGCCCAGAACATCAAGCAATCAAACAACGAATTGGAATAACGAACACCTTACAAGCATGCCTGGAAAATAATATGAATAGTGCATCTCGAACACTTTCATTCTTCAAAGAGATTGGAATCTACAAAAGAATATAGAAAAAAAAACACATTTTGATGACTGCAATAATATATTAATTGAAATAATAGGGTTGAATATATAAACTGAAATTTAAAAAGGAGAAAAGAAAAAAAAAAAGAAGAAGGAAAAAAATGCTGGAAGGCTAATGACCATAGCAGTCGATGCCTCAAAAAAAAAAATAATAATATAAAATAATAATAATAATAGATAGATAGATAGATAGCTAGATAGATATACGTTTATTGACAACATGTAGATATGTATTATGTTTGAAGTCAGTCATCATGAAAGGAATAAAACAATATTTGAAACCATTAATAAAAGAAAAGTAATAATAATTCAAAACTGGGTTAAAGGTAATAAAACATCAACTAATAAATAAAATTAACAAAGACGGTCTCTGGGCGCAAATTTTAAAAAATCTTCGATAGAATAAAAACAATGTTCCAATAAAAATATCTTAGCGAATTTACAAAATTCACGAAGACTCCTATTTTGGAGATCGAGACCACTATAAAAACTATTAAAAACATTGTAAAACTCAACATTTAGTTTATTCGCCTGGGTAGTCTTAAGCCTAGAGAAAGGGGCCACAAGATCCACCGCATTCCTCGTGCCGTAGGTATGAATATTATAGTGAGAATTATAATTGGATCTAGTTTTATGAACCAATACTAATGTTTCATAAATGTACAGACAAGGAACCGGTAAAATCCTGCACCTCCTAAACAGTGCAAGGCAGTGCAAACCATAAGGAGCATTCCCGACAATCCTCACGGCGGATTTCTGAAAAGCGAAAACTTTATAAGCCCCACTCGAGTTTCCCCAAAATCTAATGCCGTAAGTGAGAAGTGAGTGAATGGTGCCAAAATACACAGTACGAAGGGCTTTGGTTTGCAAGCAATGCCGAAGCTGCCGCAGTGGTTGATATTATCCAATTCTAATTTAATATCATTAATTGAATCACTAAATTAGTTTTCAAAAACATTTATGGAATCAACTAAATTACCTTGATCGCCTCCATTCGTCGACATTTGACTTTTAATATCGTTCAAACCTTGGTGCAACAATGCTTCCAGTTTCTCAATCCTTGACGTGAGATGTTTGTTCTGATTTTTATCGATGGTAGACATATTTCCACGGGTATCAACTGGCATTATACATCTAATAAGCACAAAGTTACCAATACACTCTAACTGGGTAAATAACAGGAGTTTGCAATCAATCTCAGAGAGCGACATAAACACGTCCTACTCAGTTGACGCCATCTTGATTTATCTGAGTTATCACACATTTACAAGCTTTATCTCTATTTTTCAATATTTTCAATTCGTGAATTAGACTATTAGATTCATTTAGTTATCCTAATATACGACGACTATCAAACGAATGTAAGAACTAAACTGAGAAATTTCCAATTATACATTTTAAGAGGACAAATAATATTGATTTCCAATATTTTCTTCGTCGCAAGGGTAACGTAGAACATAAATGGCTTAATTCAATGTTATATACCGGCACTTAAATTATCGATTCCCATCTAGGTTATTATAACATATTATAGTGTTCCGCTTTAGAAATATAATATCAGTTTCCAGGCAATTGATCACCGCTTAAGGTTATCTCAAGTTTGAAGCTCGAGGAGTTTTGGGCTGACACTTAATTTATCACAGCTCATAATTTAAGACACTCCATGTAGTCGCTCACAATTGGATTAAAGCTCATAACAGCTAGGACACGAGAATAAAACGGTGATTAACAAATTTATGATGTGAATGGAGATTTTATCCAAGTCATATTTTTATTATGTCAATATATCTTATTTAGTTTGATTTATTGTAACAAAAATGAAAAGTGAAACTGGAAACTCTTCTAAATCTTGTTATATATACCAAACATCACTAATAAAGAAAATATGAAACACAGGAAACAGAATACTCTAGGTTTTAATTGAATAGCCATTTTGAGGTTCTCAGTCATTATTCTACTATTGTTTAACAAGGACGATGTTATAATTAGGCAGGAATTATACTACGGTTGGTGAATATCTTATAATTTGACCAATAAGAAATTAGACATAACCTCAAAAGACCTGCAAAAGTGAGATTGGATTCATCATCCACCACTTACGTTAGGTAGCATTAGCCCTCTCATTTTTATCTTTCCTCAAAATATACTCAGTGACATTGAAACCCGAATACCCTGTTAAAATCATTTTATTTCGGTAATAATTGGCACACATATCAGCGAGTACGTAATATATATAATATATAAATGATTAGAATGTCACTCCGATCGGGTGAGAATAATAATGTAAGCTGCTGCTCACCAACGTTAATAATAGGTCGAAGCTCCACGATTTTTTACACATTCCCTAATGTCTCTAGGCATACTCATAATCAGGTGATCAATGTCTCCTCACATGACGCCTCTATCTCATGTAGAAAAGCAATTAAAGTTTGAGGAAGACGTAATAAATTTCTTAACCTTTTACCGATTATGTCCCACACATATTAAATTGAGGACCAAACCTGGGGATCTTGGGGGCAAAAGTAGGAGATAGGAGCCTGGTGGAAGTAGTTTAAGGTTTGTTTGGCTATATGTCGCCGAGCGTTATTTTGCTGAAAAGTTGGATTTCCAAGTATCCTGAGGTAAGGAATAAAATGAGGTTCCAATATTTTTTGAATTTGTCGATGTACATTCATATTGACACTGATAAATACTAATGGTAACCTTGAGCAATAAGCAATGGCAACCCATATCATAACTCCAACAGTGCGATGTAAACGCCGCTCAACAGAAAAGAGTTATGACGTTTCCCTCGTCTCCTTCTCACCCTCGCTTGACAATTATGCATATCTAGACAGAACCGGGTGTCCGCACTAAAAACGATAGTGTTCCATTCCTGATTCCACACTAGTCGACTTCAAGGTAACACCAACTGAGGTCGATATGAAAACATCCACGCCTTCTTATCCCTCTATAAACACTTTGCAGTCCAAGGACCCTTTCATGTGCTACAAACCACTGAGTTATGATTGCCACTGGTCTATGAGAAACGATCTTAGGCGACGATATTGGTCCTCTGTTGTCCTGCTGACCCTCCCAGTGCCTCTGACTCTTTGTATTCGGCTTTCTTGGTACCATGCCTCATAACATCGGAGAACAGTATCCACACTCCTGTTTATTATATCAGAAATTTCTCGGAATGACAGCCCAGCTTCCCGAAGACCAACAATTTGATCTCTCTACAACGCTGTTAGCTTCCGATAATTTGCATTTCTTCGCACTCTAGACATGATCACCACTTGTGGATTCTTGAAGACAACGTTTGAAACCACTGTACTTGAATAAATTCTGTATTCTAATACCGGAATGGGCTAAGTTCTTCCAGTATTTACAGTAAAAAAATAATTGAATAAAAACAGGAATGTTCAACTGATGGCGCTCAAATTTTAATTTTGTATTGAAACTTTTATGATAAACATGGACGTGAAATATTTTTGAAATAAAATAATATTTACTGGGTGTTCGGGTTTTTGTATATAAAATAATTTGTGTTGTCCTCATGTGGTACCATATATCACACATATAGTAAATTTTTGTCTTACTGAAAGTGTGTATCCTTCTGTATGGAAGAGGGCTGTTGTGCGGGTATTACCAAAAATTAAACAATCCCAATGAGTTCAAAGATCTTCGCCCAATCAACATATACCCCTATTGTAAAAAATTATAGAGAGAGCCATGAGACTCAAATAAAAGAGCACTTAGCTTCGTTTTCAATATTATCATCAGTTCAGTCGGGTGTTCGTAAGGGATATAGTTGTGCAACTGCTCTTCTTCACATAGTAGATGATATTATTAAGGCTACTGGTGGTGGTAAGTGTACACTACTTATACTGCTTGATTTTAGCAGAGCATTCGACACTATTAATCATGTTTTATTAATCAATATATTACAGTATATAGGGTTTTCAGAAAGTGCTCGCTCATTAGTTAGTAATTATTCAAGAAATAGACCGCAACGTGTCTCACTAAATGGTAAAAACTCTTTTACTTTCGTCGGGTGTACCACAGGGCTCAATATTGGGTCCTTCATTTTTCTAAATTTTTACGTCTCAACTATTGCAAAACATATCTAATTTTAGTACACATTTATACGCAGATGACACCTAACTCTACTATAGCTTTTTCCCGCTGGCAATAGAACGTGCTTGTAATGCTATTAATGCTGACCTTAATGCATTTGTAGAGGCCGCTAAAAATCATTGCCTTTTAATCCACCCTAATAAATCAAAAACTCTCCTATTTGGCTCCATCGTCAAAAGATTTACAATGAGTTTGATGTTAAGATAAATAATGAAAAACTAGCTACGGTCTCGTAAGGTAAAAATTTAGGTGTGATCTTGGATACTGATTTGAGGTTTGAGAAACATATTAACGCGGTACTTCCAAAAATGTACATGTCTTTGAAAACAGTTTATGGCATCAGATATTTTTGCCATATGGCGTAAAAAAACATTATGTGAGACTCGGTGTTTAATTATGCTGATGCTCTATATGGTCCATGTTTAACTGTTCAATATAAAAAGTAAATTCAGAAAATGCAGAATTATTGTCTTATATTAATATTTGGTATCCGAACACGTCGTATCATTTCAAACTTAAAGAAATTGGGTGGTTAAACATGAATAATAGAAAGATATTACATTCGGCGTGTCTCTATCATATCATAATACTTACAAGAAAGCTGTCTTACATACATCGTAAAATAACTTATAGGACAGATATTCACGATCTTAACATTAGAAATAGATGTTTAATTACAGTTCCATTATTTCAATTAGAACTTTTTAGATCGTTTTTCAGATATGTCTATAACGGACTCCCTACAGATCTTGAAAGTTTAAAGTAAGTGTTGCTAAATATCTTTTCACTACTGAAATCTGAACACTCTGTTAATTATCTTATTTTAAAAATTAAAAATTTATCAAGCTATAATTCCTAATCCGAGTCTGGATACCAACTTTATTCAAGCATGTACACTCCTTAAGGTTAAGCGGTAGAGCAGCTTTTATGGTGCTCAATACCTCATAAAAGCTGTACTTTGCCTTTTATTTTCATTAATGAATCTGTCTTTACATTTATTCTATTGTATACATTCATATTTTGAAAATAATAAAGACAATTATTATTATTATTATTTTTTTGTTGTTGATAGAAGGCATCGACTACGTGGTCATTAGCCTTATATATGACTTAAGTATTTACATTTTAGTATAAGTTAAATTAAATTTTGTTATATACATTTATCATTTTCAAATAGGTAATAACTTTTTTTATATTTTTTGTGGTTGTTAAACAAAGTTTTATATCATTTGGAAGCATAATCTGTTGTCGTTTGTTAATATATTTTGGACATTCTAATGATAAATGATCAATTGTTAAAATTGTATTGCATATTTCGCATCTTGGTGGATTTTGTCCTACTAACATGTAGGAGGATGTAAGATGTGTCTCATTCTTGTTAATTTCACTTGTTCCTGTCTCCTTAGTTGCAAATTCGCTGCCCAGGGTTTGACATTAATCTTTAACCTTCTCAGTTTTGACACATGTTGATTCCATTGTTCTTGCCATGTTGACATAATTTTCAGTTTCATTAAATTTTTGTAGTCTTCTGATCTTATTGGGATATCTTCTGGTTGATTATTTAGTGCTCCTTATGCGGCAACATCAGCATACTCGTTACCAGCTATACCAATATGACTTGGTATCCACACAAATATAACTTTTTTTCCGACAGTCTCCAATATAGTGTTATGAATGTTTCTAATTAGGGGGTCGAGATTGGAGTTGTTTTCCAATGCCTTCAGTGAGCTACGCGAATCGATACATATTATACTGGTAGCATGATTTCTATTTTCTATGTATTTCAAAGATTCCCCAATGGCGAATAGCTCTGTGGTGAACACTGTAGTAGTTTCTGGTAATGTCCGAGATATAGTTATATTCTCAGTGTAGAAAGCACATCCAGCACTATCATTACCTTTTGAGCCATCCGTGTAAATAATTTTGCTATTTGGATACGAGTCTATATTATTATTATTTTTGTGTGGAAAAACCTTTAAAAGGCGCTTGGCGTAAAAGTTGTAGGTTGCCAAACAGTGTGGGATTTGTACCTCACTAAAAACTTACCCAACTTACCCATAAGGAGCATCGACTACTGGGGTCATTAGCTCTTGTTACTACATTTTATATATGTTACTACATTTTATATTTTCAGATTTTGTTGAATAGTTTGATGCACTTCATATATTCTAAGGTGTTCTTTATATTTTCGTTTTTCAGGTTCTCTTCGAGTTGGTGTTTTATGTCACATTGATGTCTTTGTGCATTGAATGTGTGACATTCATTGATAACATGAATTACTGACATAATCACATTACACTGATCACAAATTGGTGCTGGGTCGCCTTTCAGAAGATGTTGATGGATGAGACTTGTGTGTCCTGTACGAAGTCTAAATGCTTTAACGGTTTGTAACCTACTCAACCCTGTGGATTCATACTTCTTCTTCACCTCCGGTTCTAGCCTACGGAGTAAGGTATTTGTTTCATCCCATATAGCTTGCCATTCGTTAATAATTTTTCTTTTTAGATTATTTATAAAATCAGTTTTTCTGACTGCTTCGTTATTGGCTGATTGTTCGTCACTTTGATTATCAACAAAAATCTTAGGGAATTCAACGTCTATAGTTCTCAAGTACTCAAGATACCTTATTGCAAGGGGGCGAGTGATGATGCCTCTATTGTCGTATTCATTAATATTTGGGAATAAAAATTGGTTATTAGGATTTTTAGTATTTAATTTACCTCTTGTGAAGTATGATGTTTGAAGGATTAATCTTCGTTGCTCTAGTGGCATTAGACCGGATTCACAATAAAGACTTTGAACAGGGGTCGTCGGAAATGCTCCCAGACAGTAACGTATTCCTAAATTTTGAATTTTATTCAATCTGTTCAAATGACTCTTTCTCGCAGAGGAATAAACAATGCTGCCATAATCTATCTTGGACAATATTAAAGCTTTGTATATTATAAGAAGGCTTTTTGGATCAGCTCCCCATTTTGTATGTGACAAGAGTATATTAAGGGATTCTCTACATTTCGTGTTGATAAGTTCTAAGTGTTCATGCCAGTTTAATTTTTTATCAAATACTAAACCCAGGAATTTAATAGTATCGACGCAGGTTATGATGTTGTCCTTTAAATATAAGAGTGGATCGTAATGGGGTTTTCTGAGTCTACAGAAATGTACGCATTTTGTTTTTTCTTCAGAGAATTTAAAACCAATTTTTTCTCCATTTTCAATAATCTTATTGATTGGTGGTTGCAGTGTACGTGTAATGTCTCCCACTTTTTTACCGCTGAAAAAAATTGCAACGTCATCGACATAGAGACATTTATTGATTTTTTGATCGACGCCTCTACAAATTTCGTTTATAGCGATTGCAAACAGAGTACAACTAAGTGTTGATCCTTGCGGTACGCCGTTTTGCAGTGTCCTACTTGTTGAAAATTCATTTGCAACTCTAACTTTGATACGTCTATTCACGAGAAACGATTTTATGAATAATGGTAGTTTTCCTATTAGTCCAAATTTTGACAATTTATCCAGGATTGCATGCCGCAACGTCATGTCGAAAGCGCCTTTAATATCAAAGAAAACAGCTATTAGGTGTTCTATTTTTCTAAAAGCTTCTTGAATGAAGTGTTCCAGTAAAACTAAGTGATCTATCGTTGATTTTTTCTTTCTATATCCCGCTTGGTAGGAAGCTAGTAAATTATTTTTTTCTAGATAATCTTGAAGTCTGTTGTTTACCATCCTCTCGACTAGTTTTCCTAAGCAGCAGGTGAGACTAATGGGGCGATATCCTGATGGCGATAACCTACTTTTATTAGGTTCAGGTATGGGAACGATTACAGCTTCTTTCCAGGAATCCGGGTAGGTATTTTAATTCCAAAGTTTGTTGTAGACCTTTAAAAGCGTTTCTTTGGTTTCTGGTGTCAAGTTTTGGAGCATATCATTTGAAATTGTATCTATAGCTGGAGCACCGATTTTAGATTGCTGAAGAGCTCCACTTAATTCTTCCATGCTAAATGGTAGATTGTAGTATAAATCATTGTCTGTTGAAAAATCTATACTTGCTTCCGAGCTGTTTTTTGTTTGTAGGAAGTTTTCATCATAATTTTCGTTGCTGCTGATTCTTTCAAAGTGAGAGGCCATTATGTTCGCTATTTCCACTGGTTCTTCAGTTATTATTCCACTTTCCATTTGTAAGGAGGTAATTGTATTGTTAGTGGTATTGCCTGACACTGCTTTAACTTTTTTCATACTGTATTTATTTCGGTATCTGGTGTAATTGTTGTTGTGTATTGATTTCAAGTATCTCTTTTGTTTTTAAGTATTATTTTTCTAGCCATCGCTCTAATCTTTTTAAATGCTATTAAATTTTCAGTGGTTGGGTACTTTTGGAACTTGTTTAGAGCCGCTTTTTGAAGATTAATGATATTTTTGGTTTCTTCATTCCACCTAGGTACGGCTTTTTGAATCGGTTTGCTTCCTGATTTTGGGATACTACTGTTTGCTGCTGTAATAATGCAATTTTGTAATTTCCTGTACACTCGGCTGTGTCGGTGGTCTTAATGAATTTTTGAATGTTTCCCAGTTAGCTTTGGCTCTATTCCATTCAATGGGTACTGGATGTATGATTCTCTGTTTTCCTAGCTGGATGCATATCGGAAAATGGTCGCTATTGTGTAGATCATTATCAACACTCCAAGTAAGTTTTGACAATAAATCACTGGCTGCTATCGTTAAATCTATTGCAGAAAAGTTGTTTGATTTTGTGTTGAAATGTGTTTTGGATCCTGTGTTAATAATAAGCTAAATCATCTCTTTCTAACCATTTTTCCATAATACGACCTTTGGTATCTGTTTTTATTGAGCCCCAAAGTGCATTGTGGGAATTGAAATCTACCATTACTATATATGGAGAGGAAAGCTGCTCAATAGTACGGTCTATTTGTTCGACTGTGTAAGTCGTGTCTGGAAAGTATATATTACATAATGTTATATTCACAGGACTGATAATTTTTATTGCAACAGCTTGTAGTTCGGTAATAATGTTTATCTCCGAGAATACATCTTTTCTTGCAAAAATTGCAACTCCTCCATTTGCTCTATTTTCATAAATAACTTCATGTCTAGCTGCTGAATACCCTTTAAGAGAGTATGGTTGATTAGGTTTGAGGTGCGTTTCTTGAAGGGAAAGACACATAGGATCATGTTCTTGCAATAACTGTTTTATGTAGCAATAGTTATTTATACATCCTCTACAGTTCCATTGAATTCGTTTATCCAGTTTATACATTTAATATATTTATATATATATATATATATATATATATATATATATACGTATGAATTTTATATATAGTATATTGCAAGCTTGATTTTTGTATATGAATGTGGATATATTATAATATAGATAAAACGACTTCATTAAAAATAGTATAAATAGAATAAGTAAAAATGAAAATTAATCAATGCAGATACAGAATGGATTATATTTGGCAATTTTATAGTTGTGTTAATCACTGGTCTTTTTACGAGGAACGCCCTTGGGCCAACCTTTCTTGTTTCGCCGGGTGGATTTGATCTGGGGATCATCTTCATCAGAGGTAGTTTCTACATGGCTTCGATCTCGTTTTCTTTGTTCTGATAGATTAGATATATTTGTAGAGACTGAATCTGATCTGTCTCTGTGAGAATATTCAGGGGGTCTTTCTGGTGTTTTGAATGTCTGTTTATTGATTAAATTAGTGATTGTTTCTTGAATTGATTGAATGATTTGAGGTAGTATGGCGGTTAGGTCGATAGTGTTTGATACTGGAGTGATTGTGGCAGAGGTGGAGGGGGTTGTCGTTTTTTTTGATTCATTATTGACGCAGCAGCATAGGATTGGTTTGGTTTTGGTGTTCGAATTTGAACAATTCTTTTTGCTTCAGCATATGATACTTTGTCAGTAACTTTACCTTTTTGTATGGCAGATTCTTTCTTATATTTTGGACATCCCTTATAAACTGATGAGTGGGGACCGCCACAGTTGACACATTTTTTAGGGTCTATGCAAGGGTTATCCCCATGTGGAGCTTTTCCACATACACATACAGCAGCGTTTTTGCAATTGTTGGCCGCGTGGCCAAGGTTCTGGCATTGAAAACATCTTATTGGGGGATGAATGTACGGTCTAACGGGTAATTTATAGTAAGCTGCTTTTATTTCACTTGGAAGTTTTGGCTCATTGAATGTCAAGACGTGTAGGGGGGTTTCTATCAGGGTATTGTTTTTCTTTGTCTTTAATCTTCTTACATCTATCACGCCTATTAGTTTTAGTTCTTCTTTAATTTCCTCGATGGTAGTGTTGAGAAAGTCTCTACAGTAAACAACTCCTTTTGGTTGGTTGAGGCTGGGATGAGGTAGAACTTCAATATTAAAATCGCCAAATTTGGTTATATCTAAGAGCCTCCTGACATTTTTACGAGAAGGAACCAGGGCAAGTTCACCACCGTAACCTCGCTTGTCTGTGGACCTTTATGTCCCTGTTTACCTGGAAGTTGAGTTCCTGGCAAATTATCCGCACTTGAGGTAGCGGGTACACCGTTTTTAGTTTTTGTCTTGTCTTTATCCATCCCTTTGTTTTCCAGCGCTTCGTGTGGCAGGGGGCGGGTCGATATAGCTGGGAGCGGGTATACCCTCGGATGCAATCCGCAATTCTACCCCAGTTCCTCGGGGCCCAGCCACCGCTTAACCGGTTACGGAATACACGGACGAACTGGCACTCGCCCGGAGCAATGCAGAAATCGGACTTCTGCATCCACGCCACACTTCCTGATCAGGGCCCGAAGGGGCTGGCTCCTGCCCCAGCGTCATAGTCACACTTCGGCAGAGCAAGCTCGCAAGCTCACATCAGCTCCAGTAGAGCACTCCCCGCGGGCCAAGACGCCGAGACGATCATAATTTCCTTGTTGTTGCCAGGTTGTCATCAAGGCTCCGCCCGTGGTTTCATTCCGGGGTTGTTAGTTCCCAGAACGAAAGTAGTTCTCCCTTCTCGCGTTTGCTTATCTGCTGTTGATCCGCCACCGTGGGTTGGTTACCCGATCTTGGATCTCCAGAGATAGTTACCAGGGTCTGCCGACGTAGAGGTGCGAGTAGGAATTGGTTGGAGAGGCTGTTAGAGTCGCATCAGTACCCTTTAGACCCCTATTATTATTATTATTATTATTATTATTATTATTATTATTATTTTCCTTTTTGTGTCACCGGATTTACACCCGGCGTGTTTCCACGACAGTCGGCCTCAACAGCAAGACTTTCGTTGTGTGTCACTATTCTAGAAATGACCTAACAATGTTTGTCGCATCCAGGATTACAGATTTTTGCATTAATCGGTAGGTTGACTCAGGAATATCAATGTCTTTGAGGGAAGTACTTAGTTTCTTGGGAATTAGCCCCATACAGGATAAAACAACTGGAATGATCTTGACTTCTTTAAGATTCCACAATTCTTTCATTTCGGTCCTTAGCTCGGCGTATTTGCTTAGTTTTTCATTGTATTTGCTTTCTGTGTTAGAATTATTTGGGATCGATATGTCAATAAGCAGAGCTTGCTTGGATTGTTTATTAATGACTGTGATGTCCGGCCTGTTGTGTCGTACTGTTACGTCCGTCATGATAGTTTTATCCCAGTAGATCTTAACATACTGATTTTCGATAACTGGAGGGGGCTTATATTTGTAATATGGCTCGTTGTTTTGTGGATCTAGGTTAAGTTTTTTCAGTACTTCTAGGTATACTACTGTGGCAACTTTGTTGTGTCGTTCCAGATATTTAGTTTCAGCTATGCTTTGGCAACTAGAAAGAATGTGTTCAATCGTTTCTTGACTTCTGTTGCACTTTCTGCACCTATCTGTTGGTATTTCTTCCTTCAAGATATACTTTTGGTAATTCCTCGTTTTGATAACCTGATCTTGTATACCAAACATAAAACCTTCAGTTTCTGGGAACAGCGTTCCAGTTTTAAGCCATTCAACCGATTTAGCTTGATTTATCGTGTCTTTCTGTAAATCAATAATGAATCTTCCGTGCAATTCTTTTGAACGCCAATTTCTAATTTTATCTTCCTCATTTCGTGTATTAAAGGGCGTAAAGTTTTCCATGCTTAAGTTTAAAGGTGTATAACCCGTATCTGTTTTCACTATGGCTTTATGAAGTTGACTATTTTGGTGGCGGAAAAAACTCCTCAAGCCTGAAATTTGCTGAGTGCAAGCTTCCACAACATCTTTTATTCCTCTACCTCCTTTTTCTCTAGGTAAATTTATCCTTTCGACGGACGCTTTTGGATGGTGTTTTCTATGTTTTGTTAGCTCGGTTCTAATCTTTCTGTTTACTGCTTCCAGGTCCGTTTGAGTCCATTTAATTATTCCGAAGGAGTACTGAAGAGCGGATATGGCGTAGCTATTTATGGCCGTGGTAAGGTTTCTTGAATTAAGCTTACTTTTTAAGAGGTTGTAAAGGCGTTTTTCGAATTCGGTGGTTAATATAGCTTTTATTTCTTTATGTTCTATCTTGTGTGTCTGAAGGATTCCTAAGTACTTGTAGGGTTTATCTGTCATGGCTTCAATATATTTGCCTGGCTCTAGTTCTATAGGTTCTCCTTCTTTTAGCTTTCCCTTTTCAACCGATACAGTTTGGCATTTTTCCATACCAAACGACATTCCGACCTCTGTTCTCCACTGGTGCATGAGTTTTAAGTTGGATTCTAGGTGTTTTTTGCACGCGGCATATAGTTTCAGATCATCCATAAAGAATAGATGACTTATGGTTGTTGAGTTTCGATCCGCTCTAATAGTTGCTCCATATCCTGTGTGGTTTAGGCCACGTGATAATGGGTTTAAACACAAGCAGAACCATAGAGCGGAAAGTGTATCTCCTTGAAAGATTCCTCTTTTAATACTGATAGATTCAGTTTCTAGTTCTGTGTGATTTAGGTTAATTTTGAGTTTTGTTTTCCAATTACTCATAGTACTTTTTAAAAACCTAACCACCACAGGGTGTATATTGTAAATTTCCAAAGATTTTATTAACCAACTGTGGGGCACTGAGTCGAAAGCCTTCCGATAGTCTATATAAGCCATGTATAGATTTCGGTTCTTCTTTCTGATTTGTTCCAATATCACATTATCCATTGTTATTTGTTCCTTGCAGCCCATATAATTTCTTTTGCACCCTTTCTGCTCCTCAGTTAGAATATCATTAGTTTCTAGGTATGCGTACAGTTTATCACATAGTGCTGCAGTGAAGATTTTGTACATTGTAGGAAGGCACGTGATGGGTCTATATTGAGAAGGATCTTGGGTTTGATCAGATTTTGGAAGAAGATAAGTTACACCATTTGTAAGGAAGTCTGGTAGTTGGTCAGGGTTTCTTAGAGCGATATTAAATTGGTTGATCAGGTGATGATGGGTAGCCGTAAGTTTTTTGTACCAAAAATTTTGGATACCGTCGTTCCCTGGTGCTTTCCAGTTGGCCAAGTTTTTTATTACCTTTTTTAGATCTTGTAATGTAAATATTATTTCTTCCATATGTAGATGGTTGTTGTTCTGAATTTCTGTTTTGATCCAAGGTGTATTTTCCTGGTGTTCGATTTCCTTCGACCACATTCCTTCCCAAAATGTCTGTAAGTCCTCCTTCTTTGGCTGTTGTCCTTTAGAACCAGGTTGTTCGTTAAACGATCTATAGAAGCCCTTCTGATTTTTTGAAAAGAAGTTGTTTTGGATTTTGCGTTGGTAGCTCTCCTGATATCTTTTTAATCTTTTAGAAGCAACTGCAAGTTTTTGTTTCCAGGTATCTAAGGTATCATCTATAATTGTTTTTATTTCATTTGTTGTTTTTCCTTCCAGTTGTTGTTTAATCTGGACCGGGATTTTATTTAGCAGCTTTTTGGATTTTTGCCCATTTGCTATTTGTTGAATTCTACCAATTTCCTTTCTTAAATTCTCGATTTTGGTACTAAGTCTTTGTTCCCATCTCGGTTTTTGAGGCGTATGTGTCTTAGGTGCTTTTAGTATTTTTTGTTTGTTGGCTTTGATTGTTGCTAAAGCTGCGCAATACACGTGAAGATGTATTTCCTCGAGGTTCATATCTGCATCCAATTGACATTCCAGAATTTGATTAGCAATCCCTAAGAGAGAGTGCGTGTTTGGAGTATAAATGAGTTTTGGTAGCGCCGGCCTGCTGGCAGGGTCGGATCCTCTGAATTCAGTAAGATGTTGTTGGTAGTTTTCTTCCCATAATGTTTGACGGTTGATTACTGAGGGTCGAAGACTTAATAGTGGTAGGTCAGCTTCAGGTCCTCTACTTTCTTGTTCCTGAGTGTCTGGGGTCTCATTTATAGGCTGTTGATTAATCTCCCTCTCCACCTCTGCCCTTATTTGTTCGATTGCAGGTAGAGGTATTAGGTTATTTCTTATGATAGCTCTACGTTGATCTGCTATTCGTTGTTCTGAGAGGTGATTTAGGTGTGGCATTTTCTCAATGAAGTGATTATGCAGTCGCATGCGGTACATCGTCATATCAGTCTCCAGTGCCGTAACTGTGAAAAACGAACGTATTACTTGTTTGTTGGTTTCATTGTCCCATTTCATACGTCGTCTTTCTGATTGTGCCTGATTTGGATCAGTGGGTGCGACAGGCTGTCGCACAACACGTCTCCGAGGCGCCGTAGGTTCAAGCGGTTGATGGGGTACGTTTCGATGAGCGGTGCCCCCACCATTCTCATCTACATGCTGGACATCCTGACGGTTCCGATTGGAAGGACCAGCATCTAATCCTTCCCCGCCCGAGTAACGATTTCTTCGTGTGTTGAAAGCACTTTTTTTTCACACCATACGGGATGCTACCCCGCGTGGTGGTGGTTCTCCCTCTCGCGTTAGCCCATCTGCTGCAGATCCGCCACCGGGGATGGTTACCCGATACCGAATCTCCAGAGATAGTTACCGGGGCCACCGACGTGGAGGTGCGAGCAGGAATTATTATTATTATTATTATTATTATTATTATTATTATTATTATTATTATTATTATTATTATTATTATTATTATTATTATTATTTTATTATAGAGCATCGACTGCTTAGGTCATTAGCTCTTCTAATTTGGAGGAGGGAAAACTCATGTTCTCCGACCTATAATCGGGTAGTGTTGGACTCCTTAATGGCCTACCAACCAAAAACCTCCCCCAACATTTGAGGCTACACTTTTAAATTCTCAAATACAAATTGATCGCTTCTAGGAAATTTAGGAGCTTAATTTGCTGGTCTGTTGTTGACGTGCATGACTTAACATCTTTTGCAATCCCCATATCTAGACGGTTACGAGAAAGCAGTGGGTATTCAACTATTAGATGACTTATGGTGATTTGTCTTCCGCATTCACAGACAGGTGGGTTTCTACCGAGAAGAAAGTGAGAGCTGGTCTGGTTAGTATGCCCAATTTTTATCCGGGTAATTACCACTTTATCCCTACGTTTTTGAAGTTTGTATTCTGTTGGTTTGAGTTGTATGTTTGCTTGTATTTGTTTTAGGAAGTTATTATTTACAGTCCATTCTTCTTGCCACTTGTCCATAATTTTTTCTTTTATGCTCTTCTTCTGTTCTTCTAGGCATTCATCATTTGCCTCTGTGCTGATATTTAGAGAGGACAGTAAGAGTGATGTTCTTATAGGAAGTGATAGACTGCTAATTCGTTGGGTATGGAAAGGTGTCGCTGGTGCAGATAGTGTTTCATGAACTGGATTTGTAGGGTTGTTAAGAATTTTACAGTAGTAATTTGACATTAAGTTTTGCCTTCTGTACCGAAGTGGTGTTACTCCTCCTTCACAGCATAATGAAAGGTAAGGGCTTGTTCTGTATGCACCTAGAGCTAATCTTATGGCAGTACTTTGAATATGCTCCAGTACTTTCAAGCTAGATTCACTTCCCGAGCCGTAAATGATGGACCCGTAATCCATTTTTGATAATATGTACGTCTTGTAAAAATTTATCACTACAATTGTATCAGATCCCCAATTGATATTGGCTAAGGTTTTTAAGATATTTAACCTTTTTTTACAATTCACTGCAAGCTCTTTTATATGGTCTTGCCAAAGAAGTTTCTTGTCAAAAATGAGACCCAGGAATTTGGTAGATGTTTCAATCTGGATATTATTTCCATACAAGTACAGCATGGGTTCAGGATGACTTCTCTTTTGCTTGCAAAAGTGTATGCAATGTGTTTTAGCTACCGATATTTTAAAACCGTTGTTTTCCGAATGCTCTACGATGGCATCTATGCTATTCTGTAATGTGCTGACTATATCTTCCATAAGCGGCGAGGAGTGAAATATCGCCAGATCATCGACATACAGACTTTTTTGTACTCTTTCGCTTACAACATTTGACAAGCCGTTGACAGCTACCAAGAATATAATTACACTCAAGTTTGCCCCTTGAGGGATTCCATTTTCCATATAATGCGTTCGTGATATTTCCATTCCAACTCAAACGCTTAACTTCCTTTCACTTAGGTAGCTTCGAACAAATTTCGGCAAGTTGCCACGAAAACGCCATGTATCTAATGTTTTCAAAATCCCGTATCTCCATGTTGTATCATAGGCTTTTTCGATATCGAAGAATATTGCTACCGTATGTGATCTCTCAGAAAAACTTTTTTTTATGTAGTTCTCCATTAATACGAGTTGGTCGACAGTGGATCTTCCTTTACGGAAGCCCATTTGATAATTTGATGATAGTTTTTCTTTTTCCAGATGTTGCAGTATTCTTACGAAAACCATTTTTTCTAGTATTTTACCTAGACAACATGTTAGTGAGATGGGTCGATAGCTAGATGGAATTTTTGCATCTTTTCCAGGTTTTGGGATTGGTATTATAATTGCATTCTTCCATTGTGTGGGGTAAGTACCGTTGATATATATTTTGTTAAATAAATTCAATATATATATATATATATATATATATATATATATATATATATATATATATATTCTATTATTTTCAGGTAAGCGCCTAAGGAGTTCAAAAGGGATCTCATCACTACCTGGTGCTGAATTGTTGGTGGTTGATATTGTTTCCTCAAGTTCCTCTAAGCTGAATGGTTTAGTATATAGTATGGTTTCTCGTGTTTCGAAGTTTATCGTTATGCTTTCCTGTATGGTCTTAAGTTGTACAAAATTTGGGTTATAATTATTGGTGGCACTTACTGTTGCAAATGATTTGGCAAGTTCTTCTGCTATATTATCTTCGCCCGTAATTTCTCTACCGTTTATAATTAATAAGGGTGAGGTCACTTTGAAGCTATATCCCTTAATTTTTCTAATCTTTTCCCAAATTTCTTTTGTTGGGGTATTTAAGTCGATTGTACCGACATAATCTTTCACGATTCTCTTTTGCTTTCCACCATAAGAAAACGGGCTTTGGCTCTGAGTCTTTTGAAGTTAATCATGTTATCGTTGCTCGGCATTCTCGTAAATAAATTGAAGGCTCTTCCCTCACTTTTAATGGCCTCTTCCAATTCTGGGTTCCACCAAAGTACTCTTCTTTTTTTTACCAAACCACTTATTTTAGGTATACTTAAATTAGCAGTATTTTGGATGGCATTGGTTAATTCGTCTACTTGCTCCATGATTGATACTCCTGTTATGTTTTGCGAATCTAAAGTATTTCCATAAATTTTCCAGTCAGCTTTATCGAAAAGATATTTTTGTCTACGCCTTTGAAATAGCAGATAAAATCTGCTATTTCAATGGATAGAGGAATATGATCTGAATTTCATTCTTCATTGACGTACCAGTAGAATTTGTGTGCGATTTGTGCTGACGCAATGGTTAGATCGATTGAAGTCATATTGTTTGATCTTAGATTGAGATATGTTCCTTCTCCTGAATACAAAATGATCAGGTCTCGTTCATTTATTATATCCTCTAGGATTCTACCTACTGGGCATTTTTTCGTCGAACCCCATAGTTCATTATGTGAATTAAAATCACCCAACAGAAGGAATGGCTCCGGTAATTGTCTAATACAGTTTCGTAATTCTGCCGGTGTCCAGTTTACATCGGGAAGACACATACTACAAATGGTCATTTTGAAGGGAAAAAGTATGGATATTGCGATAGCTTGAAGGTTTGTGTTGAAAGGAATGTTCTTTCACAAACGTTATTACCCCGCCTCTAGCACGTCTATCATGTATGACGTCTAAGCTGGCAGATTCATAGCCTCTTAAATTAAAATGTTCTCCTTGTTTCAGATGTGATTCTTGTATGCAGATGAGGAGAGGTGTTTTACTGAGAATCGAGCTCTTCAATTCATGGTAGCGCGTTTTACACCCGTTGCAGTTCCATTGTAGTATATTTTCATTTAGAGCCATGAGATATTAAGTTTGCGTTATATGCATTGAAAGATGAAGAGCTGCGTGAGTTTAAAATTGAGTATAAATAAAATTTATAAATGGATAAAATGTGTGAATAGATAAAAAGTAAAATAAATGAAGTATATAAATAAATAAAATTTATGACTAAAGAGGATGTATAAATAAATAAATAGCACAAGACTAGAATAGACGAATTTATATTACAGGTTTGAATCCGAAGCCAAAGGCTCTTGGCCCGGAAGTTGTATTTCTATATCTATACCAGTTTGAGGTTTTCTTGGCTTGCCTTTAGGCCAACCTTTCTTTTTCTTTTTATTTTGCTGAATATCAAAACCGTCTTCAGTGGTAATAGATTCAATATCAGAGGTCTCCGAAAGATGGCGTTTGGATCACTGGGAATGGCTCTGGGATTCTGACTGACTAGCATTATAGTTTTCAGATGCGAGAGATTGATATGGGTGTAAAGGTCTTTTCATTATTTTTAGTGTTATATCGAAATTGTCTCTGAGAGCATTCATAAGGGACGGAATTAAGTCATTAACCAAGTCTTTTATAGAAGTATTTGCTACAGTAGAGGCTACCTGGGCATAAGAAGTATTTGGTCGAGGAACACTTATTTGTGTTCTTTTTCTTGCTGCAAAATACGAAATATTTTCTTCAACTTTTATTTCCTGAATTGCCTTCTCCCGTTTAAAAACTGGGCAATTTTTAGAGGTTGAAACGTGAGCTCCTTCACAATTAACACATGTTACAGGGGGTTCGCACGGGATTCCTGTATGTAGTGGTTTTCCACATATACACACCTGTTCTTTGTCGCAAGACAGGGATGTGTGACCAAATTTCTGACACTTAAAGTATCGAAGTGGAGATGGTATATATGGGCGTACTTTTAGTAGGTAAAATACAACTTTGATGTCTTTCGGAAGTTTCGGAGTGTCAAAAGTTAAAATGTGGTTCGAGGTTTCAATAAGTTCTCCATTTCTTTTTGTTTTTATTCTTCGAACTTCTAATATACCTTGGCCCTTCAGTTCTTCTAAAATTTCTGCTTCTGTACAGTTCATCAGATCTTTACAGTTGATTACTTCCTTGCAAAAATTTAAACGTTGGTGTGGTTTTACTTCAATGTCATAATCTAGTAACTTTTTCATTCCACTACTTGTTTTCGATTGGTTTGCAGTCGCTGTTTCAACGAGTAATCCATCTTTTATTTTTCGTACGTTTTTAACCTGTCCTACTATTGAATACATTGCTCTATTCATTTGAAAGGGGCTGACTTTTGAAAAGTCTCCTTCCTTCCTCTTTACGACCAAGAACCGGGATGTTGTTCCCGTCTCCAGGTTCGTATTTTTATGGTGCTGAGTAAAGGCAGCGGCAGTTATAGCACCCCTAACTGCAGCTGGTTCTGGCGTATCGAATTTTGGTTTCATGTAGATCCCACGAGTAGGGCAGAAATAACAAGTCCGGCAGGGCAGTGTTTCCATACCCTGCTAAGGCTAAATACATTGAGGGGTCGCCTGGTATCTCAATGGCATCGTTCGCAGCCTCTCTGTCGTGGGGCTATTCACCGATCGACACGATTGCTTCCATCTTCGGATCCGAATTTTTTATTGAGGTTCACTCCTCTGGACTCTTCTGTCTAGGTTACCATACCATAGCCGAGGGTTCCAGTTTTTCGGCACCGGAAACTCGCTCGTTCCCCATATCTGGTCAGGACTTGCCAGTGTGTTCGGATGTAACTTGGGCATGCTGGATCTTCTACTGGCATTTGTTGGTGCTATCACATCAGCATAAATAGCCCCACCAGTGCCCCTCTGACCATTTCTGAGCTGTTTTTTAGTTTCACTCCTCCCTTCCCGTCCTTGCGGCTCGAGGAGGGAGGAAGGTACTCAGCCACTCCACCAACGACAAGGTCTTACAGCTCCTAGGAGGGTATTATTATTATTATTATTATTATTATTATTATTATTATTATTATTATTATTATTATTATTATTATTATTATTATTATTATTATTATTATTATTATTATCATTATTTTCCCTTTTGTGTCACCGGATTTACACCCGGCGTGTTTCAACGACAGTCGGCCTCAACAGCAAGACTTTCGTTGGGTGTCACTATTCTAGAAATGACCTAACAATGTTTGTCGCATCCAGGATTACAGATTTTTGCATTTTTTTATTATTATTATTATTATTATTATTATTATTATTATTATTATTATTATAAAAAAGGCGACTTGGACTATGCCAATAATTTTAGACCGATTTCCATCGTTCCCATTATATCCAAAAATTTTGAAATGATCATCAACCACCGGCTTCTAAAATTTCTTGAGCTTCATTCCATCGTTTCTCCTCATCAATTTGGTTTTACAAAGAATGTCCCAACAATCAGTGCTCTTGCAAAGGTGATTGGGACCGTGGTCGATGGCCTTGAGGAGCGTCACGGTACTTCTGCTGTTCTGTGCGATCTCGCCAAGGCGTTTGACTGCGTGGACCATTCTCTTTTGCTTGCCAAAATTAAACATTACAGCATTCGTGGTTTACCATTGGTGCTCATTGGCTCTTACCTTGCCGATAGGACCCAGTATGTCAGCTTTGATGGGCGTGAATCAGTTAATATGCCAATCAGATTTGGAGTTCCACAGGGTTCAGTCTTGAGACCCTTACTGTTTCTAATATTTATTAATGACTTGCCGTTAACCGTTAACGGATGTACTTGTATTTTATATGCTGACGACACGACACTACTTTATGATGAAGATGAGTCTGATGAATCTGAACAGCATTAGCAAAAAATTGATTTGTGGCTAATAAACTGCAATTGAATGAAAGCAAGACCGTCAAAATCACTTTCACCTCGGACAAGCTTCCTCATTAGTCACAACCAGTTAAGCTTCTTGGGTTGACACTTGACTCGAGTCTTACCTGGTCTGCTCAAATTGAAGCCTTGTGCTCTGCGGTGTCTTCGCAAATTTACGCACTGCGACAGCGTCGGCATTGCTTGCAAACCAGAGCCCTTCGTACTGTGTATTTTGGCACCATTTACTCACTTCTCACTTACGGCATTAGATTTTGAGGAAACTCAAGTGGGGCTTATGAAGTTTTCGCTTTTCAGAAATCCGCCGTGAAGATTGTCGGGAATGCTCCTTATGGTTCGCACTGCCTTGCACTGTTTAGGGGGTGCAGGATTTTGCCGGTTCCTTGTCTGCACATTTATGAAACGTTAGTATTGGTTCACAAAAATAGATCCAATCATAATTCGTACTATAATATTCATACCTACGGCACGAGGAATGCGGTGGATCTTGTGGCCCCTTTCTCTAGGCTTAGGACTACCCAGGCGAATAAACTAAATGTTGAGTTTCACAATGTTTTTAATAGTTTTTATAGAGATCTCGATCTCCAAAATAAGAGTCTTCGTGAATTTTGTAAATTCGCTAAGATGTTTTTATTGGAACATTGTTTTTATTGGAACATTGTTTTTATTGTATCGAAGATTTTTTAAAATTTACGCCCAGAGACCGTCGTTGTTAATTTTATTTATTAGTTGATGTTTTATTTATTTTAACCCAGTTTTAAATTATTGTTATTTTTCTTTTATGAATTGTTTCAAATATTGTTTCATTCCTTTCATGATGACTGACTTCAAACATAATGCATATTTATTATTATTATTATTATTATTATTATTATTATTATTATTATTATTATTATTATTATTATTATTATTAATATTATTATTATTATTATTATTTTCCTTTTTGTGTCACCGGATTTACACCCGGCGTCTTTCAACGACAGTCGGCCTCAACAGCAAGACTTTCGTTGGGTGTCACTATTCTAGAAATGACCTAACAATGTTTGTCGCATCCAGGATTACAGATTTTTGCATTAATCGGTAGGTTGACTCAGGAATATCAATGTCTTTGAGGGAAGTACTTAGTTTCTTGGGAATTAGCCCCATACAGGATAAAACAACTGGAATGATCTTGACTTCTTTGAGATTCCACAATACTTTTATTTCGGTCCTTAGCTCGGCGTATTTGCTTAGTTTTTCATTGTATTTGCTTTCTGTGTTAGAATTATTTGGGATCGATATGTCAATAATCCTTCCAGCTGTTGTTTAATCTGGACCGGGATTTTATTTAGAAGCTTTTTGGATTTTTGCCCATTTGCTATTTGTTGAATTCTACCAATTTCTTTTCTCAAATTCTCGATTTTGGTACTAAGTCTTTGTTCCCATCTCGGTTTTTGAGGCCTACGTGTCTTAGGTGCTTTTAGTATTTTTTGTTTGTTGGCTTTGATTGTTGCTAGAGCTGCGCAATACACGTGAAGATGTATTTCCTCGAGGTTCATATCTGCATCCAATTGACTTTCCAGAATTTGATTAGCAATTCCTAAGAGGGAGTGCGTGTTTGGAGTATAAATGAGTTTTGGTAGCGCCGGCCTGCTGGCAGGGTCGGATCCTCTGAATTCAGTTAGATGTTGTTGGTAGTTTTCTTCCCATAATGTTTGACGGTTGATTACTGAGGGTCGAAGACTTAATAGTGGTAGGTCAGCTTCAGGTCCTCTACTTTCTTGTTCCTGAGTCTCTGGGGTTTCATTTATAGGCTGTTGATTAATCTCCCTCTCCACCTCTGCCCTTATTTGTTCGATTGCAGGTAGAGGTATTAGGTTATTTCTTATGATAGCTCTACGTTGATCTGCTATTCGTTGTTCTGAGAGGTGATTTAGGTGTGGCATTTTCTCAATGAAATAATTATGCAGTCGCATGCGGTACATCGTCATATCAGTCTCCAGTGCCGTAACTGTGAAAAACGAACGTATTACTTGTTTGTTGGTTTCATTGTCCCATTTCATACGTTGTCTTTCTGATTGTGCCTGATTTGGTTCAGTGGGTGCGACAGGCTGTCGCACAACACGTCTCCGAGGCGCCGTAGGTTCAAGCGGTTGATGGGGTACGTTTCGATGAGCGGTGCCCCCACCATTCTCATCTACATGCTGGACATCCTGACGGTTACGATTGGAAGGACCAGCATCTAATTCTTTCCCGCCCGAGTAACGATTTCTTCGTGTATTGAAAGCACTTTTTTCTCACACTATACGGGATGCTACCCCGCGTGGTGGTGGTTCTCCCTCTCGCGTTAGCCCATCTGCTGCAGATCCGCCACCGGGGATGGTTACCCGATCCCGAATCTCCAGAGATAGTTACCGGGGCTACCAACGTGGAGGTGCGAGCAGGAATTGGTAGGAGAGGCTATAAGAGACGCTTCACTACCATTTTAACCCCTATTATTATTATTATTATTATTATTATTATTATTATTATTAATATTATTATTATTATTATTATTATTCGTCTCTATTTCTCACAATTCTGGTTTCTTATAAATAGCAGACGGAGTTTGCACTCGAGTCTACTTTTACTCTATCTTTGGTTTAGAAATGATCCGGATGTTTATCGTCAGAGCCGGCAAGGTTGGTTGCAAGGTTTCCAGCATTTCCTATGTATTTTTGTTCAACACTTTTCTGATTATATTGCACGTGCTCAAAATGACCGCTTTTTGTAGCTCGTAGAAAAGATTTTTCTCGAGTCCTAGGCTATCCAGGTTCTTTTTCAGGTCTTTCGGTATTTCTCTAGTGGCTCCAATAATAATTGGGATGGTTTTGACCGTTTTCGCCTGCCATGTCTCTTTCAGGTTAGGTTAGCACAATGGTAAGTATTTTTCTATGTTTTCCATGCCCTTTTTTTGTATGTTAGCAGCCGCTGGAACCGAAACATCCACCAAGAGTATTTCTTTTTCAGTTTTATTGAAAACCAGTATGTCGGGTCTGTTGTGTTGTACAGTCCTGTCTGTTTGGATATCTCTGTCCCAGTGTAGCAAAAACTTGTCGCTTTCTGACACATGTTGGGTGTGTACTGGTAGTATGGCGTTTTCGCCTCAGTTAAATCTAGTTTGTGGGCAAGTTCTGTATGTATGATTTTAGCGACGTTATTATGTCGAGTAGTGTATTCTCTAGGAGCAAGTGTTTTGCAACCGCTAAGGAGGTGATCAACATTTTCATGTTTGTCTCCACACATTCTGCACTGTGTTGATATAATGCTTTGGTCTTTGACTATATATTTAAGGTATGAACGAGTAGGGATGACCAGGTCTTGGATGGCGCACATGAATCCTTCTGTCTCTGAGAAAAGATTACCACTATTCAGCCACGCTATGGAAGCAGCTTTGTCTAAGAAAGTATTATTTAGTGTATTTGGATATCGTCCATGCAGCTCTTTTTCTTTCCATTGTGATTCCAGTGCTAAGACGGAGTGCTGGAGGTCGCATGCGTATTCTGTATTAGTTAGGTTTAGTGGTGTTATATTTTTATCGACATTTATGATTGCATGATGGAGGGGGGAATCTGTTGCTCGGTTGTAAAAGTAGTTGCGCATGAGTTCTATTTGTTTTTTGTGCATAATGCGCATGTCAGCTATACCTCTGCCTCCTTTATTCCGAGGTAGGTGGAACCTCTCCTTGCATCCTTTGGGGTGATGTTTCCGATGTTTAGTAAAGCATACTCTAGTTGCTCTATTTAGGTCTTCGAGTTCCGTAATAGTCCAGTTTATGACACCAAAGCTATATGTTACTACAGGAATAGCATAACCATTTATTGTTGTCGTGATGTTTTGTGCGGATAATTGTGTTTTGAGAATGTCTTTGGTTCGCTCTTTTAATTTATTTTTAAGTTGCTTTTTTACTTCCGACTCTTTGATGCCTAACGATTGAGCAAATCCCAGATATTTGTAAGTATCACTTTTTTCCATGCGAGAGATGATTCCACCACCTGATGCTAGTGTGAGCGTGTAATCCTCTGTTTCGTGCCATTTTCCTTTCCGAATAATGTTGATCTTGCACTTCTCTAATCCAAATTTCATTCGTATATCATTCGAAAAGTTCTCAATGCATCGAAGCTCTTTTTGTAATCCATTTTGAGTTGCCGAGAATACTTTGATGGCATCCATGTACATTAAGTGTGAGAGTTGAACATGTTCATTTATCTCATAGCCATTTTTTAGATCATTAAGAGCAGTAGAGAGTGGGTTGATGGCTATGCAGAACCAGAGCGCACTTAGGGCGTCACCTTGAAAGATTCCACGCATGATTTTTATATTGATTTCATCGCTGTCTGCGGCTCCATCAATTAGTCTGGTTTCCCATTGTACCATCATTGCTTTCAGGAGCTCAATTATGTTGGGGTTCACTTTGTACATAGATAAACATTCAATAAGCCAAGAGTGTGAAACGCTATCAAACGCTTTCTGGTAGTCGATGAATGCCATATACATATTGTTCTTTTTCTTGATTGCATGTTTTGTTACAGTGTTGTCTATTATAAGTTGTTCCCGACATCCTTGCGCTTTCTTCCTGCATCCCTTCTGTTCCTCAGCAAGAAGTTTATGTTCTGTGAGGTGTTCGTAGATTTTGTTACATATAATACCACTTAGAATCTTATAGAGGGTGGGAAGGCAGGTGATTGGTCTGTATTTCGAAGGGTCTTCTGAAGGCTGATCTGTTTTGGGGATAAGGTATGTCACGCCCTTCATCATAAAACTCGGTACTTTCTCTGGGTTGGCTATTAGGTCATTCAAAAGATCCAGAAGTTTTGATCTGATATTGGTAAATTTTTTGTACCAAAAGTTTGGAATTTTGTCAGGCCCCGGTGCTTTCCAGTTAGAGGTGTGGTTCAGAGCTTCAGTAAGGTCCTCCATGGTGATCTTTTGGGATATCATGATCGGTATTTTGTTTCTAATCTTCCCTTCCTTCTTTATACAATTAGCGGAGGACTTGTGTCTTATAGAATTTTCCCATATTCCACCCCAGAATTTCTTTATGGCTTCAGTTGTGGGGTATTTTGCATTACCATCGTTAGTTTGGTTGTTGTTTAATTTTCTATAAAAGTTTCTTTGGCTCTGGTTAAAAATATTGTTGTCGGTTCTTCTTTTGTACGATTCTTTGTATCTGTTGAGCCTATTGGCAATGACTCTTAAGCGCTGTTTTAGGAGGTCTATTATTTCTATTTGCGATGGGTTGTTTTTATCTTTGTACGTTTGTATTATCTCTTGTGCTTTACGTCTTAATCTCTTATTTTGTGCGTTATGTTTTTGATCTTCTCTTAATATACCAATTTCTCTCCGTGTAGTGTTGAGTTTTCTTGTCAGTCTTATTTCCCACCCTGGCCTGTTGTTTCTCTTTGCGTCCACTTTGGTTTGTGTTGATGTGTATCCGCATATTTTCACAGTGGTCTGAGCTGCACAGTAGACTAGGTCGTGCATTTATGTTGTTGCAGTTAGTTATCTCAGTCTGTAATAAGTCGTTGACCTTTTTTATCTTTGCCTTAGTTGTTTTATCAATGCTGATTTTCCTAATGGGAGGTCTAGATATTGGGTCTAATCCAGTATATTTGGCTATGAATTCTTTTAGTGTATTGAACGCTTCTTGGTTTTCAAGCATTATTATTTGGATTTGTGTCACCTCTGGTTCTGCTTCTCGATTATTGTACGCATTTACAACTGGTGTAAATCCAAGTTCTGAGCCACCTCTTCCCTGATGGTCTGGATTGTTCCCTGTGGGAGGCGGTTCTTGAGAAAAATTTGACGCCCCTGATCCAATATATTTTGAAGTGTTTTGGTTTGCAGTTCTGGAAACTGTCTCACCATTTCATCTCTCAACAGATTACCATATGGTTTTGAGTTAGTTTCCATTTCTGTTATTAGCAGATAGGTCCGATATAGGTGACGGTTAATGTCTTCTGACCATTTGAATCGGGCCTTTCTGCCTTCGATACAGCCTACAGGTATGGGAGGGCCTTCACGTTCCTCAACATCTGCTGTAGGTGGAGTAGTTGGCTCCGAGTTCGTTTTTCTACTCCTAAGGTTAACTTTGGTGGTTTCCTTACACAGGTTAGCGCCACCTGTCTCACTAGATCCTGCGCCAGCCTGGGGATCATCAGGACGGTTCCGAATAGGAGGAGGCTGGTCTCCTACCCCGCCCGAGTAACGCTGTCTTCTTGTGCGCACAGCATTAAAGTCACATTTAGGGGTTGCTAGCCCCTAGAATGGTTGTTCTCCCTCTCGCGTTAGCCCAACTGCTGTTGATCCGCCACCGGGGGTTGGTTACCCGATCTTGAATCTCCAGAGATGGTTACCAGGGTCCACCGACGTAGAGGTGCGAGTAGAAATTGGTAGGAGAGGCTATAAGAGTCGCTTCACCACCCTTTAGACCCCATTATTATTATTATTATTATTATTATTATTTTTTTTTGTGTTTGAGCATCGACATCTAGGTCATTGTGCTCGTCGATATATCATTGGGGTAATTTATATTTTATAAAATAAATTTGTGGACTTTAGATAAGTTATCACCTGGTTAAGCTCGTCATTTTGGTTTCTAAGAATGTTTTCGATCTGGGGTATTTTGAGGAATTGTCTGTGAAAATTGAAGGCTGCACAAGTAAATATATGTTGTGTTGTCAGTGGGATGCCGCACTTCTCACATCTAGGTTTGTTCTTTCCAAGGAGGAGGTGTAAATGGGTTAGGTTTGTGTGGCCTATCCTTAATCGGCTGAGGACGACTTGTTCACGCCTTGTAAGAGTTTTGGGGTAGAACCATTTTTGTACGCTCGGTTTATTATTATTATTATTATTATTATTATTATTATTATTATGTTTCGTATAATGACCAGGTGTCCTCCCGACACCTCAGGTTGAGTCGTACTCAAAGTACTTTTCTTAAAATATGTGCTGTGCCATTCAATGCTATTCTTTGGATCATTTCTACATTTAGTGTCGTTGGGATTTTCTTCGTGAGATTGAAGAAGTTACTCGGCACAGTCCCCAATGCTCCGACTACTACCGGTAGTATTTCCACCTTGAGATGCCACATTCGATTAATTTCGATGGACAGGTCTTTCGAAATTATTATTATTATTATTTCCTCCTATTTTGAAAAAATCATTAAACAGAGAGACATTGTTATCAGGCATAATGAAAATACTAATAATCAAAAGAATATGCGAATTAAACAGCAAGAGGAAATGATTCGAAATCTACTTGATCATATTAACCTATTAAGTCATAACAAATTAGATGATAGAACGATTTCTGCCGGCTTGGTTGATTCTACTGGATTCCGTGGTTCCATCATCAATAAAAAACAACAACCCTTGGTAACTTCATCACCCCCTTCCTCATCTAAGGATGAACATATTGTTTCAAGCAGGGAAGTTGCAGGAGCCATACATCAGGTTGAGACTGAGAGGTTATGCCAAAAGTATTATAGCAGTGAGAAAGCTGCTACATCGCATTCTTACAATGCCTTTAATGCCAAACCTGCTAATCCTAAACGTAAACAAGCCACTATTCTGGTTGGCAACGGAGCTAAAAGTAATGGATATCCTTTCCAAGCAGCTAAGCCTAGGAATGATGATTTTAAACACTTTCATGCTACCAACCTACCAGCCTGGAGCATAACCTAAATGCAGTTGACTTGAAGAATTACCTTATACAGTTTTCTCCTGGTGTGGAAGTTTTCAAGGTAAACCGTTCCGATTCTGCCTCTTACTCGTCTTTCAAGATATCAGTTCCCGCTAGTGAGTGCGATGCTATTCTAGTTAGTGATATTTGGTCCTCGGAGATAAATCTCACGGAGGTGTAGCTAATTTTTCACGTTTCGATTTTTACCTTAAATCAGTTGATATTTCTGCATTTTGTCGACCTGTTCACGCAGAGTTTTGTTGTGCTTGCATTCCTGGTGCTAGTACTTGCATTGTTACGGTTTACCGGTCGTCGTGTGCTGGTAATATTGATATTTTCAAAACCCAGATTAATGGTTTGATTGATTTTCCTAATCTTAAATTTAAAGTTCTTGTCTTTCTTGGCGATTTCAATATTGACCTAAATGGAGATACAGGGCATGCTCGTGACTTGAACAATATTTTCAATTTATACGGCCTGAGGCATTACATTGACGTACCAACACGTGTTACGGTCAACACTGGCTCATGTCTGGATAACATTGTTACAAATATTTGCCCTGAGTTGTTTGAAACAGGTGTGTGCGAACCATTGGTATCTGATCATTTGGGGATTTTCATATCTATTTTAAAGGTTCCCTACTTGGTCTCGGGGAATCAACGGGTGATTCAGGTGTTGAATGATGTCACATTGAACAGTTTTAACCGGGGTTTGGCTGCGGTCGACTGGACTAGTCTTAATGCTGCGCCTATGGATGCTAATCAAATCGCTCAAACATTGTTGGGCATTCTATGTGTACAAAAAGATATACACATACCTACCAAGTTACACTCTCGTAGACAAACGCGAGCAAGGTGGTTTGGCCGTGAGCTTAAGATGCGCAGAACAGAAGTGTTTAGATGTAGACGCGCTTTCCAGTCTTCTGGAGGTCTGGAGGATTGGCGTTTGTACTGCAGCATTGGAAAAGTTTACAAGCAAGAGATTAGATCCGCCAAAAGGATTTCGTATTCTGAGGCTATTTTGACGTCAAATAATCAGAATAAAGTGATCTGGAACATAGTAAACCAGGAAAGAGAACAATAAATGTCGTAATACAGTTTCTGCGTTAACATCTTCGGAATTTAACAGCTTTTTTGCTAACATTTCAGAAATAATTTCTAGCTCTTTGCCGGCAGCAGTTTCTGATCCTCTTAATTTTGTCGGTGTTTGACCTAGACCTTCTGCCTCTTTCTTCTTACCTCCAGTCGTTGAAGGTGAGGTTCAGGCTGCTATATTTTAGCTGAAAAACTCAACATGCACTGATTGTTATGGTCTGAATAGCCGTTTAATAAAGGCTGCTCTTGAACACGTTACAGGCCCTTTAACAGTTTTATTTATTGCTTGCTTGACCGAGGATAACTGGCCTGGTGAGTTAAAGATTGCTAAGGTTTTGCCGTTGCATAAAAAAGGCGACTTGAACTGTGCCAATAATTTTAGACCGATTTCCATTGTTCCCATTATATCCAAAAATTTTGAAATTATCATCAACCACCGGCTTCTAGAATTTCTTGAGCTTCATTCCATCATTTCTCCTCATCAATTTGATTTTAGGAAGAATGTCTCAACAATCGATGCTCTTGCAAAGGTGATTGGGACCGTGGTCGATGGCCTTGACGAGCGTCATGGTACTTCTGCTATTCTGTGCGATCTCGCTAAGGCTAATAAACTGCAATTGAATGAAAACAACACCGTCAAAATCACTTTCACCTCGGACAAGCTTGCTCATAAGTCACAATCAGTTAAGCTTCTTGGGTTAACACTTGACTCGAGCCTTATCTGGTCTGCTCAAATTGAAGCCTTGTGCTCTGCGCCACAGCGGCAGCTTCGGCATTGCTTGCAAACCAGTGCCCTTCGTACTACGTATTTTGGCACCATTCACTCACTTCTCACTTACGGCATTAGATATTGGGGAAACTTGAGTGGGGCTTATAAAGTTTTCACTCTTCAAAAATCCGCCGTGAGGATTGTCGGGAATGCTCCTTATGGTTCGCACTGCCTTGCACTGTTTAGGGGGTGCAGGATTTCGCCGATTCCTTGTCTGTACATTTATGAAACATTAGTATTGGTTCACAAAAATAGATCGAATTATAATTCGCACTATAACATTCATACCTACGGCACGAGGAATGCGGTGGATCTTGTGGCCTCTTTCTCTAGGCTCAGGACTACCCAGGCGAATAAACTGAAGGCTGAGTTTTACAATGATTTTAATAGTTTTTTTAGAAAACCCGACATCCAAAATTAGAGACTTCGTGAATTTAGTAAATTCGTTAAGATGTTTTTATTGGAACATTGCTTTTATAGTATCGATGATTTTTTAAAATTTGCGCCCAGAAACCATCGTTGTTAATTTCATTTATTTTACATTCAATTATTAGTTGATGTTTTATTACCTTTTAATCTAGTTTTAAATTATTGTTACGTTTCTTTTATTTATTGTTTCAAATATTGTTTTATTTCTTTTACCATGACTGCCACTGACTTCAATCATAATATATATGTACAAGTTGTCAATAAACGTATATCTATCTATCTTTCTATCTATCTATCTATTATTATCATTATTATTATTATTATTATTATTGTGGTTTATTCTCGCTTATGGCGGTCTCTTCGTATTCATCGGCGGCCTGCAAGATGAGTACTGACTACTATACATTTAATAATTTAAGAACAATCCGGCAAGTATTAATTATCACAGATTTCTGCATATCAGCTATTAATGCTGATTGCAGACCGAGGGTTGTTAAATTATTTTTAAGAGAGTTGGGTACTATTCCAGTTGTACTGATAATTAATGGAAGGATTATTATACTGTCTTGTTTCCACTGTTATTTAATCTGGAAGGCCAGGTCTGCGTATTTAGTTAACTTAGTTTGCAAAGTTTCATTAATATTGTTGGAGTTAGGGACTGCGACATCAATAATATATGTAATTTTTCGTGATTTGTCAAGGAGAATAACATCAGGACGGTTTGCCACCACCGTTCTGTCCTTTAGTACCGTTCTGTCCCAATATAGACGGAAGCTCTCATTCTCCAAGACATTTTCAGGTGTATAGTGATAATACGGTACCGGGTCTTCTTAGAGTTTGTTGATAGATGCTAGTTCCAGGTGAACAATTTTGGCCACACAGTTGTGGCGGTGTAGGAATTCAGAGTGTGCTAGGCTTGTACATCCTCCAATGATGTGCTGGATTGTCTCAGATGTCTGAAAATATTCTCTGCATTTATCATCTGTTATACTTGGGTCTCTCGCTATATATTTAAGATCATTTTTTGTGACAATGACCTGGTCCTGTATGCCTATAATGAAGCCTTCTGTTTCAGGGAATAAAGTGCCACAACTTAGCCACAGATTTGAAGCTTCCGTATATATCCCCTCATAATACAGATCATGTGTATGTATTCCATGCAGCGCTTTCCTTTTCCATGTATCCGTTTCAAGATTTAATTGCTCCTCCTTTGTGCGATTTGTGGATGAGCTGAACTTGAATCCAGTGGGGTATAACCTTTATCGGCCAGACATACAGCTCTGTGCAATGGAGACTCCTGCTGTGTTTGGATAAAGTATTTTTGCAAACCTGCACATTGTTTTTGATGAAGATAGTTGATATCCTCTATTTCTGTCCCAGTCCATTTAATAATTCCGAATGTGTAGGTTAGAATAGGGATAGCATAGGTGTTATTATTATTATTATGATTATTATTATTATTTTTTTTGTGTTTGAGCATCGACATCTAGGTCATTGTGCTCGTCGATATATTTTATAATAGAAATTTGTGGACTTTAGATAAGTTATCACCTGGTTAAGCTCGTCATTTTGGTTTCTAAGAATGTTTTCGATCTGGGGTATTTTGAGGAATTGTCTGTGAAAATTGAAGGCTGCACAAGTAAATATATGTTGTGTTGTCAGTGGGATGCCGCAGGTCTCACATCTAGGTTTGTTCTTTCCAAGGAGGAGGTGTAAATGGGTTAGATTTGTGTGGCCTATCCTTAATCGGCTGAGGACGACTTGTTCACGCCTTGTAAGAGTTTTGGGGTAGAACCATTTTTGTACGCTCGGTTTAATGTGTCTTAATTGTCCGTCATATGTATTCCATCTGTGCTGCCATGCTTCGTAAATTTTATTCTTTATATCCGTTTTCATATCCATCAAGGTGTTAGGTATGCCTTTGTCAACTGTTCCGCTTGTGGTTTTTTTTGCTACTAGATCAGCTTCAGTATTACCGGCAATATCGGTATGCCCAGGTATCCACATTATTGAAATAGTCCTTTGCATACTGCATAGATGGGTTGATAATTCTTGAATGCGCACAACCCATTCATTTGCAGAAAAACGATTTTTTGTCGAGAGAGTGGCAGTTAAGGAATCCGTACAAACTAAACATTTTTCAAAGCTGCTCTGACTGAAGTACAACAACGCTTGCCATATTGCATACAACTCGGCATTAAGTATACTACACTCTTGGTTTAGGGTCCAAAAGAAGGAATCTACACCGATTACGATTGCCGCCCCTGTTCCATTATCTGATTTGGAACCATCTGTGTAGATGACTAAATGTTCGTTGTATAGATCCAATTGTTCTAAAAATAGCGTTCGGTAGATCGATGGAGCGGTATCTTCTTTTTTGTATTTACTGAGAGATATGTTTATTTGTGGTAGTTTTCTTAGCCATGGAGGAGTGTCATACGTATAGGTCATTTTTTCTATTTGTAAGTTTATCCTGTACTCTTCAGATGTGTCTGAAAAACGAATACTGGATGGTTTAGTTGAACTACGTCTTAGTGTGTGTGGACTGTGAAGGTTTGTGAAAATCTTGTTATTTAAATGGTTGGGTAACGTTTGTATTTTCTCGCCATATGTTATGAGCTGCATATCTCTCCTTAAGTTTAGGGGTAAGGACGAAGCATCGCATAAGATTGCCTCTATAGGGCTTGTTCTAAATGCACCGATTGCATGTCTTACTGCGAGATTTTGGATTTTATTTAGCTGGTTCAAGTGTGAACGTCTTGCAGAACCATATACAATACAGCCAAAGTCAATTTTGGATTGCACTAAAGTTTGATAGATGCGTAATAAAATTTCTCTGTCGGACCCCCATCGGATACTCGACAAACATTTGATAATGTAAATAACTATTTGGCATCTGTTAATCAGATATTCAATGTGCGGTCTCCAGTTTAATTTTTGGTCAAGTATCATACCTAATAATTTTGTTTTATGTTTTATTATTATTATTATTATTATTATTATTATTATTATTATTATTATTATTATTATTATTATTATTATTATTATTATTATTATTATTATTGTCTCCCAGTTCTCGCTTCATATGCGGTTTTTCAAGGGCCATCGGCAGGCAGCAAGATGGCTCACACTATTGCAAACTTAGGGCCTTCCTTACTATATTGCAGGTAGACAAGATGACAGATTTCTGCATTGTAGTTATGATGTTTTGGGTGCAGTCCAAGTAATTTGAGGTGGACCGGTAACATTCTAGGTACAACCCCCGTGGATGAGATTACAAGTGGGACCATAATAACATTTTCTTGACGCCATTCCTGTTTTTTTTCATAGGCCAGATCTGCATACTTTGTGAGTTTCATCTTCATTGTGTTTTGTAAGTTGTTACTGTTAGGAATGGCGATATCAATCAGCCATGTTTTCTTTTTCAGCTTGTCTCTCCAAACAATGTCCGGTCTATTCGCGGGTATTGTTCTGTCCGTAATAATGCTCCTATCCCAATAAAGATCATTTACTGAATATTTCAGATAATTTTTGGTGGGAATTACCTGGTCCTGGATAGCACACATAAATCCTTCTGTTTCTGGGAATAGATCCCCATGAGTCAGCCAATAGTTCGACGCTAGTGTATCGACATTTTCAGAACTAAGCTCATGTGGGTGTCTTCCATGAAGAGTTTTTTGCTTCCAGATGTCCAGTTTTTGGTCCATGTATTTCGTTTTTCGTAGTCTGTTCGGAGGACTACTTAGATTTAAGGGCGTATATCCTTTGTCAGCAAGAGTGACCGCTTTATGAAGTGGGGAAACGTCGGCTTTCTCGAGAAAGTACTTTCGTAAATTGAGGATTTGTTTTTCAAGCAAAAGGTTCAAATCTGTAATTCCTCTGCCACCATGCGTTCTTGGCAAAGTCATCCTTTCGATTGCTGACTTGGGATGATGAGATCTAAACTTTGTCATGGACGTCCTGGTGCTTCTCTCTATTCGCTCAATATCTGTCTTTGTCCACTTTACAATTCCAAATGTATAGGAGAGAGCTGGTTTGGCATATTATTATTATTATTATTATTCTTATTATTATTTTCCGTTTCCTCCCTTGCGGGGTTGCTCCACAACGTGGGATTCATGATCATTCACGTTGCTTGAAACTTGCGATTCTTCTAGCAGGATTTCGCACTCACATATTTTCAGGTCAGTTAAGAGTTTTCCTGACAATTCTACACGTTTCCAGTACGACAGATTTCTGCATTTCGGGGAACACTTCTTTATGATTTATTTCCAACGTTTCGACGTATTTTTTTAAGTTCTTTGTTACTAATCCGGTTGCAGAGATGACTATCGGTAGAACTTCGACTTTTTTTAAGTTATTAATATTATTAATATTATTATTATTATTATTATTATTATTATTATTATTATTATTATTATTATTATTATTATTATTTATTAATTTTGGGTGCTTAATGACCTAGCAGTCGAGGGGCCCAGTCCAATAAATCTCTCTTTCTCTCGCGCGCGCTTTTTTAACTTAACAAACAGAATTAAAGGTGGGGTTGAAATCCCGCATGAGTATAAGTATCAGTTGTACCAACCTAGCACCATTTTCCAGTGCTAGTACTAATTTTACTAAATAGTCCTATTTCAATACCGAATTATTTTATCTGTATATTGAAAACAAAATATTGCAAATGTTTTGATAGATGTATTATTTTTGGTAATACCAAAAGTGGCCGTAACTTTTCCATTTATCTATACACATTCTATCCGTACTGGACATAATATGAAGAGAAATGATTTGGGTAAAGGCGTTCCAAAATCAATCAAGAATTATACTCCTCAATTGAAGTCAAATATTCATCCAACATTTAATTTATATTTGCACTTTAAGTTGTGAAATACAACTACTTAAACAAACATTGAACGTTTTCCAATTTGAAATAATGAACATGTTAAACAATTCCACGAGATTTTCCATTCTGGAATTTCCTTACTAAAAGAATGTTCGTACAAAATATGCGTTTATTAACACAATTGCACAATCTTCTAAGAAAATTACAGTATGTCCAGAAATCTAATTTTCAGATTTTCATGTTGCGCTAGACGACGTAAACTGACCTTTTGCATATCAAAGTGCCCAATTATGTGATATATATCTTCGCGCTACTACAAAAGACAAGGCAATTAAGCGATTCAAAGGGTTCATTTGCTACGGAGAAACAGTATTGCGATAAGAAATTGCTTTACCGTAAATGTAGAAAGGAGCAAAGAGTTGTGATCGCGTTTTCTATTCATGCATGTGTTAGATTCGTCGCCGGATTAATGCATTTAATCCAAAAGTTAAGAGGAAATTTTGGTTTAATCTCACAATTTCATTAAGAAGACAATGAATTTAGTGAAAATGCTATGAAATGTGGTTTTTATTATACATAAAAATTCTTAAAATGCATAAAGTTGAGTGGCTTATTTATACTCACATTTTTAAAGAAGCTACTCCATTTGATAAGCCTAAAAATGAGAATATAACCCTCCAACCTGTGAGTGTCTACTATTTCCTTGAGAATGTACTCGCTCGTTAAGTGCCGACTTTTATTTTTATATATGCATAAATACGCGGGTCCACTCCGTCCACTAAGTATCTACTTTCAAAAACGCGAGGCCTTCTAGTAGCAAACTTAACTTCATAATAATTAGATGTATGTACACGATGGTTGAATTTATGCCAATTTATCAGCCTACCTAAGTGTCTGAGGTTCGTAGGGAATCAAGAGAAGTAGACTATCGTGCCTTATATCGGTTTACCAGAGTTAGTGTTCAGTGGAAAACTAACTATTTTCTTGAAGATACTGAATAATATAGGGGCGGAGCCTTGAGTAATTAAGAAACAATGAAGTTTTTTTACGTTATGTTGGTGAATCAGGATTCGAAATTAGCATTACAGGAGATATTGGTGCTCATCAATCGACGTTATCATGAACCGTTACCAATGTCATAACACGTATTGCGTAGAAATCGAAGAAGTCCTTATACTTAAGCTCTTTTACGGTAAACGGCTTTTTATTGGACATATACGTCCTTGCCGCACGGAAAATATTTAGCCAGTCATGCATAGTGTAAACTGGAACATATTTTTTTGCCTTTTCGATAGCGCTTTGCATGCTATCTATCTCCATATAGCTGTGTCCACTCTCTAGGAATTTCTGTTCTATCACAGATAAGTTGGGATTTCTTTGAACTAAATACAACAACAAGGCACTAATATGTTGATTACGGTTCTGCCCGCTGCAGGTATCAGAGAAGAGAGAGAGAGTTCTGTAACAGCCGAAGGGAGTTTCCTACATACCTCAAGAGACACGTACCAATTTCGAGGCTTCCCCTTTTTCCATTTAGTTCAGTCCATGAGGAGCAATATGCATTATTGGGTATGAATAATTTATACACTGTTGAATCATCGTATGTGCAAATTTTTCGGCTGTAGTACATTGGACTAACATCACTACTTGGAATCTGCAGTAAGCATTGAAGGTCAAAAGAGCAGCAGACGAAGTTAACTTCTCGATGGGATCTCTCTTTATCTTCCAATTTGGCTCTGTAGCAATCGTTTTTTCGCATAATGTGACTCACGAAATTTTCTTTAAGTTGTTCCTTTTTCATTAAATCAGCTGTCTCATATTGTGTACAAGTCTGGCATTGGTCTTTTTTGGGGGTAAAAAAAGACATATTGTAATTCGTGCAGAATATTCTTCTGTATGTTATGAGATATACCGGCTTCAGTTATCTTTCTCGCACAACTCCTTATACAAGTTACGCATTTTTGCAATACTTTACTTGCTATCAAGATATTGCCTCTTCGTACATTTTCGCGTGTAGTTAGATTCCATCACAGGAAAGCTTTGGATATGATTTTTCACCATCTCTATATCAGAACCCTTTGTTTTATTGTATGGTGCCTTTTTACCTCTTTGATAATTGCTGGCAAACAAGCCTCCTTCACCTTTAAATTTGAAGGCATGTTTAACGACTTATTTGCCTATACAAAGAGTTCTTATAAAAAATGCCTGCAGACTCTGCTCCTAATATTGTCATATTCAAGAAAGTAGCGTTTAGAATCCAGTCGCGGCTTCTTAGTACTTCCTGTAGTTGATCTTCTTCGTTCAGGTGCATGGCTCTCAACCCTGCTTAGGATGAAATCCTTTCGCCGATTAAAATCCGTTGACCAATAGGTGTCACATTCCATATTTCTTGCAACCTGATTTAACTTATCTGTTCATTTGAAGCGACAGTTAGAACAATCAAGGGGTTTAGGAGCCTTAGTCTCTAATTTTTGGCGTTATTTTTAATATTCTTCTTCCATTTACTCGGATCACATTTTTTCCAGCGTGTTCTAGATGTCAGATCTTTCGGCAAAGTATTATGTGAATCACCATTTTTCTCTACAATATCTGAAACAAAAATAAGGGTAACGAGTTAAAACTTACTTCATAATATTATTTTGAAAAACAAAACGTCAAAATTAGATAATAAAAAAATATACCTTCTTCTGAAGAACTGCCTGATCCTGGCACATAATCTTTGTCTTTTATCGAGCAATCGGAATCGTCTAAAATTGCTGCCAATTAATTACGTACACGCTCTTGTTCGGGCTCTAGATTGGATAATGCTGTTCCCTCTATTATATTGGTAGAGCATTCTTTCGAGGTACTGGGCTTATTATGCGAGTTATTTACCGGCATTTTATCTTCTAAGAAACGAAATAAATAACAATGTTGAATGTAAACATCTCATTTAATAATAATACACTTACCATTATTAGGTTCAAATACCATTTTCAACATACGAGATCTACGAGAAGACATTTTTAAATTAAACTACTAAAAAATCTCAAATTTTTCACACTCCGACAAAAAATGCACGCCACAATTCTTTTTTTTAGGTTATGTTTATACAAAAACTTTAGACAAATCCTAACAGCTGATACAGAATCACGTGTGTATTTCCGAATTTCATACTACTGAATGTGATGAAGATTGTGTATTTTGCCGAAAACAGTACAGCGAAAACCAGATATCTGGCATATATCTTAGTTTCGCATGATAAAAATATACTTATAAAATTTTTTCTTACAGCAAAAACAAGCTAATTGACTTGTGTCTTGTTTTGGTAGAACTAGAAGGCTTCAATTTATAGAATACTTCTCTATTTTGAGATCCAACTGTTCTTATCTCGTTTTAACAGACTAAAAGTTGTAAAAATGGAGTTGGGTTTTTTGGACCATTTGCTTTGCCTACCTTAACAGTTTGTTTGGAGTTGTCAGTATGTTTTTCGAACATTTTTTAATCCAATGGAGTACTTAACTCCGAATTAAGTAAAAGTGGAGTTACCTCGTTTTGGCAGTAACCCGTCGATATAACGTCATACAATGGAACCAGGCAAGTGCTATTTTGTTGGGAGACTCTGGGTGCGGTATAGCTCCGCGGCTCATGATTCCTTTTAGGGATGCAGATACCCCAGAACAAAGGTCATTCAATATGCTGTTTACAAGAGAGAGAGTTATAATAGAGAGATGTTTCGGGTAACTAAAACAGCGAATTCCCATACTACAAAGCAAAATACGCGTCGAAATAGGAAAAGTATGCATCTCAAAATGGAGTACGCGCTCACTAAGAGGAGTATTTAATCACTACAATACGGAAGAGTAATTACGATCGCATCATATCGCGATCCCTAAAAAAATCCTTAAGGAGTCCTAATGACATCTAAAGTTTCGAAAATATGGGTATTTTGAGTTTATTTCCAATTTATACGTTTTTAGCCTCAGATAGAGAAAAAATACTATGGATGTTTTTTGTAGCTCAATTCTAGACCTTTCCAAAGGTATATATATATAATATTAGGGATATTTGGTGTACACTTGTGGAGTTATAGCCAAAATAATTGCCCCACCCTTTGATTTTTTTTCGTTTTTTCAAGTTTATTCCAATTTATACGGTTCTTGACCTCATATAGAGAAAAAACACCCTACATGTTTTTCGTAGCTCTATTTTAGCTATTTTTAATAGTGGGTACTATTTGAGATTTTCTGTGTAGCATTGTGTACTTATAGCCAAAATAAGTGGTCCACCCTTTGATTTTTTTCTGTTTATTTAAGTTTTTCCAATTTAAACGGCTTTCAACCAAATATAGGAAGAAAACACCCTAAATGTTTGTTGTAGCTCTATCAAAGATCTTTCCAACGGTATGTAATCTTTGAGATGTTTGGTGTACCATGGTGGAGTTGTAGCCAAAAAAATTGGTACAGGCATTGATTTTCTATTTCAGGTTTTCAGTTTTTTCCAATTTATACGGTTTTTGACACTAGATCAAAATTTTCCGTAAATACTGCTTACCTCTAACAAATTATTGAAAAAATCTTTATTACTTTTACTATAACTAATATTAATGAAAATTCCAGACATCTCTGCTCTGAAATATGGACCCAAGCCTGAAATGCAAGTAAGTAAAATTCAAAACAGGCTGAACCGATTACAAACATCAAAGACCGTAAAACATAAGTATACTTGGAACATATTTGGGAATAATACTCGCTTGTGGCTTCATCTTAATTCACATGAAATATAGAAAACGAATTTTGATAAGTTTCATGAATAAAAAAGAAAGTAATTTCGAGAATCCACTTCAGGTTGTTTCTCGGTCTTGAAGACGGGAGCAGTTATGGTTTTAGGCTCATCAACGAACAACTGCAACATAATCATTTTATATTATATCCAGGTTGACTTTTAATTGCTCTTGCATTGTATTTTTTATCCAATAAAAATTATTTTTGGCATTTTTAAAAATAGAATTTTCTGTGAAGAGAAATGAAGGTCCCGTAAACATTTTATTTAATAAAAAAATAGATTTCATTTTGGTGCGCAGAATACACACAAAAGTAAAAAGAGTTGTCAGTGTGCAGTCTATCTTCGCTGCCCTTTAATATCTAGGTCAAAAAGACTATAAGTAATAGAAATTGTATGTTTTTATTATGTTATATATTATACGTTTTCCTCTGTCAACACATTTTACAAAATATGTATTGAATAAATGTTATACATACCTACAGAAATATAACTAATTTTTTCCATAATATAGGATTGACTTTTAAGTATAAATTGAATAAATTTTTGCGTAAAAAATATTCTCAAATGTTAGTGTCGTATATCACACGTAGAGTCTTCAGAAAACTAGAATATGCTTACTCGGAACTAGAAGAAAGGTAGGAGTACCTCAAAGTAATATACTAGGACCAGTACTATAACACAAGAGCTAGAGAACAACACCGTGCGGATGACACTGCAATTTTGGCAGTAGACAACGACTAAAATGAAGCTGCAAGAAACTTGAAAGTATCCATTTGTGCAATTAATAAGTGGACGAAACAATGGAGAATAAACTTGAATGAAGCAAAGTCTGCCCATATGAACTCTACCAATAAAAGGAACCATTATCCTAAATAATACCCAAATACCATATCACGTCAAAATACCTGGGTATTATTTTGGACACCAAACTAAGCTAGACCGCTCACGCCAATAATAAAAAAGAAGAACTAACATTTAGAAAAATGTATTGGCTACTCGAACGTAATCCTGCGCTGACCATATACAATAAAGTGCTCGTATACAAGCAAATACTCATACCAGTTTGGACATATGGTATACAATTCTGGGGTTGTGTCAAAATGAATAAACGGTTTTAAAGATTAAAACTAACTTTCCGCATATGTAACAGGCCTTGAACAATATTCTATCATAAAATTGTCACTTGTATACACATCGGGGGATGAATCGTGCTAACTAACCGAAATTTCTACAAAAATAACCAAAAATGTAGTATATCTGGATTTATAGGACCCGCTGTACTCGCTCCAGTCAGCTGAAAATCAATAGAGTACATCTGTGAGAGACCTTGAAAAATATCCAATTACAAAATTGGTCACTTGTATACACTCTGGAGGCTGTATCGTGGTAACAAACTGAAAATTCTCCAAAAATTACAAAAATTTGGTACTTCAAGTACCATAGCACACGTTGTACTGGCTTTAGTGTGCTGAATATCGATAGAGTTCATCTTTGAGATGCCTTGAATAGTATCCAATCATAAAATTGGTAACTTGTATATACTCCGGAGGCTGCATCGTGCTAACAAACTGAAATTTCTCCAAGAATGACAAAAATGTCGTACTTAAAGTATAGCACCTGTTGTTCTGGATCCGGTGAGCTGTAAATCAATAGGGTTCATCCGTGAGATGTCCTGGATAATATTCAATCATAAAATTGGTGACTTGTCGGACTCCGGAGGCTGTGTCGTGCTAACAAACTGAAATTTCTCAAAAAATGACAAAAATGTCGTACTTCAAGTAACATAGCACCCGTTGTACTAGCTCTGGTAAGCTGAACATCAATAGGGTTCATCTGTAAGATGTCCTGAACAATATTCATTCATAAAATTGGTGACTTGTTGCACTCCGGAGGCTGTATCGTGCTAACAAGACATGTAACGAAAAGTGGCCGACGACAACGACGACGACGACGATATACACACAGGTTTTTTTTCTATAAACCGCTTTTTCGTGTTGTTCTTGATGGAAAACGTAAAAATATTTCAGGAAAAATTTCCAAAATTGTTATATTTTTTGGGTTAAACCAATACTTTTCTCGCATAGGTTGGGCGGAGAAGTGCCGAGGAATATAGTAAACACTCCTTGGTACTTCCGAAACGTGACTTGGACATAGAAACTGTTAGTGAGACCATTAAGAAACTTGCAGGGAGCTACGAGCAGCGACTCCTACACCATCCTAACGTCGAGGCAATCGAGCTCCTGGACAATGTTAGTTTGAACAGAAGAGTCAAGGGGATCATACCCTGTCAGTTAGTTTAGTGCATAGTATTAGGAGTAGGATCTCTATAGAGAAAGGATTTAGCTAAGTTGTATTAGATTAAGTTAGAATTAAATTATTTATTTATCAGCTTTGATCAGAGCGTAATAACATTAGAATATCCGTAAATAGACCAGGCTTGTTATACATTTGAAAAAAGAAATTTGTAGACAGCACTTTAACGATTGGAAGTGGCGAAGGGGTATAAGAAACTTGAAAAAATCTGTGCACACATCACAGACATTAAGGTTGTTTTTGGGGAGTAGAAAAGGGACGGAAAATAATATTATGGCAATTTCCGGCGGATGATGGCGTCAAAATTCATAGTGCTATATAGAAAAGTTGTAGATCATGCAAAAACGAACAACTTTTGTATAGATCACGTTAATACCTTCAACATTTCCAAGAAAATAGCGCAGAAACTATATTTTTTTTTGTTTTGCATTTTTCATTTCCTCAATGGAAATAGAAGCACTTTTCATTTTGACACCAACTTCCGCCGAAAATCGCAATAATATGATTCTCCACCCCTTTTACATACACCAAAAACATCCCTGATATCCGCGAAGTATTCACGATTTTTTTTACGTTTCTTCACCATTTCCAATCGTTGGTGCTGCCTACAATTTTATTTCAATAACAATATGTTAAATCCTGGCCTAAAAAGACTGTTCTTAGAAAATAAAAAAAATTGTTTTACTATTTAAGTTGAGATATCGAAGTAACTTTTAACATGCATGAAACGAAGAAAAGCGATAAATCAGTTAATTCAAGTTAAGGATGTACATTACTTTAATCCTAAAAATTTATCACAAATTGCGAAAAGTTTCACCTAAATATGGACATTCATTTCTCATGTGATAAGCTTATATCGAAAATCCAAACATCTCAGGGCATTGCCTCGATATCAGTGGTAAATTTCCGAACGTGCTTTGAAATATATCCGTTGAATCAATTTGTCAAATATGTCTTGAATCGATGCCCTCAAAAAACGTCCAAAGTTTACTTTTCTCTCCAGATGAAACTTTTTATATCTTTGATGGTTGGTTAGGTTGTATCTGTTTTTTATGATGTATTAAACTGAAGTTTTTCATAGTATATTCAATTTGAAGAACGAAAAAACAAGATGTATTCATCTGGAACCAATTCATTTTAACAGATAGATTATTTGACGAAGGTTTATACAGATATAATAGATTTTATTATGACATATAAAAACAGATCACTAGTAAATGACGCGATAATTTATCGTCTTATGTGGCCATAAAAATAGGTGACGTAAGTACACATAACATGTGATATCAAATGATACGATGTATAGGGTGACACAAGTACTATATCTACTTATACTTTTTTTTAAATAAAGGTATGCTACGGCTACATTTTCACACTTTAAAATAGTTGCTGTACTTGCGTTCAGCCCTGTTTAAATAATGTTAGGGTTTGTTTGTCTTCTCCCCAGTTTTATTTTAATGCATTATTTTCCACCGGTCTTATTGTAGTATCGATAAAAATGCTTTTTGTTTGCTTTGTAGTTACACTAGTACCTATAAACCGGATGGAAACTTTCTTTTTATTGTATTTTGGAAGTACTGATGAATGAAGAACATTTTCTATACATTGTATCATATATATTTTTGGTAGTATGAATTGAATGGATCCTAATTTGCACGTTCGTCTAAAATATATACAGAAATTTTAATGATTTGCGGTAAAATTTGAACAAAGAGAAGAAGTCATCTTCAAATAAACGCTAAGAATATTTAAAGGGAGCTGAGCGCAAATACATCTATTATTTTAAAGATTCAAATTACTAAGGAAGAATATATGTTGGGATTTTTCAGGACTGATCAGGATTCCATCTTTGGTGACTTATTCGATAATTATTTCTTGGAAATCTACTCCTATTATGTGGCAGTCTGTAGGATATTCTCCTCGGAGTAGTTGTACGGTTGTCTTAAGATATCCGATTTTGACCGGTGTAGTAGGTATTTTCTAGAAAAGGACAGTCTTTTTCATTGAATTGGTTGTCTCCGTTCCAGCGGACCAAACAAGAAAATGGAGGAGTATATGTTTTATGGTTTTGGAAAATGGTAAATAGATGATAAAATTCGTAGGTCTGGACTTTAAGGATATGTACATGGATTGCAAAAATTTATTTGGAATGTGATATTAATACTTGATTGCCCAAGAATTTGATAAGTTGATACATTTTTTCAATTTAGGAATTTCATTAGAAATATTTGATCATTCCGGATATATACCCAAGCTTCAAACTATGGAATTGGCAGGGAATTTAATTTGGAAAATACTATGACTTTTCTAAATTACCGATTAAGGTTCCAAACTGTTATTTCAACGTCAGTTTTATTGTGAAGTGATACTTTGAAAAGTGTCTTTGATACCTTATCAAATACTTGAGTAATACTTAATAAATACATAAAACTTCCAGGGTAACATATTGGCTTTTGTACAACATTTCTTAACCTATAGATCATTCCAGGTATCTACTAATGGTCAAGTTTCCGCGAAACACTTACGAGATAATGGCGTACCTCAATCCACAGGGATCTATTGGAACAACGCTTTTTAAATACTCTAGATTCCCCCTACTACAATAAAATACTGTTTACTGATATATCTTAATTTGAGAATGGCTTAGGCTGCACCGTAACCAACCCCTATCAAATAATTAAACAACGTGGTTTACCATATTTCGATAGCGTCTACACAGAAGAGTTATATGCAAACCTTCAACTTTAAATTCTTGATCTCCGGACGGCAAACAATCAGCAATATGCACATACTCTCTGACTCTCTCACATCAGTAAACTCCATTAGGCAAATATATTCCGTACATCCTATTGTCCAATATACTCATGACTCTATTGGCCGTCTTGCGAGCTCTGGTGTGACTGTTACATTGATCTGGGTACCGTCTCACGCCGAAATACCCCAGAATGACCTTGCGGACCAAACTGCAAAAGAAGCTTCGACATCTAACCTCCACACTGATTCTATACAAATTCACAATGACCTGAGAACTAGGACGTTCGATACGTGACCGCTGGGCAAATTACACCAATTTATAAGAAATTCGGCGGTTCATCGACTTCAAAGACGTACTTCCTACGACACGAAGAGATACAGTGGTTGTACGTAGGCTACGGTGTTTAATCCAGTCATCTTAGTCAAAATTAGGTGAGTATCTCAGAATTTGGAAGGTTGTAGTTCGCGATGTGGATGCAGGAAATCGGGTTTGCAGTGCTCTTCAGCTACTGATCAGTGTTATGGGCAAGCTTATCTCAAATGCTTCATAATATCAGAGCGATATCAATGAAGATAGAACCTTTGACCCCGAAATCACGGAAGACTTAAAGATCGATGTCGTAGAAGATGATAAAGAAGAGGACATTGAAAGACTACAGCGGTCGGAAGACGGAAGACGATGAAGAAGGTAATTAAAAATATAAGTTGTAGTTCTTATAATTTTTATTCAATATTTTTAATTTCCACAATAATAAATGTGTGGATTGATATTTTTTAAAACAAAACATTAATTAAGAATTTCTCTCTTTTCATTTATTTAAGAAGTTATTAATATAAATTACATTAGAGTTGAAATATAATTTAAGTATTTCCCTTAACAATTCTATAACTACATGGGCAGGCAAGTGTTATTAAATAAATTGATACTTAAACAAAAATAGATACGTGAGTAAAATAATTATTAAATATATTGTAATAGTTAATAAGGAATGAATATTATTGATAATTATGTATTAATCAATAATTAATAAACTTTATATGGCGTGCTTTTGACCGGGATTACCGGTTGACCTTAAATGAAACTCTAACAGCGCGCTCTCCGCCTTCTATCTCGGAAACGATTCAGCGTATAATAACATTTTTCAAACAGAACTTGTAGGGAATTTAATCCTTTACAATATTTATACTAAATACAAATAGCGAAAAACCAAAAGAAAATGAGATATTTGCAAGAAACATGCAAAAAATCGATGTTTGTGAACCTTAGATGTCCGTTTCCGACCCACCCAAACGTCAACACTGCAAAATACCACTAACATATACTTACAAGTTGTCTACAATACTCAAATAAACGCCGTAACCACCAGCTACGAAATTAGCTTTAAGAAATTATAAATAGTCTGGATCAGTTATCACGCCTCTTCAACTATTTAAAGGACATTAATCTTTATTATGAAATCTAATTTGTTCCAGTAATCTAAACAGTTTGTTAATGTTCAGTTCTTGTAGTTAAATTGTACGTTAATAACTGCACCATGCGTCAATGATCTGAGTTTTTGAGACACATTAACACGAATAAAATATATTGGAAAATACTATGACTTTTCTAAATTATCGATTAAGGTAATTGTTATTTGAAAGTCAGTTTTATTATCTCTACATCTTATAAATTGTGATCTATCACCGAAATCAATTAAATGTTGACCCTTAAGGGGCCTACTTCTTGTTAACTCTTGTACTAAGCAATCTAAATCTCGTTTATTCGCGAAACGTTGTAGTAAAGTTCGTTTTAATTTATCCCAATCGTTTATTTCGGTTCTATTTCCTACCATAAACGCTACTCGTCCTTCTCATTTTTCCTGTACACATTCGAAAACATGTGCATTCAATTCTGGATCATTATAAATGCGATTTGTAAGTTATTAAGGGTTTTTGGAATAAATTTATTTAAACAATCGCAATCGCCATAAAAAAGTTTCAATATTATGGGCCTTTTATTCAAAGAGGTATATTGTTTGTGATAATATTCGATTCGTATAAGTTTCTAAAATATTCTCGATATATAAATCACTCATAAAATGGTTATTTTGTTCATTTTCAACGTATTACATTTGTCCAAGATCTAAGAATAGCTGGGAAATGCCTCAACGGAATTATTTGGCACTTGCAGAAGAAACTGTGGTTGGTTGAATCCCCTTCTCCTATTCTTCGAAGGTTGTTGAAGCTCCACTTGTAACTAAGTTCCAAATAAAACAATTGTTCGAAAACTTACTCAAAATATTAAAACATCAAAAGTTTTGAAAGTTCACCGAAAAGTCACAAACGATATCGACAGTACTTATAATCACAACTTGCGTGTATCGTACTTTTTTTAAAAAAAAAGCTTGACTTATAATGAATCTATACACACACACACCCACCTTATCCAAACCATCCCTACAAGAATACATCCTTTAATAACGATGCATTTCGGGAAGAACTTCTCCTGGCGGTCTCGTGCATAATGTCCTGGATCTTCTCCTGGTCCAGCTTTCGGTAGATCTGTTGGGTCGTTATTTACCAAGGGGCGTTCACTGCTTGCTTCAAATTAAACATGGTAACCAAGGGAACACATATTCACATAATGTGAGGAGACAAATCCATATTTTAGTTCAGATGTTTCAATTTACAATGAATGAATGAAAGAAAATGGAACTCCAAGACTAACAGTGAACGAAGAAAAATGCAAAGGTAATGAAGAAAATTCAAGATACTAAATTGTTGTCAAGCACTGTTATCATGGGATTGAAGGGGAAAGCTAAGAACAGATGGGTAGGTGACATAAAGAATAACCTAGATGGAAGAAGGAATCAAGAATTAAAAATAAGCTGGAGTAGGAGAAACTGGAAAAAGTGATTAATATCAAACTAGTGAGACTATATTTGTTTGCCCCACAAAAGTATTTCCGAAAGATTTGAGCAAATCAGTCGTCTTATAGAGCAAGAAACGAAATAGTAGACGCTTATAACGGATTTCAAAGTTGACCTTGAAAAATGACGAATATGCTTTGAAAGTTGTATATATGTTCGATAACGAAAATTCCTAATGTTAGTTTCAAATGCCTAAGTTTGAATAACTCTGTTTATTAATAAATTTGATGAACGAGAGAAGTATACAAAGTTGCACTTTCTTAGTATCGAGAATAATAATCCATTCTACAGATTACTTTCCAAATGTTTCGGAAATCGCAATGAGTTCTACAAATAATTAAATACTCCCGTAACCAAAACTAATTAAGGACTTTCTGATTAGCGTTGGCTGTTTTCGACAAATCTTAATATGAAAAGGTAGTGTTTCGACAAGTTTTGTATTGACTGTAGTAAGTTTCATCTTAACATTGAAAAATAGAACATAAAATTGATGAGTGGAACGATGAAATGAAACAGTATTCCAAATATCAGAGCTAAATACATACATATTCATTTTATAAAATCAATCTCTATTTAATCATTTAGGAAGAACTGAAAGTAACAGTTAGGAAATCTCTAGCTCAATTTAATCTCATTAAAGTGATTCACAACCAAAAATAAACGATTTTGAAGATTAAATCTAACTTTTCCCCATCTGTGAGACGCTCTGAACAATATACTATCATAAAATTGTCACTTGTATACACTTCGAAGGGGCTGTATCGTTCTAATAAACCGAAATTTCTCCAAAAATGTAGTATATCTGGATTTATAGTATCCGTTGTAACCGCTCTAGTGACCTGAAAATCAGTAGGGTTTATCTGTGAGACACGCTTAAAAATATCCAATTATAAAATTGGTCACTTGAATACACTCCTGATACTGTATCGTGCTAACAACCCGAAATTACTCCAAAAATTACAAAAAATTGGTACTTCAACTACCATAGCACCCGTTGTACTAACTCTATTAAGCTGAGAATCAATAGGGTTGATGTGAGACGTCCTGAACGATATACAATCATAAAATTGACCACTTATATACACTTCGGAGGCTGTATCGTGCGGACAAACTCAAAAAATGATAAAAATGTCATACTTCAAGTACTATAGCACCCATTGTGCTGGCTCCAATGAACTGAGAATCAATAGGGTTCTTCTGTGAGATGTCTTGAACAATATTCAATAAAAAAAATTGGTGACATGTTGCACTACCGAGGCTGCATCGAGCTAACAAACTGAAATTTCTCCAAAAATTACAAAAATGTCGTACTTCAAGTACCATAGCACCCGTTGTAGTGACTCTGGAGAGCTGAAAATCAATAGGGTTCATCTGTGATATGTCATGAACAATAATCAATCATAAAATTGGTGAATTGTTGCACGGAGGCTGTATCGTGCTAACAAACCATGAGGCCGAGGATAACGACGACGACCAACACACATAATCTTTGTTTCAAAAAACCATTTTTTCTTGTAGTTCTTGCTGAGAAACGTGAATATAACTAAAAAAAATCCAAAATTCTTTTTTGGGGTAAACCTATACTTTTATCGCATATAGGTTGGGCGGAAAAGTAATAACAGGTAATATTAAGTTCATAACATCCTATTATAAGTTAATCGCAATTGAAATTATTATATAATTTCATTTAATTTTCATCTTGTGCAGCTAAATTGTTATGAATCCTTATCTGTTATAAATTATTAAAGGATCGCTCTTCGCTCTACTACAGATCCACAATACTAAGCACCAATTTTGTTGGTGTTTCCCAAGATCTTATTTATAAACTTTCAGAAACGACTGCTGTTTTTTAATTGTTCTTCGTGACAGGTGAAAGAAACTCTTTATTGATTAGCTTGATTTTATTTATACAATTACCGACATGAAGTCTTATCCCCAAACTTTCCATCTCAATTTCCATGATTCTCCCTGCATAAGCTCTTGAAACTCTCACAAATATTATCAATGGAACTTTAGAAAATAGTATGTTACTAAATGCCTATAAACATTTAATATAATAGCATTCCACAAGTGTGACGATTAAACTATTCTTATTACAGGCAAATGATTCTATTGCGCGTTTCATGAAAATCCTGGAATCCCCAAAGATGATGCAATTTTCTTTCATGTCGTTAATTTGATTTTCGTTCCTACGTGGTCAACAACGATGAAATTTTCTCAGTTCTTAATGATATATGTATAATCTTCAATCTATAAGTCTTATTTCGCTTGCCTATTCTGTGATTTTACCATGCAAATCTCACCTTAACAACAGAAATTAATTTGTTTTAGTTGACGGGAACCAAACTTGAGTGAAATGTTTCAAGGGTCAGTTTGAAATTTGGTACCCGTGTTATTATTTATTAATAACAGTAAAGGTTGGTGCAAAAATTATTTATTTACCTGGAGCAGTCCAGTTATGAAACTTTCATCCAGTAAATTCCTTTTTCAACTGTAAGAAAGTATTATCATTAATTCATAGTCAACCGCTGTGAACACATTTAGCTTTCTTAAACGTTGTTCGTTATTATTATTAATATACTTGCATTTCAAATAAAACTATCCACCTTGAATAATTTCAAACAAGAAACTTTCATGGAAAAATGTTGAAATACGTCCAAAATTATTTGTAGGGGGACGACTGGTTACGTACCTTTGTAACATTCACCCCCTCGGACCCACGGTCAGCCCCTCAGATTTTTTAAATGGAACACCCTGTACATTTATTCAAAATCTAGATTTCAAAAATGTATAATGCTTGAGGCTTGAGGTGTAAAATGAATCGTTTTGGAGCTACAATTAATTTCAATTCAATAACAGAAACGGTTGATCACAGTTGAAATGCCTGTACTAAGTTGACTCAAACAAAAAGTGGTCTATTTTTTGTTTGACGTTTAGTTAATGAAGTATCAAATAAATTTGCCTTGTGGCAGTAGTACTTAGTATCTCAACCGTGAAAATGGTGTACAGTATACAAGAACGAGATGAAATTGTATGTTTATACTACGAAAACGGTAGATCGGCAAGAGCTGCCGCTAGACAATTCAATGCTATTCATCCCGAGAGAACTGCAACACATAAGTACGTTACTGAGTTGATGCACAAATTTTGATAAACCGGATCAGTTACCAATAAAAGACATGAACCACTACGAGTAGTTAATAACTAAGCTATGAAAGCTGCCGTTTTAGGACAACTTACGTTAGAAGATCAGCAGTCGGTATCACAAATATCTAGTGCACTGGGTGTTTCGCGCAGCAGTGTATTCAGAATTTTACATAAACATAAATTTCACCCTTATAAAATGAAATTAGTGTAAGAACTTCATGAAGACGACTTCGACCGACGTCTACAGTTTTGTGAGACAATGAGTCAACGACTTACTGACAATCCCGAATTTTTGTACAATATTTGCTTTTCAGACGAATGTACATTTGCACTAAGTGATATTGCTAACTGGCATAATTGTAGATACTGGGCACAAGATGACCCACGCGTAATGCGATGATTCCATATTCAAAGACCACAGAAGTTGAACGTTTGGTATGGCAAGGGCGTCGCCAGCTTATGTCTAAGGTGGGGGGGGGGGCAATGGGGCAATATTATGGAGGATAAAAAATATGAACGGCGAGATCATGAATCGTTACACTTTGGAAGTCTTTGCCTCGATGACGATTGTAATAAGAACGGTTCTAATATCAATGTATAAAACTTCACAAGCCCTCGACAGTACAATAACTAAATCAAACTTTTAAACACAACAATTATTTATTTTTACAAAAATAATATTTAATTAAAACATAACCTGCGGGGATTTTTTGCAAAATTTTCAACCACTTGATCATTAAAATTATTTAGGTTTTTATTTATTATAGCTCTATGTACACTCATCATGGCCAGACCATTAAGGCGGTCTTCTGTCATGGTGCTTCTTAGCCATGTTTTTAGTCTTCTGAGGCTGCTATACTGTACATGTCGTGCATGGTAAATCGATCAAAATTTTCAATGCTTTTTCCGTTTCGGGAAAGAAGGAATTTCTTTCTTTTAGGACATCAACCACTGTTAAATTTGTCAGATTAAAACTATCGTGCCACAATTGCTGCCAAACTTCGATTTCATTCTTTATGTTTGGTAAATCATAAAGCTGGGCAATAGACTCTCAAACTTTTTCAGATTTTCAGTTGTCATATTTTGCATCTGCACCGGGTGTAACTTAGATAATGCGAATGATGGCGTGTTTTCTTCAGCAAAACGTGTTTTTTAATTTAAAGTAAAATCCTTTTAACGTATTCCGAGTCTTTGACCACGTCCAAAGCTACAGATTGGAGTATGTTAACAACGGGTTCCATCAAGGCCGAGTATTTGGCTGCCAACATAGTCCCGAGAATGAAGGAAATTCTGGAAGTAGCCGCATGCAGTTGGAAGGCACTTTTCCGAGTTGCACTATTTCCTTCCTGAGATAATGTTTGTAAGGTTTCCAGAATTATTGGAAGATTTTCTCTAAAAACTATAATGGTTTTGTGTTTCTCACTCCATCTTTTCTCGAAAAGTCTGGAAATATTAGGTATCAACCTCCTCAAAACTGATTCCCGAAAAAAGTTTATAGTACTTTTGGTGGTTCTTGTGGCATTTCTAATTTCAGGAAGTGAATTTAGATAATTGATAACTAGATTGAGTTTGTGGGACGAGCAATGAAAGTAGAGGGCTTTGGTGTACTTTTTGCGTAAGATCGTTTGTACCCCTCCGTCTTTTCCTGAAATCGTTGAACAACCATCAAAACCAAAACCAACGCATTTATTTATATTCAAATCTTCTTTTGTCAAAAACTTATCTATGCTATGTGCAATTGATTTCGCATCCAAATCTTTTAGCTCAATGAATCCGACAACATTTCCTGAGGTTTTTCATCAGAATATCGCATCCCAATCGATATTTGTTCAGTGCCAGAAATATCAGCTGTTTCGTCTCCTAGCACACTAGGTATATGCTGCTGCTTCTTTCACTTTTTTCATAATATCAGCCCTAATAACGCTTCCGCAAATACCAATCATTTCATTTAGAATATCCACTGAACGGTAGCTTGCATCCTTTTCCCCTTTCTCAATGCGTTTCTTTAAAATCAAATCTCCCGCGTCAATTCGCAGCCTGTATAAATCCTCGAGAATACCTTCAGTGCTAAGTCGTGTGACCAACAAAACGTAATGCAGGAAATAATAGATTTTATAATTTTGCGATTTTCTTCAATTATTCCGTGGGAATATTTGTTCAGTTGCAAACGGACAGGCACACCTTCGAGAAAAGATTTAGCGGCTATCAATGCCTCCTTATGGAAGTGGGTTTCAATGTGCTTTTACACTGCTCGTGAATATATTTGAACTTACAAACGGGCCTTATACTAAATGATCCCAATATGCCTCTAGACGAATTTGGATTTGGTGGGAACAACTTATAATATTTACAAAATGCTCCATTTTGGCGCCTGGAATATACCAACGATGGAGAGTATGTTTCCAACCAAGAATAATTAAATTTTCTGTTTAAATGTTTTGCATCTTCCGCAAAGTTATAGGTCGCGGAAGGGGACCAACAGTTTTCAATCAATTCCTTCTTCTTTTCAGTTGATAGCATGTGTGCCCGTCCAACATATCGCCCGATATCATTTTCATTTTTATTGCAGTCATCCATCAATGAATCAGGATTCGGCACCAGATATCTAGAGAAACTTGGTCTAGGTAGTTTCTGCGGCTGAATATAACCTGTTGTGGTTGTGGTGACCGATGAAGACACATGCGATATTGTCGTTACTTTGTCCTGTTCATCACTGTCGCTACTTGATCCATCAGTTTTTTTCCTTTCAAACTTTCTGTAAAGCGAAACGATTTGATTTACCTTATGTAATTGATAAAATTTTCACGTGAGAGCAGTTTTGTTCAATTACTTATAAATATTAAAATAAATACTCAGTTGTATTTTTTAGCTTTATTTATATCAAGGATCTGTTTTAATTTCTTAACATTTCCCTTCCATATAATCGATCGTTACTTTCCACATCAAAAATATGCCAGATAAAATTAAAAATGATAATATTAACGATTATTATACGTCTCTAAATACTAGCTCCAAGTCCAAGACTAAAGCGGTACATAACTTACCACAAAACTTTCTGATGTCCGTTTTGATAAGATGATGAAAGTTAAGGCCCTGAATACGATGACCCAGCGCCACGGAACCCGCTGACGCTGCACCGATGACGAAGTTATAAATACAAATGTTAATGTACTCTTTTACTCTTTATGTCAGATTAGTTGTTGAATAAAGTAGTCATTATAATAACTTTTCGCTTTTTAAAAACATTCTTTTCGGAACTACAAACTTCACTGGCGCAGTCAGTAGGATTTTCCGGAAAATTACACGAACTTCGCGAGTAGTTTGTTCGTTTCTACGATTAACCGGAAAAACCGAACTTTTTCCCGTAGTACAAAAGCCTAGATTCGAAGGTATATCGGGTCAAAAGTATTAGTTACTACAAGAACTGTGAAAGTGTTCCAAATAAGAAGAAAAACGAAAATGCAGTTAATCCAAGTCCTGGGTGAAGAACAAAAATCATCCGATCCTATAGGCAGTAGATGTAAGAAGTAAGAAAATTATGAAAATCGTCATTTTTGCGTAAGTGCTAATCCTTTTTAAACATTTATTCCTCATATATATTTTTTTATAATAGTATTTATAATCCAGAAAAATAAAATAAAATAATAAGAAATAATTCATATACACTAAAGAAATATAAGTTAACAAAGATTTATTATTTCATGACAGAAGATTATAGAGATCTTAATTTGAGTAGTCTTTTCGAAGTAATAAATTCAATAGAATCAGAAATGGCTCAACCCAATTACCAATTATTAAAGTTATACTTAGATTCAATTCCACCATACGATGGTAATCCACATACTCTAACTATATTTTTAGGTAATTGTGAAAGTTTAATTAATACTTTTGCAAGTCAAACAGATAATGCTTTGAATAATTTTTTGTTAAGAGCGATTTTAGGCAAATTGATAGGTAGAGCACAAATACTAATAGGTTCACGAATTGAGCTAACTACCTGGCAGTTAGTAAAAGCCGCGCTTAACCTCAGTTTTGGTGATCAGAGAGACATAGATTGTTTGATACAAGACTTAATAGCGTTAAGACCTTCGAAAAATGAAGCACCGTATACATTTGGCATGCGTTGTCAAGATGCACGGAGCTTAATCGTTTCCAAATTAAATTCTTTAAATTTACCTGCAGCCGAGAGAACAGCGAGATTAAAAAGTTATTATGATTTATCGCTAAAAACGTTTATTAGAGGTTTACCGTTTTCAATTCAAACAAATGTTAGGTTAAGAAATCCAGACAGTTTGGAAAAAGCAATGAGTTTGGTTATAGAGGAAGAAAATTTTCTTTACTCGACCCAGAGATCAAATAATTTAAATACTCAAAATAATTTTAAACCATCATCTAGATTCACTCCTGCGAGAAATAATTCAAACTTTGCTTATACAAACTCAAACATAAATTCAAATTTCAATCAACGCACATTTCCTTCCCAACCACGTCCGAATTTTCAATCAAATTTCTCAGTCTCCAATAACGTTTCAAAACTCGATACCACGTCAGTCTCATCCTTCGTCTCTATTTAGACCACAAAATATGTTTACTAACAATTCCTTCAATAGAAATCCCAATAATCATTTTGTACCACAACGTCAACATAATTTCCAAAAATTTTATAATAATTCTGCAATTCAACAAAGAAATCATAACCAATCCTTTAATCGTCCTTCTTTTCAAAATCAATATAAACCCGAACCGATGGACACTTCATCAGCAAATACTTCCTTAAAATCAAAACCTCAACCAAAATTCACGGCCAATGAATTATTTAACCAAGAGGTTAACCAAGTTCAATTTGAAAATCCATTCGAACCAGATCAACTTGATTATTTTAATTATCAACATTTACACCCAGATGATTCTCCAGAAACTCAATACCCCTATCATGATAACAATTTTCAAGAAAACAATGTTAATGCTTATAAACAAGATAATATGTACACGGAAACATGTGCGAATATAAGGAAAAACGATGATGTAAATTTTTGTCTGGCATCGACCTCCGACGGTCGGAGATAATACAAGTAAATGCATTAAAAGCAAATCTGCCGTATATTATAATTCCTGGAATAAATGCTAGATTCTTGATAGACACCGTTAGTACAAAAAGTTTAATAAACCCCGAAGTAGCTAATATACCAGTTTTTAGTATTTTTAATGTAAAACAATATCATAAATTTTATCTTTTTAAGTTTAGCGAGAATTTTGAAGGAATAATAGGAGTAGATTGACTCGAACAATTAAAAGCAACTATAAATGTTAACACAAGAGAGATGTCTACCCCTCACGTTACTGTACCTATTATTTTCCAGCCAAATAATAATAATAAACAATATCATTCCATAAAAAATTATCGTATCGTTATACCAGGTAGAATACAACAGGTTGTAAAAGTACCTGTTACCCAAAGCAATGGAATAGGTATTTTAGAATACCAAAATTTTGGTAATGGTATTGAAATGCCCAAAGCTTTAGTCAACGTTCGTAAAAATTATGCTATAACTACTATTACTAATGTCAATGAAAATTCTGTGAAGTTAGAAATTTCAGAACCATTTGATATAGAACCAATAGATTTAGTCCACGTTAACTGTATAGAAAAAATGGAAACTGATGAAATAATATCCGAACATTATGATAGATTGCTTGAAAATAATTTAAAAAATATAAGACTTGATCATTGTAACGCGGAAGAGAAAAACGCTATTAAAAACTTACTTTTTGAATATAGGGATATATTTTATTGTGAGGGTACTCCTTTAACTTTTACAAATCAGATAAAACAAAAAATCAAACTAAAAAACGAATCTCAAGTTTATACAAAGTCATATCGCTTTCCTGAAGTTCATAAAGACGAAGTAAGGTCACAAATTTCTAAATTGTTAGAGCAAGGTTTAATACAGGATAGTAATTCACCATTTTCGAGTCCAATCTGGATTGTGCCCAAGGCCTTTAATCCCGCCACTGGCAAACGCTCTTGGAGAATGGTAATTGATTATCGGAAGCTAAATGAGCAAACAGTAGATGATAAGTATCCAATACCTCTCATTACAGATATTTTAGATAAATAAGGTAAAGCAAATTATTTTTCCACTATAGATCTTTGTTCAGGTTTTCATCAAATTCAAGTATGTGACGAAGATGTAGAAAAAACTGCCTTCAGCACGGAAGAAGGGCATTACGAATTTAAAAGAATGCCTTTCGGTTTGAAAAATGCTCCTTCCACCTTTCAAAGAATAATGAATTCAGTTTTAAGAGGTTTACAAAATCAAATTTGTGTTGTTTATCTTGATGATATATTAATATATAGTACATCATTACAAGAACATATAGAACGTTTAAAAAAGGTATTTGAAAGACTTAGGCAAAGTAATTTAAAAGTACAATTAAATAAGTAGGAATTTTTGCAAAAATCTGTTAAATATTTAGGTCACGTTATTACTCCGGATGGTGTCAAACCCAACCCTGAAAAAATTTCTGCAATTAAAAATTTCCCAATACCTCGAACTACGAAAGATATTAAAAGCTTTTTAGGTCTTCTTGGTTATTACAGGCGATTTAATCGAGACTTTGCAAAAATAACTAAGCCGCTTACCAAATGTCTTAAGAAAGGAGCTCAAATCAAACATAACGATGAATTTATTAATTGTTTTAACGCTTGCAAGGAAATACTTACTAATGACCCTGTACCCGTATACCCAGATTTTAATAAACCCTTTGTGCTAACTACTGATGCAAGGAATTTTGGTATCGGAGCTATTTTGTCACAAGGTGACGTCCCCCGTGACCGACCAGTGGCATACGCCTCTAGAACACTTAATGAAACTGAAACCCGGTACTCTACTATCGAAAAAGAACTTTTAGCAATAGTTTGGGCATGCAAACATTTCCGCCCTTATTTGTATGGCCGCCCTTTTCTGATCTACACAGATCACAAGCCTTTAACTTGGCACTTTAGTCTTAAGGAGCCTAACTCAAAATTAGTTAGATGGCGCCTGCGTCTCGAAGAGTACGACTACAAAATTATATATAAAAAAGGTAAAGTCAATGCCAACGCGAACTGTCTATCGCGCATAACGTTAAACGCTTTGGAAGACGAATCGATGATCAATAATCCAGGCGATATCGATCTAGACATCTTAGACAACCTCAGAGATTTAGCAGAATCTTTTGTTGGTGAAGATCACGAAGAACAACCTTCCACTAGTAAAGCCGCGCCCAAAATTAATATATTAGGAAATAAACAAGTCAAACCTCCCGACAAAATACTAGAAAATATTAACGAACATGACAATGACCTAATGACACAACACTCTAATGCCGACGATTCAGGAAATAACGGAATTCTTATACTTGACGAAATAATTAATAACAAAACACATCAAATCTTAGTATTTCCAAATTTATATAAAAAACTAGACGTTGCGGACTCGACTTATGAAAATAAAAAAATAGTAACTGTGAAAATTCCTGAAAATGATTCAAATCATTTTATTTTCACATTTTTATTAGAGTATACTGATAGCAACACCACTTATCATATTTATTTCCACAAGGACAAATTTTACAAAGAGTTTTGTAATGTATACTCACAATATTTCAATGAAACCGGACCCAAACTAATAAAATGTACCAAACAAGTAAATACTATAACAAATGAAGAAGAACAGTTACTTTTAATAAGAAATCATCACCAGGGTAAAACAAACCACAGGGGAATTAACGAAACCGTAGAATACTTAAAAAGAAATTATTATTGGAAACATCTAAAATCAACAGTAACTAATTTTATTAATGTTTGTAACATTTGTCAAAGATCTAAATATGCTAGAAAAACCCCTTACGTGCTGCTTATGTTAACAGAATCAGCTACTAAACCGTTTCAAATTGTACATGTAGAAGTATTCCCTTTCGATGGAAAATTATACTTAACACTCACAGATGCTTTCTCAGAATTCGCACAAGCAATTTTTATTGAAGGTAAGACCGCAGTTATCATGAGTAGAGCTCTAATTAAATATTTTACAACTTTTGGTGTTCCACAAACTTTAGTTCTAGACAAAGGAACCGAATTTAATAATCAAACGGTTAAAGATATACTGGCACTCCATAAAATTAATGTTCACTTTACTACCCCAGCTCACCATGAGTCCAACTCAATAGCAGAACGATTACATTCGACACTAATCGAACAATTACGCATATTACAGGAAATTTACCCCGATGAAAAAGGCAATTTAATGGACTATCCTATACTAGGCTACAATAATACTATACATAGCTCAACTAATTTTACGCCATTTGAACTCACTTTCGGACATACTGACACACGAAATCCCAACGAAATATTTGACTCACATTCATTTTATAACGATTATGCCGAAAAACATAAGGAAAAACTGAAACATGTATATGACAAGGTAAATAAGACACTGACTGACAAAAAGCAAAAAGTAATTACGAAACGTAACGATCAAGGTGACGATAACCCGGAATTCAAACTTAATCAAATTGTTTATAAGCAAAACCCTAGACGACGTAACAAAAAAGACAAGGTATTTTTAGGCCCTTACCAAATAACTGAAAAATTATCTAGAAACCGCGTAGAAATCACTAGACAGTTTAATAGAAACAAGAAAGAAATAGTACATATTAAAGAACTAAAAAAACCTCCCGTAATTGCAGGTTCCTCATCAGGTTGACCAGCACCCAATCAAATTTCCCAAAATTCCATAACCTTAATGACAATCCTGGACTCCTACCACTATACATAGGTAATGCACAAATACCAACAATCCTCCTTGCGAGATCCAGTTGCTGAAATATTCAAAAAACACTAAGAGGTGTCACCAAATTTCTACCAAGATCACCGAACCTCATGTTCAGAAAGTGAAGAAAAATCAGTGGATAATTATTCTACCCCATAATATCGTGGCAACGCAAAAGTGCGGCAAAGTTATAAACAATATTCCTCTTCAAGGAAGCTATTTACTGGAACTTAGTAATAACTGTGAAGTGCAGCTAGAAGGCATATTATTGAAAACTTTTGAGAATCAATCTAAATTAAAAATTGTTGAAATTCCGCGATTAGAACCACTTAGTGAATTCGCAACTCCGGAAAATATAAACTTTCCAACAATTCAAATAGACTCAATCAAATTAGACGAATTAAAAACTGTTTATAGTGCTTTAGACTCTGAAAGAACTAAAATTGAAAATATAAAAACAGTTCCTGTGCATTATGACAAAATTAGTATTTACACAATTTTACTTTACATTTTTGGAATTTTAATAGTTATTTACATGAGTTTTAAGTACTGCCGAACCGGACAGAGAAGGAGAGGAAGCCATTCAAGAGAAACCCTTAGAAGTGGATATTGGATTTTCTTCGTCGAACTCTGGTTCATCCCCCATAGTTCTCCACTAAGGCCGGAGGAGTTAAGGCCCTGAATACGATGACCCAGCGCCACGGAACCCGCTGACGCTGCACCGATAACGAAGTTATAAATACAAATGTTAATGTACTCTTTTACTCTTTATGTCAGATTAGTTGTTGAATAAAGTAGTCATTATAATAACTCTTCGCTTTTTAAAAACATCCTTTTCGGAACTACAAACTTCACTTGAAACATTCTCAGAAACTTCACAACTCAACACTGCGATCTTATTATTTGACAAATATGAATCAATATTGACTAACACAGGCAAGCTGGTAGTCTTATATTCGCTTTCCAATTCGCTTGTTTAACTTGTTTCCTTGATCGCTTCCAACTAAAAACCGGTTAACGTCTTTATATACCCAAACGAACATCATACTAAAATGTATGGTAACATTCTACCTGGTCTAGTAACTGCTACCAAATTCCAGAGAGTGCATTGAACAAGCGCCATCTAGCGTCGAGTAGCAATACTAGGATTGAAGTCGATTTATTCAACTGTAGGTGTTTCTAATGAACACTTACAGATGGCATTGTCAACAAAACCAATAAAAATTGTATGTTCGTAACAATAACTTCTACTTTATTTAGTTATGCCGCATACAAATACAAATTATACAAAACTAACGTGAATGCTGGTGAACGGCTGTCGTAGAAAAAAATGTAATGCACACACACACACATACACACACACACACACACACACACACACACACACACACACCATACCTACCTACATATTTTTACACTGTTTAATGGCCTTGCGTTTTGGCAAATCTGATATCAAAATCTGAATGTTATTCTGAATATTTCAATACTTTCTACAATATACATTGAACCTTGTGAATTGATTTACGTTTTGTCATGCGATGAGGAATTTATTGATGGGTAAGGAAAAAGGAAGTACATTGCTCGCACTTTGGTCGCTTTGAGGCTAGCTACATTTGATCTCCAGGGGTGGTCGACTGCTCCTCCCCTGCCCTCCCTTGGTGACGCCCTTGTGGTGTGGTATTATAGATGATCATATTGTTGGACCATATTCTCTTGATGGAAATTTGAATAACGAATCTTAACTACAATTACTTAGAAAAAATGCTGATCCGGAAATACTAGAAAATGATGATAATATGGCTGAAGATTCACTGATATTTCAACAAGATGGAGCCCCGCGACATTACGCTCTCGAAGTACGACTGTTTCTAGAAGAAACATTTCCTGGTCGTTGGATAGGCAGACGTGGCCCAATGATGGAGTGGCCACCTAGGTCCCCAGATTTAACCCCAATATACTTTTTTATGGGGATATCTTTAAACCAAGACCTATGCAACTCAACCAGAAACTTTAGGTGATTTACGTCAGAAACATTACATAATGTGCGAGAAGTATTTGAAACTCGATTGTACCATTTCATGGCAACCAATGGGAGTCAGTTTGAACCCCTAATACTTTAATTTCTTATTGACATTTAAATAATTCTGTTGATTTTCTATGACTTAAATCGTTTCTGTTATTGAATTGAAATTAATTGTAGTTCCAAAACGATTGAGCCGCATCCAATTTTGAATAAATATACAGGATGTTCCATTTAAAAAAACTGAGGGGCTGACCGTGGGGCCGAGGGGGTGAATGTTACAAAGAGTATATGTACGTAACCAGATGTCCCCCTTCAAATAATTTTGGACCTTTTTTACCTCAAAAGTCTCTTGTTTGAAATTATTCAAGGCGGATAGTTTTCATTGAAATGCACTGTATATATTATACAATAATATTTTCCATAAAAGTGGTCTTCTGACCTCATTTTTGAGTGTGTTCACTGCCGATCCATTCCTGTATTATTTTGTTTGTAGTCGAAAACCTTTCTCTTCCTTTCTCTAATTTTATTTGCTTTTGTGAACTACTTGTCGCTTCCAATTTTATAGTAATATGTATGTTACTTGAATCTTCTGCGAACTTTGTTATTACGTTGGTCTACGAACAACACATACATTACATTGATGTTTTTCATTGTAATCTCTTGAGCTATTTGGATATAAAAAATCACACACTGCTGGCTATTTCGTTTTTTAGTTTTATTCAAGTGATCTTTTCTCAGTTTGAGAGTTTACTCAATTGGATGGGGAACTTCACTTAATTTTAATCTCTTAGTAGGAATACCTCAGAACGGGCTTATTTTGGCAAATTTTTATTGTTGGGTTGATGAAATATCTCCATTGTGAAATATAAAATCTGAATGTGGAGAATACCATTTTTAATGGTACATTAAAAGAAGAACTTCACATGAAAGTAACATATGAAAATTTTTACGGGGCGCTAAACGTAATGATATTGCATGTTACATTTTGTATACTGGATGACATAGCTTTAAGCACCTAAAAAACTCTAGTTGGAACTATGTTCCCGGCGTTTAAATACTAGGCCACAGCATTTAAGATCAATCAAAAGCACATTACTCTAACTAAATTTTTATTGAAACTAGTTCTAAGAAATAAAAAAATCGATGACAATTTATAGCTTAAGCGAAATTGATCGAACTAGTGTTCAGTATTTATCGAAAAAAGCAAATTGTGAGTTTCTTTTCTCCCTGCCGAACAAGACAATAACTTTGTCAGTCAGGTCTCTTTGCTCTTTTTATGTGGATAATTAGCACGCACAAGCTTGAAAGACGTTCCTCGTCAGTGGTAGTCCTCAGCCAAGTGTTCAATCTACGTAGAGTGCTGAAAGAACGCTCTACGGTACAAGTTTTGGGATGTATAGTGAGATAGAAAATGATAACTTTTTTCACAGCTGGATAAAAAGTTGTCTCTTCCAATATATCATGTAGTCTTGTTTTTTCCGAACAATCCTGATCTGCCCAAAAATCATACCATAACCTGGCTTCTGCTTCTAAATTATCTGTTCTATAAAAGTTTACCAAACATTTCACTTCCCTCATAAAATCTCCTTTTTTATCTGTCTTCATAAGATGTGGATGAAGAATTCCACCGTTAAATGGTATAGCATTACCCTTTTTAAACCGTGTCATTATAGACGTTATTATCGAGTCCATGTAGGGGTTGTGAATTGAATCCCTGAAGTAGTCTTCGGGTGACAAGCTTTGGATATTAAATCTATGTTTCTGCTTTTCAGCCAATCTTGGAACTTTGACATCCATATCAAGTTCCACGCAATCTTTCTTCACTGCATCAAAAAGATCCTTGAATTATTCATTCGTTTCTCGTTGTTTTTGGAAATTGGCTAGAAGATCGGTGTTGATATATGTGTATGCTGAAAAGAGGTCTATGTCGACGTATTGGAATTTGTTGACAACAGGTTCGGAATAAGAAGAATATCTCGAAATACTATGCAGACAAACGATAAATGATGTTGCAAAGTCTAGTAGGTGAGCAGGTCTTCTGGTATCCTGGTTGCTTCCATTGTCATTTGCAAGATGATGGAGACTTTGATCTTCAAAAAGTTTTCTTTGAACACACTTATCGATGTATATTTATGGGACCACCTCGTTTCACAGAATATTGGAATATGGGGTATTAATTTTCTACGTAAAACAGTTTCTCTAAAGAACTTCTTTTATTGTTCCAACTGTATTACGAATTTCCTGAACACTGTTCAAGCCATTAATGACTAAGTCGGTGAGAAGCGCAGTGAAAATAGGCAGCTGTGGGGTATTTTTCTCTTTTCCTAGCTTACACTCCACTTTCATGTCCTGCCATTGTTGAACAGCCATCAAATCCCAAACCAATTAATTTATTCATGTTTAGACCCAAATGTTCAAAAAATCATAAGATGGATGATAAAATTCCTTCAGCATCTAATGTACCCAGCTCCGTAAATCCCACAAATTCTTTTACTGTAAAGTTTTCTTTCTCGTCTACATATATTACTCCTATTGACAATTGTTGTTTACCGCTAATATCAGCCATTTCATCAGACAATAATGAAAAAGCAGGTGATCTATTTACCTCATCAACTATCTCTTGTGTTAACGCAGACCCACATATACTTCTTAAATAGTTCTGAACTCTGTGTGATGTGTACTTTGCTTTACCACTATGGTTGTGTAAGTGATCCTCAAATACCTTGTCACTCGCACTTACTCTAAAAAGAAGTAAATCTTCAAAATTCCCATTGATTTTTCCCCCTTATGGAAATGTCATGTGTACCACAAAAAATTAGAGAAGCGACAATTGATTTAAGTTTTTTCCTATTGGTATTCACAAGTTCTGTAATACTACTGTCCCATTGCTCGTTGACGTCTCTTTTTTCATTTCAATCGAATCACAAAAATGTTTGACCTTGATAGTAGATTCTAGATGCCAACTACTCTTCTCATGTCCTCGAGCATTCTCATGAAAATGTTTGTAGTCTTGGTGAGCTTTTATTACAAAAGCACCAAATGTACATCTTTTTAACCGTTAAGTACTAACACACTGAATCAGTTACGCTTACATTGACAGAACGTCTGAGAGACGAGTTAAAAAAACTTGAGTTTTTTTTTTCATCGAAGCAAACTTTTTTAACATGGAATGATTCATTATCATTATAACTATGAGAAAAGTCTATGTAATGCTCATTTAGGTGAACATATTTTAATAGTTTGAAATAGAGGTTCTATTTATGCTTTTTTGACATACCCTGAATAATTAGTGAATGCTAGAAAAAATAACAACAAGAGAATGAAAAAACATTTATTTCCATATTAAGGATATAAAAAAATATATATTTGGCAGAAAAAAACAAAAAACAAGCAAACTATTAAAAAATTGCGAAGCCTAAAGTTGGGCTTGTTCGGTGCACTCTTTGCACACTTTTTTTGCGCACTCCAAACAGATTGGTCTTTGGCAATGGTAGCAAACATAAGCCGTTCTTCTTTTCTTTTTGTAATGATACAGTGAGCAGTCTTTCCTTTTTTCTAATTTTTCAATTCGCATTTCCAAGGGTTGGTTTACCTCTTCAATGCCTAAAATTTCACATATGCTCAATTTTAGCTTCCTTGGTAGAAGTATGCTTTCCAGTCTTCTTTTGAGATGAGGTTCCACAAGATGAAATGCTAATTTTTCAATAAATTTTGATCGTTCTAGGTGATTATTATTTTTGTAGTATTCATAAAGTATATATGCATTCACTGTGCTGATGTCAAAGAGTCTGAAAAATACTGCCATAGACCAGCGGCGGGTTCGACGACTACAACTAAACTTGCTACATTTCTCATCTAACGTATCGACACCACCTTTAGTGAAGTTGTAATCAGCAATGATATCGGGCTTGTTAGTTAGTGGGTAGTGAGAAGACGATAGCAAAAGGACAGCCTTATTGATTTTTGTTGTGTACGAAACCAAATTGATATCTTTTGTATAGCCGTATAAGGTTGTTCCTACTTCACGCTTTCTTTTTGGTAACAATATAGCCAGTATTTATTTTTTGTTTTTCTTCAGAGTACCAATACAGGTTAATCCTCTTTGTTTCATGGCTAGTACCAACTCAATCGACGTGAACCAGTTATCAAAAGTTACTGATCTATTTGAATCAAAAAGTGGTTTTGTGAGTCACAATACGGCCTGTGTAGGTATATTGAATTTATTTTTTTCTTTTGGCAGTCCATTGCCATCAGAACCTTTACCTGTATAAATATAAGCATTCAAAAGATAGTTGGTTCTGGCATCGGTGCAACACATAATCTTTATACCATATTTCACAGGCTTATGTGGTATATACATTTTAAAACGGCACCGTCCTCTAAATCCTACTAGCATTTCATCGATACATGCTGACTTACCTAGGGAATAACACGTCTGACAGTTTTTGATAAGAATATCGAAAATTTCTGAAACTGGGGCGGCTGGATTTACTGCTTTTCTCACCTCCCTGGTTTCTGGATCGTCAAACCTCAAACATGTTAGAAGAAAAGCACATCTTTGTTTGGATATGATGTACCTTATAATGTCCTTACCAGTTCCGTTGGTGGCAAATTTTTTATCTAAATTTTTATTGTTAGATTTGAACACTGATGTAAATGCTGAAAATCCCATAAAAGCGTAAAGTTCAGTCATGTCGAGGTTCCTGAGCGTTGGTGAATTTTGTTTTTTATATTTATACCGCTCTCTTTCTATTCTGACATTTGTCCATCTTAGAACTGTTTCACAAATATCATCACTGAACAAAAGCTTCCAAACTGAAAAGGGGTCAACAGTATCTCCAACATTTTTCGCTTTTTGTCGAAAGCCGGGTAACTGCAACACAATGTTGTGCTGTGGTCGTCGTCCTCTATTTGAGGTAGCAGGTACTTTGGACCATTTGAACCGGTTTTTTCCATAGTAATAATTTGACTTTCGTTCACCTTCTTCACTCTCATTTTCTTCTCCACTGTCACTCCCTTCGCTCTCAATCTCGTCACCATTCTCATCCATATTCTCATAACCTGTAACAAAATATACACAGGTACACACAATTTGATATTACTTGTAAATATGTGTTACCTTCAAATTCTCCCTATAGCCAAAGTTTCATCATATTTTGAATCTACGTCACTATTATCGCTGCCAGCCTCATCAAACCAATTTCGAAGAGTAAACTCATAATTTGGATCTCCATACCTCACTCGTTTTGAGCTACTGGGCTCTTGATCCATTGCCCACAAATAATCAAAAAATTACGTTAACACTAACACTCAGTCTAACAGACGGTATCGACAGTTTGAGTCGAAATATTTCAAGTACTACGCACTTCCGCAAGTTGCCCTGCCGACCTCTAACTTGTATCTACGGGTACTGAAATTACATAACAGGCCGACGTTTAGAAGTGCGGTGGTGGGGAGATATCGTATGGCCAGCAGTACAGTACCGTCTCTAAGACGGTGTGTGAGTACTTAAGGGTTAATACTGGTTTGAAAAGACTACAATGCTTGCAAAGCCCTCCCTTCAACTTTGGCGCGTGTACCAGCCACCAGTATATATCAAACCAAGTTTTCTGAAAATGCCTTTTTTGGTCTTGTTTTTATCGATATCCTTCTTGAAATCATGCTACGAATTTCGAGCAAGTGAGTTGGTTAATAATTCATATTTGATTGACTTCATCTGACACTTCATGGTTTATGTATGCCCCCAAATCAAAACTGTGAAAAACTGAAGTGTTTGGCGATTCTACTGAAGACTGGCAGGCTGAAAATACATCAGGTTCTTCGACGGAGACAGCCGAATTTGATGGCCGGTTAAAGTACAAATCAGAAGAAATTGTGACACACACTTTAGAGGGTACTGGATTCGGAGCTTCTGATGAATCGGAGAGATTTCGTCTCCGTGAAGCAAAAACATCGGTATTTTTCATCGGTATGTTCATTTCTGAAATAACACATATTCATAAAGAATTGACGATCATTTTATTGAAATTGACTGTCTCGACCCTTACTTCGTGGAATATGCTCATATTAGTGTTTTTAAATGAAACTCAAGGTCTCTAGTTAATTCCACAATATAATACAAGTTATTGAAAATTCTAGAAAATTGACAATTATTTCGATAAATCAATATCATCGATGATATTAATTCCACAATATAATACAAGTTATTGGAAATTCTAAAAAATTGACAATTGTTTCGATAAATCAATAGCATCGATGATATTGATTTATCGAAACAATTGTCAATTTTTTAGAATTTTCAATAACTTGTATTATATTGTGGAATTAACTAGAGACCTTGAGTTTCATTTAAAAACACTGATAATTTCATTATTTATTGCTTGGTCGGATTATAAAGTACTATAATAGTTATATATATTAAGAATTAAATATACTTATTATTATTACTATTATTAAGTACCTACTGTAATAGTTATATTACTGTAGATATATTAATAAATAAATATTACTTTTCAATATTTTAAAGATTCAAGGATCGCTTTTAAATGAGGTACAGAATTGATTGTGATGAATTCTGATAGCATAAAATAAATTGATAGTATTATTCTATATATTTACATTATTGCTTTTATTTCAATATCATATAGTGTTTTGATTATATACTTATTTATTTATAGTAAAAATGACTGTGCTTGTGTTATACCTAATGTAGTGGTTAAATATTGTACTTTTTATCTTTTGCCAATTTTTCATAATCTTCAGTTTATTTTACTTGTGAAAAAAGTAATTGATACTATATTTTTACTGCGTTAAATTGTATATACGTAACTGGCCTGAGTGGAAAAAACGAGCAGCAGTTAGGTTACTATAGTACTTTATAGTTCTATTCCGTTCTTACCATATTCAATATTTTAATAATTTTATGGCTTACCTGTAATTTGTAAATTTTCTGATCCAAAACACAAGAAACAAAAGAAAATTTAAACAGTAAGGTGACACTGTTCATAAAAGACTCAATTTTCATTCGTTACAACTCTTCACGCTAGCAGTTTTAGCACTGTAGTTATGAGGGCGCCGGCGCGTGGGCTTCTAAGTAGAATGTGGGAGAAGGGATGACGCGTCAAGCCAAGGTCACACGCATACGTGACACCGAGTCTTTCAGACCGTTGGCGCAGCCACTCATATTCTTTTACTTTACCATTAATTATACAAATAAGTGAAGCGCATGTTTTATTAATAAATATTTTGTTCCCAATTTATATCTGAAAATGACAAAATTATTCAATAAGGATAATTATTTGACACAACAATTTTTTTCTTTCCATAAAAGCTAGGGGGGCGGCCCCACCTTGCCCCCGAGTATGGGCGCCCGTGCCAGAAGGTGTAAAAATGGTCAAGTATGTAAATTATCAAAATGTTTATATGGTCCAAAGCAGGCCTCTAGGTGTTGGTATGAATTTTTTGATGATTTTGTTAAGAAATTAGAATTTCAAAGCTCTGAAGTTGATCCCTGCCTATATTTTTTAGATGAAAATGACATAAATAATAATATATATTTAGTGCTATACGCTGATGATTTATTACTACAAACAAGGATTTAAGGTTTTGTTTCAAAAAGCATTTAATTGAGACCTTTCAAATGGTAGATTTACAAGATGTTAACTTGTTCTTAAGCATCAAAATAGAAAGAGAGGATAACAATATAATTCTTAATCAAAGGGTTTATATAAAAAGTATTTTAGATAAATTTATTAAGGCAGATTGTAATTAACACTTTAAGCCGTTTTCAAAATAATAATAATGAAGAGTTATGGAAAGCCATAAAATGGGTGTTCAGATACTATGCATTTAAAACTAACGTACACAAAAGGTCATTATGATGATGTAATAGTTGGATATGCTGATTTACATTGGGCTGGCTGTGAAATTTATAGAGAAAGTACCACAGGATACCAAAGTATTTAATGATTGCACTATTTCCAGGAATACCAAGAAACAACAATAAGGAGCTGCATTCTCAAGTGAAGCTGAACACATGGCTCTTTTTAAAGCCAAGCGAGAAGCAAAGTGGTTAAGAGCATTAACAAATAGTATAAAATAAATAAATTCTCAGCCTATAATAATATATGAGGATAATAATGCATGTATCAGTATAGCAGACAATCCAACGAATCATCAAATGGCCAAACACATTGATATTAAGTCTCATTATACAAGGGAAAACGTTCAAAATATGATTAGAACTCTGAAATTTGTATCCACAGATCAATAACCAGCCAATTTGATGACCAAGCCATGAGCGAAAGGGAAATTCGCAGAATTAAGGTTAAAATTAAGCATTAAGTACGTGACTATTTTAGCTATATTATACTTTTATTGTTCCATCAAGTTTTTTTAGTAAACGGTTATTCAATTTATTAACTTTTTTTTGTGAGTGAGAATGTGGGAATATCAAAACAAAATAAAACAATGAATAAAATTAATAAAATTTTAAAATTGTTTACAATACTTTTTCAACATTTTTTTAAGCTCATTGCCGTAATTTGACCTGATCTGCTACAGTATTGTTTTATGATTGTATTCTTAAAATCGCCAGATGTTTAAAACGGGTAATTTTCGGTAAAGGCTACAGGATCTTTCCCTGATTTGTGGCCTGAGAAATATTCCTTTTTGATTTCAGTTGATTATAATATATGAAACGTTGAACATCTAGTAAAGTGTTTAATTTTATAACCCAACCCAAATAAAATTCCAATAACATTGAGTAGTTTCTTTATCGGTTATGTTGTTACTTCCAGTTCTTAGGTTACCTTTAGTTAGTTGATTTTCTTAATTATTAATAAATGATTACTTATACAGAGTCATTTGTCACTTTAGTTAGGATCGAGCATATTAGAAAAAAAATTTTTAGTAAACACTAAATTAATATTTTGACCTATTTCTGGTTCATATAATCGTTAAAGTGCCACTCATCTGACACATTTCATTTCATGCTTGTTCTCGTTAAATAATCTGACAGCATATTTTATACGCCTCACTTCTTTCACTTCAACGTGAAAAAGTATAAGGGTGATATAGATAACTTATAGCTTATTCACATTCAAGAGTCAAAGCTAACTTAAATTTTGTCAATTCCGGTGAGAAAATAAAAATAAAACGACACGTATAATATTTTATTTCAAAACATATTATAACATAAACATATTTTATTTCAAAACATTTAATTACAAAAGGAATTACAAAAGGCTTGCTTGCAATTCGTGGAATGGTTTCTTCCATGTTTCTAGTGGATAATAATCATTATTTATAGAGCGGATTTGTTCATTCTTTTTGTACATAATTGTTACTATTTTGTGAAAACGTATGTGAAACTAGAAAATTCTTGTAAGGTATTTCAATTTTATATTCAAATTGCAGTTTAGTATATTGATGTTAAAATTAATATTTAATTTTGAATGACAAATTTTTTTATTATTATACTGTATTGATGAAGAATAAAGTCTCTAGCGGGCTAGACATTCAACGAATGTAACTAATATTAAGTATAAAATTAATTGAATAAATATCTAAAGAGTAGAGTGCGAGTTGTTAATAAGCCTCATGAAGGTGCTTTATTTTTCCGTTTCCAATTTTGGGAGAAAAGCAATTGGTTCTTTGCAATTATACCTTGACTACAAATCTCAAGGAAACCTGTTCCACATTCAATAAACGTCTGGATATAATGTAAGCTATCCTGTCTTAAACGTTAATGTTTTAATTAAGGAAAGGGAGAACATCGCATTTGTGGGGTGTCTATTTCTATTCGACAACGCAAATATTTAGACATTTCAATTTAATATAATTAGAAATCCCAACGTAGAGCTGGGACGAGAGTTTATGAGCATGAAGGGCATACTTCTCCTCAGAGATAGCGATAAGAAGGGTCAGTTGAGTGCATTTCCTAGTATATTGGATCTATTGATGTTCATATTTTGGTTTTATGATTATTAAGAAGGCAGTATTTTTCGCATCGAAGTAATAAAACTTGATATTAAAACAAATTTAATGAACCTACTTTTTATTATTAAAATCTTAACTGGAAAAGTAAGAAGCAGTTGCGGTAAGAGTTATTATTAACGTCCAGATCCATGTGGTGGTTTCCAATAAGTATCACCCACGAAATCGTTGAGAAAGAAGAAATTGAAATGTTTAAACTAACGTATGGGTTCTTGTATCATTTTCTTAATACAAAGTGTGTACTGAAGCTTTTATGGAGCTGATACTGAATGTTTGTACTGGCAACTGGAAAAATAATAATGTTCCGTCTTTATCGGAAACTTAACATGAGGTTACTAGCTGCAGTAGCGCTACAACTACTATTGTTTTCGGGATAATAGACTGCATTCTGTTTTCGGCCCCATCGTAATTTCCTAGTAAGAAATTTAGCCCAGTATGTCTTAGTTGGTCCACCATCTTATTCTCAGATATTTCTTGAGCGAGTATCGTTTTTCTGCTCATGTTTAATTTTACTAATGAGATTGAAATTTTGGTAAATTTGAATATTTAAAATTCATGTTTCAGTTTTTTATAATACTAAAGTTAATTTATTTGATGTATGCATTAATAGGAATACAATGTATATATAAATATATAAATAAATTTTGCAGAAAAAACCAAATAAGACATTGGTTCACAATGAAAATATACAATTTAAAAACTAATAAAAAAATGATTAAACTTACAGGTGGGACTTTGTGTCATCTTGTTCATAGAAGAGAACGTATGCTTCTCCACTGACTAAAGATTTTCACGATATTAATAGCACCCTTGAATTGTTATATTCATGCCACTATCCCGTGTAGGGATATCGGCAATATGCTGTGTAGTGACCATTGTAAGTGGTTTCACTGTGATTTGATATAGCGTAGAGGTTGTACATACAAGGTGCCACATTATCAGCCGCGTAATAGCTCATATCAAGCCCTTCTATTCGAAAATCTATTGCAACATTATGTTTACCACTTAATCTTTCTGTTTGCGAAAAGCGCTTCGGGTGAATAACCAATATTTTCGGAAATTTATGAATTGAGAATGATTTAGTGCATTGTCTTCGTTCCTTACATTTCGAACAAGTTGGTTTCTCATCACCGTCGAGTGTTTCTTCTCTTGTAAACTAATCTAAACATTGTGAAAGTCGTAATTGACCTGTTCTTTGGGGTATGTAAAGGTGTAAATTCCAAAAGGGATCGTAGGTAACTGAACAGTGACCACAGTGTGTGGACTTAAGTGCTGATTTTAATTGACCGACAAAGTTATCCACAATTTTGGTGTTGTCTATTCTCGGAAATCTCAACCAAGATTCTTGTGCTTTCTCAATGTCACTAAGTTTGTTATCAATTTCTGTTAATAAGGGCTTTAGTTTTTCATATATTTTGTTGACATATTCGTGAAGTCCTGCTAATAGGTAACGAAGAAACTCCTGTGTATCATGTTGATTCTATCCCATGAACCTTGAAGTAAATCGCTTAATCTGACTTTTCAATGATACTGTATTAACCACTCTGTCTGAACCGTCTTCAGACCAAAGCTCTTTAATAACTTCAGCAAATGCTTTAATTAGTGCTCCTTCCATGTTAGATATGTTTATGTTAATATCTCTTATGTATGCGTCTTTATTTAGATATTCTATTAGCCACCTTGTGTTTGATGGGCATTGGATAATACTATTCATGAAACACGTGTTACCAATATTTTTGAGGCCTTTGAGACCCAAAGATTTTTGGGGAATACCCTTTATGGATCTGAATGTGGAGATATTGTTAAGAGCTCTTTCGCAACTACTATCATTGTCCGAATAATCTCGGATTCTATTATTGTCTTTCCCACTTGATCGGCGTGATAAGGAATTTGAATTGATGATGTTTGCTATTGAATTGGATGGAGATATTCCGGTTTTGGAAAGTTTGGTTGATGTCGATAGATCATTGGTCTGGTTCACTTAGTTAATATATTCCTTGTTATCTACATCATTTTTAGACGTGTCTTTTTGTTCTTGTTGAGTTTCATACCCTTTCTGAAAATCTTTAATCCAACATGAAATGTATGAAGAGAAGTTGTTAACTCCAGGATTATTTTTAGAAAGGGAATTGATATTTACTGATTCCTCAGTTATTATGACCCTATCGACTTCTGACCCATAATTTTTTACTATGTCTTCATTCTCTTCCAATTTTGAATTTGACTGCAAAACATCGGGGTTATTTGGACACTTGTTGGAGGCAATGTCATTTTTTTTGGTCACCATAACATTATTACTAGATTTTTTAACTCTGGTTGATATTGCTTTGGTACATAGTGGTTTCACTCCATTGGTCACATCAGATATTTTGGATCTAGCCTCAGTTGTCTTATTGGCGAGGTTATTACCATTTTTTACTGTTTTGGGGAGTTTGTCATTACCATTTTTACTTAAATCCGCTACTGATGCGAGATTTCCGTTATCATATTCATCAGATAAATTGTCTGTATTAGTATTGTTAGAGTATGCCACACTATGAGTATAAATACCTTCCATTTGGTCGTTTACCTTTTCATTTGATGTCTTCAACTCTATTGGGAGTAGACCAGTTTTATATTTTGTTTTGGTCAAAAATAATTTATTGCGCGTAGGAATCGCATCATTCTCTAGCATAGTCATCTTCTGCAGTATTCCTATGAATGGAACAACATCTGGCTAATGGTTATCTATATTTTTTAGTACACTGAGGCCCAAAAGCTTAATGGAGGCATACTTTATGAAATTGTCAACGCCTGTATTATCAGAAGGCACACATTCTGAAGAAGAGAATGAAGATGTTAAATAAGAATTTCGGAAACAGGAAAGATCACATGTTTTAGGGTCGGTAATGTGAGAAAGTTTGAAAGTGGCAGAAGAATTAGGTTTCTTATGATAAGGTTTCATTAAAAGTTCTTCTAGAGGCTTAGAACGGGGAAACGTACCGAGAAAAGATGAAGCGTTTCCTCTTTGAATTACAATACTTATTTGTTGTATAAAGAACAAAGTTGCTCTTGAATCATTGGTTTCTACTGATATTTTTTTACCGATTACTTTAATGAATTTTAAAGATTCATGTCCGAAAACATCAGAGGTTTCAATTGCTACAGGAATAAAAATGTAAATGTTCTCCAACTTTTTGTATTTATTGATTTTAAAAGTTTCGCCTTGTAAAGCTGCAGCGCCTGCGGAAGTAGATGTGGATCCGACAAGGGATGGAGCCCAAGTGTCAGTGCAAGTGAAATCCCATATAACTGATCTGCCGCGTTGCCATGGAATGAGGGTCATACCATCTGGACGATTACCGTCGTCGCGGCAAGTACCTAACGGTTCCAACGAACATGGAATCTTTGCAGATGACAGGCCTCGTTTGATTAGGTCATTTACTCCATAATGACGTGAAAAACGGCCGGCACTTAATTTGCAGCTTAGGCCATGTCTACCATATTCATCAACATCAGCTCCGCAACGACAGCGATGTTTTACACAAATTTGACAACCTAAACGGAGACCAATAGAAATACGGAGACTTTCGCCATCTAAAAGCGTACCTAATGGGGCCAACGGTATAGCGTTCAACCATGTTCCTGATTCCTTTGAAAATGCTGCATTCCAACGAGCCTTGTCTGGTAAATTGATAGCTTTCTGAAGCAGATTTTCTTTTTCAATGTTCAATAAAGGTTTATCCCAGGATTTTTGAAAATATTTATATTCATTGGGTACAGCTTTGTTAGACTTTAATGACCAAATATTTTCTGCCTCCAATAATAGAGGGTCTTGTGTGTGGAAAAATATAGGAAGGATGTAATTAATGAAATTTTTTGAACTATTCAATGTTGACAAAAAAGAAGGAAGAGCTAATGAAACGACTGAGCGAATTTCTAAACCACCATATGAAATAGGTAGTGAAACTTGTTTCCAAGAAAGGTCCTCTGATTTAATGTTAATTAATGACTCTAATGAATGACGAATGATATTGCCAAAATTGATTAAGATATCAGTATGTAACCAGGGCGGACTACATCTTAAGATATAAGTTACTTTTGGAATTATTAGGCAATTCTTGAGAAGGTAATAAGCAATATGTGTCGGTAACCAGGATAAACGAGAAGACATTTTTTTGAAAAAGGTTAGTTTTTCATTGAAAGCTGATAGAAAGAATTCGTTTAATAAAGGAGCACCTAATAGGAATAAATTTTGTCTGTTGGTAATTGTTATGCCTGGTGCTACAGAATTAAATTTATCAATGGTTAGATTATTTGGTGATTCTAAGGAAAATAACTCGCATTTGCTGAAATTGAGTTCAAGACCAATATATTTGGAATTGTTTATAATATAGACAAGAAACTTGAAGATGGAATTAGTATTACCCCCTAAAGAACTATCATCAAAGTACCAAGCATTGAATTATGTGTCAATGTTGCTTATAAGTTTGTGTATCGATATGCAAAAAAGGAGAGCTGCCAAAGGGTCCCCTTGTTGGACGCCTCTTTCCGAATAAATGATGTTTTCGCCAAATAAAAGATATGAAGGGAATGGATAACATTGATTGATGAGAGGAAAAATTTCAGTTAGAATATCTGCTACAAGTTTTAATAAATAATCGCGATGAATTGCATTGAACGCATTTTTAAAATCAATTTTCAGAAAAACTTTATAATTAACGTCTGGATGATTAGAGACGAAACGTGTGCAATTGCTTCACAACCACCTTTCGACCCGAAACCAAATTGTAATGGACGAAGTGAATATCCTAAGTCATATATCTATCTATCTATCTATCTATCTATCTATCTTTTTTTTTTTTTTTTTTTTTTTTTTTTTTTTTTTTTTTTTTTTTTTTTTTTTTAGTTGGGGAGGGTAAAAAATCTTCCAAAGACACTCACTGAAGGTGAGTAGTGTCAGATTCTTACTGACTGAAAAAAGCCCCTCCCTCTATCGTCTCGCTCCTCGCACTGGAACGGCTTTCGCATTACTTCAGTGAGAGGGCTGTCATACTATCCTCATAGTGATGTATTACTTCCGTCTATGGTCGTGCTCTGTCTTCCATTTCTTTCGTATCAATTATATGTCTTATTATCTTATACACTATATTCCACCCCTTCTCGCCTGAGACCAATGATGTCATCATATTTCTCGCATCGAACTTCGTTCCAGTTTCTGTTAGGAATCCTGTCCGGATTCTTTCCCACCTGACGCATGCAAACATCGTATGCTCCGCATCGTCTTGTTCTCCGCAATACGGACAGTCCCCAGTAACCGATCTCATTCGGTTATACAGGTATTTCCTGAAAACAGCCATGACCAGAGATTGCCTGCGTGATATAATAATCTACCTCGCCAAACGGTCCGCCGATCCATTTTTCAATGTTAGGTATGAGGTGATGGGTCCATCTTCCCCATTTACCGGTTATCCAACGGTTTTGCCATTGCATCATGAGGTTTGTCCTTGCGATGGCACTGCCGATCCCTAGGTATTTTTCCCGTCTTTCCTGTACGAGCAAGTCTATTGGAGGTACCCCAGCTATTACTCGTACTGCCTCTGTTGATATCGTCCTATACGCCGAGCATACTCTAATACAGAGTTTGCGTTGGACGCTGGCAAGTTTGGAAACCAGTTTCTTATTGCATGTCACTGAGTGCCAGGCAGGTGCAGCATAAAGGATTTGCGAGTGTACAACACTCATTAGTGTTCTTCTTTTGGAAGATCTAGCTCCACCAATATTGGGCATAAGTCTGGACATCAGGGTTTCTTCGGATTTTGCAACTACAACCATTGCAACATCATCAGCGAAGGCTATTAACGTAACACCTGCAGGTTGCGCTACTCTCAATATTCCATCGTAAAGAATATTCCATAGAGTTGGTCCCAAGACCGACCCCTGTGGCACCCCACTATTCATTTCCCTTATTTTTATTTGTTCCTCTGTTTCCAGGATTATTTCCCGGTCGGATAAGTGGGCCCTTATTAAACTGATGAGGCTTTCATCAATGCGTCTGCTTCTCATCTCTTCAAGAATGTTCTGCCAGCTTGCACTATTGAACGCATTTCTGACATCCAACGTTATTATTGCACAAAGTCTTCGGTGTGCCCAAGAGTATTCTTCTTCCGCTGCCCTGGCAATTTTTAAAACTTCTTCTATAGCGCCCACCGCTTGTTTACCTTCAACGAATCCAAACTGTCGCTCTGATAAGCCGCCTGTTCGTCTTATTTATTTTTTCAGCCTGATCAGAATCAGTTGTTCGTATAATTTGCCCTCTATGTCGAGCAGACATATTGGCCTGTGCGCTGAGGGATTCTCGATGGGTTTGTCCGCTTTCTTCAAGAGCAACAATTTGGCTCGTTTCCATTCCCTAGGGAATTCTGCTCGGCCAGCTAATCCATTATATACAGTGAGCATTAATTCCGGCTTGTTCAAGGACATAGCTTTAATTATTTCCGCTGGAATATGTCCAGGTCCAGGAGCCTTATTCACCTTTAATTTGGAGCATGCCATGCGTAATTCTTCTACGTTAAGATTTAGAAATGTCTCATCTCTATTGGAGTCAAAGTTTACCTCCCGATGCACTGGGAATAGGTGGTCAACAACCTTTTCCATTGTTAGCATGGGCAAGTCTTGTCTGGGTGGATAGCCAACTAGGCTCTTCATGACTATTTTGTAGCCATTCCCCCAGATATCACAGTCTACTTCATCACATATTGTTTTCCAGCATTCTCTCTTGGATTTTTTAATACTATATTGTAGTGTTTTCTTACTCTGTTTATACTCCTCCCACCGGCGCAATGTTTCTTCTGGTGTATTCCTTCTTACGCTTCTCGTATAGTTTCGTCTCTTGCGAGTACAATCTCTACGGTTCTCAGCGATTTCCTCGTTCCACCAATACATGGGCACTCGCTTCCTTTTATCACCTCTCTTGGGCATAGTTTTATTGCAGATCTGCTTCAGTGTACGAGTGAGAGCTTCTGCTGAGGGGGCCATGTTCTGTTGTGGGGCTGTCGTAAGTTGTTGGAGTTTCTGTTTGTCCAACTTCTTAACCTGCCATCCTCCATTTCTGCTCGATCTCTCTAGTAATCCAAGTTTTCGGTCTGATACCTCGAATACTATGTAGTTGTGGTCGCTTAGAGACTCGCTATCACTTACTTCCCAGTTTGTTATTCTATTCAGGATGTCAGTTGTAGCTAATGTCAGCTCTAGAATTGAGGAGTAGTCCCGTCCTTGAAAGGTTGGCTTATTTCCCTCATTCACCACTACTATGTCATTCTGTGCTATCCATTCTGTAACCATTTGTCCCCTTGTATCTGTTATATTCATGCCCCACTGAGGAGATTTCGCGTTGAAATCGCCGACTATGATTGCTTTCTCCTTATTCAGCCTTATCAATCTCTCAACTTCGCACAACATTTGCTCGAGGTCATCTAACTCATTATTTGGAGAAGCATAACAGTTGTACACTGTGAATTCAGGTGTTACGATGTACGAAAAACTGTGCCCCTTACCATATTTACTTACGGTGATCCTACTGTCAATAATCTTGATAGCTGTATTCACGTCTGAATCAGACCACCAGTCTTTTCTATCTCTAATAGCGTTGCGGTTTGGTTCACTCATAAGAATCATGCTGGCTCCTATTTCTTTGGCCATGGCTAATGCTAGGTCATGGCACGGGCGTCTCCTGAAGGCATTAATTTGCAGAAACTTGAGCTTCATTTTTGTGCTCACTATTCTGCTCTATTAACTGGGATACCTCCTGATTTTTCCCGCCCCTATTTTTCGGACACCTTGAGTTTCCAGATTGATGCCCCTCTTTCTGACAATGTATGCAGAAGGGATTGTTAGTACAGTCCACTGCCTTATGCCCCTCCTGAGCGCACTTCAAACATCGGTTTTCTCTGTCTGGTCCTCTGCACTCTGCCTTTCTGTGTCCATATCTCCAGCATTTGAATTACTTTGTCGCTGTTTTCCTCTCTAGTACCCTACACTGCTTCCAACCAATCTTTATTTTACCCAGGTTTGTGAGTTTGATAGCATCTGCTTCCGACAGTACCACAGTAACATTCTGCTTATTATCAAAGGCAGGGCGAAGTGATTTGACTTCCACATCTTCTGGTCTCGATAACTTGCAATTGGAGATAGCGTCTTTTATGTCTTCCGTGGTCGTTACTTCATCCATGTCTTTGATATGGAGGACCTTTCTGCTCACACGAATGGATGCAGATACATCCGGCATTTTCTCCTGGATCTTGTCTCTTAGGGCTTCTAATTTTCCTGGACCATGCTGCACGGTGAGCAGGAGTTCACCACTTCGAGTTTTTTTCAGATCTTGTATTTCAACCCCAATCTCGCCTGGATCAACTGTCTGCTTCACTGACGTTAGGCATTTTAACAAGTAGTGCATCCTGCTTTGCCATTTTTCTCTTCATAGGTGCTTTGGTCCCCGTTACTTTTTGTCTAGTTTTTGGGGCCAACTCTACTCTCTTCTTCACCAGTGTTATTTCTATGTCTGATTGGGCGAATAGGAATTCGAGGATTCTACAGACCATTTTCCCAGTTATTCCCTCCATTTCGGGTATTGCCAGATTCCTTTTTCCATGGATCGTCATCAAAGATTTGACGGCAGTTAGTGAACGCAGGATGGTCTCGTCCTCAGTCCCTTCATTAGCTCCTTCTTTCAAGAATATTGGATAAAGTATCATTCTCGACTTGTGCTTGAGGTTACCTTCCTCATCGGGGAAGGCCAATGAGTGCACCATCATTGCGACCTCTCCCTCCTTCTTCTTCTGGTTTTTAAGACCTTCCTTCCCTCCAAGTCTGTCTATCACACTTCCAATTGTCTTCTGCGGGTTGTTAATATTTGTATCACTAGGGAGAATAAGTACATGCTCACTTGGAGTTTCCCAAATGTCTCCACAGCGCTCTTGAATTTTTGAAAGTATCTCGTCTTGCCAGTCCTCATCCGTTATCTTCTTGAAGCTTTCATAACTATCATCTAGCGTTAAGCCTTCTCTTCTGGTCAATTTCCTTTGTTCTTCTCTGCAGTTCTCACATTGTACTTGGTAACTAGGAGCTCTTTCCAATTCTTTTCTGTGCAATGTTTCCATGCTCCTCATTTGCTTGCGGAGTCTAGTAATTTCATTTTCTTCCCCCTCTTGTTGTTTTTCCTCAAATACTGACTTTTCTAGCCAACTCTTCATCTCTGCAGTCTGAAGCTTCTCTAGCAGGAAGACTAGTTGTCCTGAAATATCAGTTAATTCCTTCTTTGGCTTATACATCTCACTGAGCACTTTCTCAAAGTGCTTGATTTGTGAGCTCATTTTTTCCATGATCTCTTTGAATCGGCTACTGCCCTTGAACTCATTTTTAAGGGCAGCCTCCTTGGAGTTTTCTGTACCGTCCATTCTTTTACGCTTGCTCTTCTGTTCCAAGTGTGACATTGATTGTGTCCTTCCTCTCGTGGGGGACCTCATCAGTAAATGTCTACTTGGGAAGTTGTTATCTTCATTCAAGATAGCTTCTTCATTTCCTAAATTTTCCTGGCCTACGCCATCATATTCTTTCTCTCCAATTTCCATAGAATTCCCACGAGTCGGGCAGAAAAAACAGTCCACCGTAGCAGTGCTCCCTTACTACGGTAAGGTCTGTGCTACAACCGATTTAGACCATGTGATCGGAGGACATCGTTCGAGACTCCTTCACGGAAGAGCCATCCATCCCCTGGGCACGATGGTTTACACCTTAGGATTACCGGATTTTTTCTCGAGGTTAACTCCTCAAAAGCAGCCCGCTCTGGGTCAGACGCTGCGGTGTGGGAATCTTCTTAGCTTTACCTCAACCACTTCGAGACCTTACCGGCATGGGTGACCCTACCAGTAGCTACGCTACCGCCGGCATCGCTCCCTGGGTATAGAGGTTACTGAGCTCTCTCACCAACGACAAGGTGTTGATTCCCCTAGAGAGAGATCTATCTATCTATCTATCTATCTATCTATCTATCTATCTATCTATCTATCTATCTATCTATCTATCTATCTATCTATCTATCTATCTATCTATCTATCTATCTATCTATCTATCTATCTATCTATCTATCTACCTATCTATCTATCTATCTATCTATCTATCTATCTATCTATCTATCTATCTATCTATCTATCTATCTATCTATCTATCTATCTATCTATCTATCTATCTATCTATCTATCTACCTATCTATCTAGCTATCTATCTATCTATCTATCTATCTATCTATCTATCTATCTATCTATCTATCTATCTATCTATCTATCTATCTATCTATCTATCTATCTATCTATCTATCTATCTATCTATCTATCTATCTATCTATCTATCCACAAAATGACTCTTTAAACACTAGTATTTAAAATGCGAAAAGTCACATCTCGTATATCTTTTGTTTTTTAAACGTCAAATCAAGTGTATCTTTTGTATGGTCAATTTCATGCTTCTTGATAATTTTGTTATTCTGCGTCATTTGATTTATCAGTCAGCTGTCAGTCATCGTCCGTCATGTAATGAATATAATTCAAATATAATATAATGTCCTTCCCGCGGGCGAAGAAAAAGTATAGTAAGCACCTCGTGTTAAAAACGTCTTTAGTCACTCGTTTCACAAGGAACTCGTTCCGCTTCGCTTCACTCGTGCCTAGTAAAACTCTTGACTAAAGTAACCGTTTTGACACTTGGTACTTAATATACTATTGAGGCTATTTTGATCATTATTCCATTCTGTTTGCATATTTTTCTTTATTAACTTCTTAAGGAAGTTGTCGATAACACTGTGAATATAAATTTGAGACCTTTCGATTTCTAACAACGTTGCTTCTTGGGCAGCTGTATCAGCTGACTCGTTGCCGTCGATTCCTACATGTGAGAGGACGTAGATAAATATGACTTTTACTTCCAGCGTTGGTGGAAAAATTGTTGGGTTTGTTGCACTAAAGGGTTGCTTGCATACATTTGTCGAATCGATTCTATGGCACTTGTGAGTCAGAACAGATTGCATATTTTGGTTTTGGTTTACTCCTTACGTAAGCTAAAGCTTGATGAATGGCGAACACTTCTCCTGTATATACACTACACTCCTCCAGTAGCCGGAACTTTTGTGTATTAGTTGCTGTAACTGATGAGCCTACTGAACAATTTGATTCATTTTTTGAAGCATCAGTGGATACAACTTCTGACGGTTTGTAAATTCCACATATTCTATTGAATTCGTTTTTCAGTAGAGAAGTATGTGTTTCTTTTCTATTGAATTTGAATAGTTCTGTGTTTACGGAGATAGGTGAGAGAATCCAGAGGGCAAAATTATAGCTGTTTATAGGAATTATTTCAGAAAAACTGATTTCTACCATATACGATTTAACTGTGTTGTAAAAAGGTAGTGTAATATTGATACTTGCGGGAAGAGCTGTTTGCACTGGTCTAGTGCAAATTTTGTTGTTGTAAGGGTGGTTAGGAAGGGCTAAAATTTTTGTCGAGTAAGATAAAGGTAAATGTTTAACTCTGTATGTAAATGGCATTTCTTCAAGAAGTTTATAGAGACTGTCTGTGGGGGCTGTTGGAAACGCACCAATTATTATAAGTGCTTTATTTGAAATTATTTCCACAGTTTTCGTATAACTTTTTTTAGCAGTTTGGAAAGCCATGGCTCCATATTCTATTTTAGCTCTAATGGTACTTTTGTAAATGTTAAGTAAGCTGTTCATATCTGCTCCCCATTTTTGATGATAGGATTTTTAATATGTTTAAGCTTTGCATACTGTTTTGTTTAAGATGGTCAAAGTGTTTTTTCCAGTTAAGTTTATCATCAAAAATTATTCCTAAAAATATGATATCTTTCGTGAAACTGAGTTTGATGTTTCCTATGATCAATTCCGGGTATTCTTTCTGAGCTCTTCGTGCAAATAAGACACATTTTGTTTATTCGTGAGATATTTTGAAGCCAGATTTGTTTTTCCATTAATAAATTTTGTTTAATCCATTTTGGATTGGGGATTGCAATGTTTTTATATTTTTACCTTTTCCGTATATTACATTTTCGTCAGTGTATCAGCTTACACGTAGCGGAGATGTAATACAAGAGGTAAAGTCATTTATGGCGACAAAAATTAATGTTGTGCTTAGGGAATATCCTTGGGGAATGCCATTCTCTAGTTTTCTTTTGGTCGATAATTCACCATTTGTTTTGACTACAATATTACGTTATGTCAAATTTTTTTCGATAAATGCGTTATATTTCCACTAATGTTCCAATCTACCAGTGTTTGTAGAATTTTATGTTGCCAAGTTAAGTTGTAAGCTTTTTCAAGATCCATAAATACACCTAGCAGTTTCTGACCATTTGCAAATGCCTTGTGTATCTCGGATTCCAGGTTTATAATGCTATCGTTTGCTGTTTTTTCGAAATCCGTTTTGGTGTATCGACATAAGGTTATGTTTTTCCAGATACCACATGAACCTGCGGTTTAATATCTTCTCTAAAACTTTGCACATTATAGCTGTTAGGGATATTGGTCTGTAAGACGTTACCAAGTTGGTTTGCGTGGCTTGAGTATTGGCACTATGATAGCTTCTGATCATGATTTTGGAAATTTGTGATCTAAGTAAATTTTATTGTATGTCTGTAGCAAATACTCTTTCCCAGTTATTGGGAGGTTTTTTAAAAAAGTGTAGTGGATTTTGTCTGGCCCCGGACTGGATTTATCGCTGCATTGTTTCAGCACCTCTTCTAGTTCTTCCTTGTCGATTTGCACATTTAATAGGTGGTTTTGACCTGTAGTATGATTTAATTTTATTCTTTGTTCTGTATCGCGTTTATATTCCCTAAATTCTGGTTCGTAGTTTTCATCACTTGATATTCTAGACAATTCTTCTGCAAATGTTTGTGTTATAAGTGCATTATTAGAGATAATTTCAGTATTGTGGGATGGTATTTCATGTTTTGATGGAATTCCTTTCAGTTTTTTCATTTTTGTCCATATCTCGGAGTTTGAAGTATTCGGAGTGATTGTTGAGACAAATGATTTCCAGGAGTCCTTTTTTGCTTGCTTAGGGACATATCAGTAGATATACTAAGCCGGTTTTGGGACGGAAGTCCGCCATGTTGAATTTCGTTGACTGTGCACGCGCACCGGAAGTGGCATCCATCTTGTGTCAATGGCGTGTCGTATCCATCTTGTGTCAATGGCGGGGTGTGACGTGTGTCATATCCATCTTGTGTCAATGGCGGGGTGTGTCGTTGGCGGGTGATTCGAATGTGGCGCGCGACTGTGACCCGTTCAACGGCATCCATCTTCTGTGACGTCAATCGTGGTCCATCCACCTACCACATGTGTGACGTAACACTACCAATTTATAAAATTGAAAAAATGGTCGACCGTGAAATTCGAACTCACGACACATAACGTCTTTCTCGTTCCTAACACAGTCCCTAACCGTTGCGATATCAAGGCTTATGTATTAATTTCTTATTTGGGATTCACAATCATCCGTTGGGTGTCAGTGACCCCATATACTTTTGAAAGTTGCGCTCTTGTTAAAATAGATATTTAGTTTGTTATTTTGAGTGGGACGTCTAAATTTCATATGGTGTGTGTGTATGACGTCATCCGACGTTTGGGGGTTCGCAGGAGGTGGGAAAAATAATAATTACAAAGGCAGTATTTAAAAACCTGGATTAATGGGGAGGTGGGGGGTTTATAACAAATTTCTTCACAGGTCTTTATGAGAAAAAACCGTTCCGTCCGACTAGGAGGTTAAGACATTATTGTGTGTGTGTGTGTGGAGATACACAAAATATAGGACACTAATATATCTGTAAACGAATCAGTTGTAGTATGTCATTAGTTGAGTATAGACGTCTATTTGAGGAGTTTATTATAAAAATAGATCGATTGAATAAGGATGTAATATTTTATGAAGAAAAACGAAGGGTTATGAAGCAAATTGAAAACCTGTGCCTTTTTGCTGCTGATGATAATACTACCGACTCAGATCAAAAGAAGTGGGAGAAGCTTACAATAAATTGGGTGTCAGACGAATTACAAAACGGAGACGACGACAGGAGATTTCAAGTACTGTAGATTATATCTTTAGACCTCCGCAAACAACAACAAGATATCCATTAAACAGAATTCAACCTACAAAGCTTTCACCATGATCAATATAACCAACACTGGCAGCATGTTCCATAGTATGAAAAATGAACTCTATATATTTTCAATGACTCTATGTATATTATTAGCATTCATATTCGTTTCATTATTTAAAATTTTACCAAAAATTGTTAAACGTAAATTTAAATCTTCATGTAATACATCAGCTGATGAGTAGATTGGATGTTCTAATAAAGAAAAATCCACTTTAAAACAATAATTTATTATTGATATAATAATTACAAAGGTAATGTAGTATTTAAAAACCATTGTTGGAGACGCTGTATATTTCTGTAGGGTCCTCCAGTGGTGTGGTAGGTTCAAAGTTTACAGTTACCCATGATGTGGTGTCATCAAACTAGTAGAATAAAGAGAAACACACGAGACATTTCTTTAGTAGAAATTCAGCTTGTTGCTGTGTGTTTGCAGCATAGTTTCCAATCATTTTTATTCTGGTATACGTGATGTCACAGGAAGAGTATCGCCATGCCATGCTGTAATTTTTCAGCTGATGAGTAAATACTAGGTAATAAAAAAAAATCCATTCACTTGAAAAATTATTTATTCTTGAAATAATTGAGTTATCATTGAACATTGAAGAAGATTTTATTTGGAAATTAACCTGATGTTTTACTCATAAAAAAAACATTGTTTCAATTAACAAAAATATTTATGCAATATCCTAAAATTACATTGGAAAAAACAATATTTTACATTTTTAATATGAAAGTATAATAATATATATTATAAATTAATATGAAAGAGTAATAATACTACAAACAAATGTCATAATTCACAAAGTAGTAATACATGCTATAACAATCCATTCACTTGAAAAATTATTTATTCTTGAAATAATTGAGCTATCATTGAACATTGAAGAAGATTTTATTTGGAAATTAACCTGATGTTTTACTCATAAAAAAAACATTGTTTCAATTAACAAAAATATTTAGGCAATATCCTAAAATTATACTGGAAAAAACAATATGTTACATTTTAATATGAAAATATAGTAATATATGTTAAAAATTAATATGAAAGAGTAATAATACTACAAATAAATGCTATAATTCACAAAGTAGTAATACATGCTATAACTTAATATGGAAGTGTAATATTGTTACAAACTATATTTTAGATTATGTAATAGTTTAATATAAAAGTATAATACTATATTTGAGTTTATATTATTATATATTTAAATATATGTGAAAACTGAGAAATGGTTTTACAAAGTTGTATTCAAAAGTCAGCAAAAATAGTTTCATCTGAATCATAGTCAGAATCTTCAGGTTCTGTAGGTAAATTTAAATGATGAATTATTCCATTTAAAATTTCTATTGGAAAATCAGTATATATGAGTTTTAGTACTCTTCGACAATCATTTTTAGATACTGATCCAGGTACTCTAATCATTGCAATAACACCTCGAAAATCACTCATTAATTTACGTGATTTTCTAAGAAATTGTACTGCAACACGCCGTTTGGCATGATCTTTAGTTTCGGGAGTAGGAGACATTTTTTATCTAGAAACAAAAAACATTATTCCAAAATACTGTAATGTCCCCATGGAAGCGTATCAAATGAATCGGGAAGTAATTTCCTTTTACCATCGTGAGGACTCAAAGTGATTTTTATTTGTTCAATGCTATACACATTATGGGCGAAGGAACGTATCGTATTTTGAGTAATTGTCATCTGTTTCCAATTTTTCAAACAATCCACATAATCATCGAAAATTATTTTATATTTCACAACACATTTTTTAATCCCCTTTGATTTTTTACAACTTTACCCCCTTGAACTTTGTAACTATACATTTTGGACCTTAAACCAACAAAATGGGTGGTTATTTGTCCATTAACTTCATCTTTCATCAAACTTAGTATTTTTTTATTAACTCGGGGTATGTTATAGATATTGTTAGTGGGATAATCTGATGTATCAAATTTGTCAATGTTTGCGTGAATTAACTGTTCGTATGCATCTTCACAAGTAAGTTGGTGAACAAAACTGTCAGTGTCGGTGTACATCAACTTACAATTGTCTACTCCCATTGTGGGAAGCATAAAATTGTAATGGAAATCGTACATTACAGTTTTCGAGATGTCAAGAATAACCATACCCACGTATATCGGTTTATTGAAAATTAGTTCAGACTTTTTCAATTCGATTGCCAATGAAGGTGGATCGCCATCATCGAAAACTATTCTATTGTGATAACGCGGACTAGCAATAAGATTTTTAGCACCATAACGACCCTCATATGTAGATACCAATTTACAAATTCTATGTTTACGGATGGATTCCATACATTTCCCAAACACAGCATTATTAATTAGTTCTCTCAAATCTTTCTCAAAGTTTCTGGTGGCTAAAGTCCTCAATCGATTGTTTAATTCGATGTAGGGTTGAAGCCATGCAGATTGTTGGAATTTCAAATTTTTGTGAACTTTTTCCAATACTAGTCCATGTTCTAGGGCTTGCTTTAAATTTCTATAATGTAAAGTGTGACTTTTTTTATCGTGTAGGGTAGTCATTAATTTTGTTAATTTTGAATCGGGTGGTTTGCGGTGTTCGGGACACATAGGAATGTCTTTATGTAGATTGTGCAACTTGTCTGGATATAAGAAATCCACTTGAAGAATATAGCCTTCGGGGTTATCATCTGCATGGATTTTATGAAATTGATGTCGTTAAATTTCTCCATATCATTTTCGATCCACTCGAAGCCATCAAAGGGCAAATGCTCACACATCACTTTTCCATACAAATTATTTACATCTGTATAGAGAATATACATTGATGGTTTCTCAACATCATATTCAGACATATATTTATTATTTGCTTCACTATACCTATTGCAACACTGTGATATTCCTCCTCTAATAGCCTTTTCAATAAACATTATCATATCAATATTTTTTAAAATTTGCAGTTTACATTTTGTAAACTTCAGCATCACATTCCACGCATACCCTGATATACTGTAGAACCATCCAGGATCTAGACCATACGTTGCTAAAGCTGTCTCTCTAAAATTTTCAAACGCATCTGCTTGAAGGAGAATATCGGTGCGCATGTATATATCGCTATATTCTCCAAGTGTTTCTACATTGAAAGACCGCCAAACGTTTTTAGCGTGAGCATAATCATCATAAGTTACGTTCGCTTCATTTAATTTATTATAAAAACATTCAATCGGTGGTAATTTATCATCATTCAATTTTTCCAAGTTATTAACATAGTCATAAGGAAAGATACCTGTCAATTATGTAGATTGGATATTGGTTAAATTATGGTTTTCTTTTTTCAAAATTTTCAAATGATTGGTGTCCAAAGTTCTAACGACAGCATCCAAACTAGATCCCAAAAAACGAAACGAATCAATACATCTGAATTTTGTTTCCGAGTCGTATTGTGTGAATGAAATGTATTTTTCCTTATTGATTGGTAAAAGGCTGACTCTACCACGTTTGGCAATATCTCTTATGATAAAATGGCTATCATAACCAGACAAATTGTGAAAAACAATCGGCACGACAAACAGTTTTCTAAAATTTAAATTGCAGGATTGGTGCGCGAATCCTCGAAACTCCCCCGTAAAATGATCGTGATCACGTATATGACAAACAGTTGCATCATTAGTAGTTCTTGATTTGACTATCATTGTTTTAATTTTTGAATCTACAAATTTAGCTATATCAGTCATTTCGTTAGCGAACCAATCCACACAATCCACACCTCTGTAACTTTTGTAAAACGATAGAGAATCGTCGAAAGAACATTTTATATAGTAGCCTGCACTGTAAGTTTTATGATGTTGATATTTGTTTGTTGTTTTAGAAATTATTTCATTACATTGTGTCAATTGAGATTCAAAATCAGCATTAATAATGAAAGGACATTTTTGCTTGTATGTATAATCCTTAAGTTCAACAAAATCATATTTGGGAAATGAAATCTTTTCATTGTTTAAATTCTCACAAAGTTCGGAATGATCATCCAGTCTCTCGCGCAATGGAAAGTAATTGAGACATCTATCACAAACATATTTTTTATGATCGTTTCTATTTAACTGTGAATAGTACTGTAATCATTATGAGATGGTGTTGTTTCGTTTTCGTTTAATTTCGGAAAGTATTTATCTTGAATGAGTAATAAGTTGACGTGACGGTCTAATTTTTTCCTAGTCATTCCTGCAGGCAATACTGTGTAAAATGTTTTGTTCACTGTTTCATTGTACTCTAACATATAAACGTTTATGGAAATTTCATTTAGTGTTTCAAACTTCTTAATTTGAGGCAGTTTCATTGGCATGTCTAAGCCTCGAGTTTTCAAAACGGTGGAATAGTGTGGATATGATGATGTTCGGCTCACCTGCCCTGTGGGAGCGTGTAAACCTGCAACACCGCTCCAGAAAAAACACGCTTCATCATTGTTCTGGATGTTGATGCATGCATGTTTTTTCTGTATTTGCTCAGGCAATCGAATGAAAGATGAACCATTACCCATTTCGTATTTGTTAATTGCTATCTCTAGTAAAATGATTTTGCTGATGAAGGCCCAACCGCTCTGTTTCTCTTGAAACTCTGACATTTTATTCAAAATACGATCTACGACATTATTTTTTAACTATTCTATTAAATCAGTTCCCTCATCAATGATTGCATTGGGTATACTAAAATGTTTTTGATCTACCACCTCCCGATCATTCGATTGCTTTATATAATCACCAATGAGAGTAGTATTAACTTTTATTAATTTTAGATCTTTCAATATTTGTGAAATTTTAACGTTGAATAAATTAAAAGCATCTTTGAAAAATTCATCGATTTCTTTATGTTTCAAATTTACAATAAGCCCTGTCCTAATTCTACAATTAAAAATAACCCCAACATCTAACCATTTTACACTTCGTTTTCTCAACCCATAACCCATATTTTTTTTGTGATTGAATTAATTTGATGACGTAATCGCTTAAGTTCCCCAATTTTTGATTGAATTTTTGTCTTCTCACCAATGGAAAATTTGAACTGAACCAAAGTCAAGACATATCTCTTAACATGACGGTCTATTAATTTAATTATTGAATTAGCTAGCGGTTTAGAATAATGTTCTTTTAGGAAAGTTGACGTTTGATCAGCTTTGTTCATTAAATTCACCATTTTTCACTTTAAATATATATATATATATATATATATATATATATATATATATATATATATATATATATATATTTGTTAACGAAGATTTCAGGTTTGCGGTCATAAGAAATAAAAACTGTTTTTCTTATCTGCTCAATATTTCGCCATTATTTAATGGCTTCATCAGGAGCGGACTACAAGATTTATTAAATGAAAACAACACAATAATAAAACATTTTAAGATTACTACTTACAGAAAATTGGTGTCAGTTAATTAAAATATGAAACAGCACAACACTTTCAACACATTTTTAGAGAGTAGGTACATTTTACAATTAAACATGCTGATAAAATTAACAACCAGTTTTTTTCGTTTTGTTGTAAAAAGTGTAGAACCAAACTAATTACAGGGAGATACAACTGACTTACTTTTTAATTTTATATGGTGATACTTAAATGTTATTTAGAATGTTACAATAGATATTGCTTAATTGATTGACGTCAGATTTATAATTTATGGTGTTTTTTGTTTTATTGATGTAGCACATTTCTAGAAATAACCTATTCTTATATCTGTTCTCTCTTTCTAAAATTTTTATATTCATGTAGTCAAACTCATGTCCCGTATTTATATGGTGTTCAACTGCCGCACAGGTGTTTTTTTTGTTGCGACAATCGCTTTTGTGTTGAGTGACTCTTTGTCTCAACCATTGGCCCGTCTGTCCTATGTAACATCCATTGCAATCAGAACAGGGCAAACTGTAAACAACATTGCTATTAAATAGCGTGGGTGTTTTATCTTTCACTTTCGAGAAAATGTTTCTGATTGTTATCAGATTGTAAGGGGCAATTTTCAAATTAGGAATACAATTTTTAAATAGTGGTGTAATACGATTAGTCAAATAGTGTATTCTAGGCATCCTTTTATAAATTATGCTAGTAGGTTTCTCTTCATTTGTGGGACCATCGTAAAAGTCTGTGTTGTATATTAACTTTTTTAAAATGTTCTTTGGATACCCGTTGTTTGCAAAAATATCAAAAAGCTTCTTAAGATTGTATTGAATGAAGTTGTCATCACAGATGTGAAAGATTCTATTTTTCATGGCAATTACAGTGTTGTATTTTTGATTTTTTGGATGGTTAGAGAAAAAGTTTAAAAATCTATCGGATGTTGTTGGTTTTTGATACCAATCCAAACTTATTTTCTGTGCTTCAGTACGTATTACTCTCGTATCTAAGAAAGACACAGAACATTCTTGCTCGATCTCCACTGTAAACTGCAATCTATCGTTAAATGAATTGAATATATCTAATGTTGTTTGTATATAGTCAGCTGGAATAGCGCTGATCATATCATCTACATATTTATAAAAAAAGCGTAAGTTGAAGGGTAGCAGTGGGATTACATTATCAAGTAACTCATCCAACACTATAGTTGCCAAAATAGGACTTATAGGAGAACCCATTGGAGTACCAAATTTCTGCTGATAAAAATTGTTGTTGAAAAATTATATTATATTGAAAAAACTGAATTCATTTTAAATGACACATTCACATACAAAAAAATAAATAAAGATCCCACGACGTCTATTCAAAATAATTACAATGATCTAATTAAAACCTTAAAACAAAAAAAAGAATTGACCGAACCACAAGCCAAACAATTAACCATCTACAATTCAGCTTTACCGAAATTATACTGCCTGCCAAAAATTCACAAGCCCAATGCACCTCTACGCCCTATAGTCAGTTCGATGAACTCGACTACTTATGAAATCTCAAAATTTGTTTCAAATATATTAAAGGATGCTTTAGAGGATCGCACTGACTATAATGTTCAGGATTCTCTTTCTTTTGTCAACCTAGTAAGAGGTATTACTTTGCCAGACAATTATGTTCTGATCTCTTTAGATGTTGTTTCACTTTTCACCAACATTCCTACAGATTTGGTAATCGACATTTTACAGAGGAGATGGAACATGATTGAAAAGCACACTACATTATCCAAAGAAAGCTTCTTAATTATATAAAATTTATCATAAACAATACCTACTTTAGTTTCAACAACAATTTTTTTCAGCAGAAATTTGGTACTCCAATGGGTTCTCCCATAAGTCCTATTTTGGCAACTATAGTGTTGGATGAGTTACTTGATAATGTAATCCCACTGCTACCCTTCAACTTACGCTTTTTTTTATAAATATGTAGATGATATGATCAGCGCTATTCCAGCTGACTATATACAAACAACATTAGATATATTCAATTCATTTAACGATAGATTGCAGTTTACAGTGGAGATCGAGCAAGAATGTTCTGTGTCTTTCTTAGATACGAGAGTAATACGTACTGAAGCACAGAAAATAAGTTTGGATTGGTATCAAAAACCAACAACATCCGATAGATTTTTAAACTTTTTCTCTAACCATCCAAAAAATCAAAAATACAACACTGTAATTGCCATGAAAAATAGAATCTTTCACATCTGTGATGACAACTTCATTCAATACAATCTTAAGAAGCTTTTTGATATTTTTGCAAACAACGGGTATCCAAAGAACATTTTAAAAAAGTTAATATACAACACAGACTTTTACGATGGTCCCACAAATGAAGAGAAACCTACTAGCATAATTTATAAAAGGATTCCTAGAATACACTATTTGACTAATCGTATTACACCACTATTTAAAAATTGTATTCCTAATTTGAAAATTGCCCCTTACAATCTGATAACAATCAGAAACATTTTCTCGAAAGTGAAAGATAAAACACCCACGCTATTTAATAGCAATGTTGTTTACAGTTTGCCCTGTTCTGATTGCAATGGATGTTACATAGGACAGGCGGGCCAATGGTTGAGACAAAGAGTCACTCAACACAAAAGCGATTGTCGCAACAAAAAAACACCTGTGCGGCAGTTGAACACCATATAAATACGGGACATGAGTTTGACTACATGAATATAAAAATTTTAGAAAGAGAGAACAGATATAAGAATAGGTTATTTCTAGAAATGTGCTACATCAATAAAACAAAAAACACCATAAATTATAAATCTGACGTCAATCAATTAAGCAATATCTATTGTAACATTCTAAATAACATTTAAGTATCACCATATAAAATTAAAAAGTAAGTCAGTTGTATCTCCCTGTAATTAGTTTGGTTCTACACTTTTTACAACAAAAAGAAAAAAACTGGTTGTTAATTTTATCAGCATGTTTAATTGTAAAATGTACCTACTGTCTAAAAATGTGTTGAACGTGTTGTTCTGTTTCATATTTTAATTAACTGACACCAATTTTCTGTAAGTAGTAATTTTAAAATGTTTTATTATTGTGTTGTTTTCATTTAATAAATCTTGTAGTCCGCTCCTGATGAAGCCATTAAATAATGGCGAAATATTGAGCAGATAAGAAAAACAGTTTTTATTTCTTATGACCGCAAACCTGAAATCTTCGTTAACAAATAAATATTTCCCGGTCGAAAAAAGAAGAACTACTTCCTTTATATATATATATATATATATATATATATATATATATATATATATATATATATATATATATATATATATATATATAAATACAGGGTGTCCCGGGACTAATGGGAAAAAAGTCAGGAACGTATAATCTGAGCTAAAATAAAGTTAGTACTTCATATAAACTTCTACTATGCAGGCCCTCGTTTTCGAGTTATAGGCCTCCAAAGTTTTAATTTTGAATTTGGTTTTTATTTGTATTTTTTGTACTAGTTATTTGATCTTTATAAAATTTACGGCGAAGCTATAATGTATGTGTATGTTTATTTTGGTAAGGTAAACAGATTTACAGTAGTGCATTGAAGCCAGGGACGGACTACCCGCTATGGTTAGTGATCCAAAAATTTTGCAGGTATGGCACACCCTGTATGAAATTATCGAAATTCACTTCCCCACACATTAGGCTAACGAAAAGGTACTCTTGTTGGAATTCGATAAAATAAGCCGTTTGGCTAATATTTACAGTTTTATTAATGCACTACGTACCAGTTTACGCATTCACCATTTTTATAAGTACACAACGAGGTAAAACTAACTTTTAATAGATGTCCAAAATTTACCTAGAGTACTACAAAAAAATAATTTAACGATAGCAGAAGATGAAAAACATTAACGACTTATTAATTAGAAAGTTGGTAAAAACTTTTTATAAGTGTTTTTACCGTTTATCAAGTTACCATAGGATTAGTTGTCAAACGTTGTGTAGAATAGTTCGTAGTCAGTACTTGTCAATAATTCATAATTCCTCAATTTAACAGTTACAATAGCAGAATTCGCTTTTATTGAGTACGCAGATAAACATCTAATGTATGGACTGGCTTCTTGAAACTGTTTAGAGGCCAAAAGGCTTTATGAAGAACATTTTGCAAACAGAGCATTTCCAGACAGACGAATGTTTGGGCGTATTGATCTCAGGTTACGAGAAACAGGTATGAATAAGTGAATGTAATTTTCCATGTATACAAAACAAAATTTTAAATTTTAGGAAGATTTTCGCCAAAAAAAGCTGGAGAAGGTCCAGTACGAAGCATACGTACTGTGGCAGTTGAACAAGACTTGTTAAATGCAGTTGATAATGAACCATCGAGTTTTAGAAAATTATCAAGAGAACATAACGTCTCGAAATCAGTTGTTCATCGCGTCCTAAAAGAACAGCTGTTATATCCTTTTCACATGAAAAAAGTACACCGTATGACAGTGGCTGATTATCCTGCTCGACTTGAGTATAGCCAGTGGTTTCTGCGACAACAACAAGCAGACAACACATTTATTAGTAACGTTCTCTTTACGAACGAACCGGGTTTCACCAGAGATGGAATCATAAATTCTCATAATATGCATTTATGGGATGATGTGAATCCACATGGCATTATCCAAACTAGGATCCAGCATAGATTCATGGTTAATGTTTGGCAGGAATAGTTGGCAATAATTTGATACAGCCATACTTTATTGACGGTACTTTGACCGGTCAGAGATATTTGGAGTTTTTTGCAAAATGAGTTATGGAACCTGTTTGATGATGTGCTACTACAAACTCGTAGGAATTTATGGTTCATGCATGATGGGGCCCCTCCTCATTTCAGTTTAGATGTACGACAGCATTTACACACAAGGCTTCCTAATAGATGGATTGGTCGTGGAGGCCCTTTTCAATGGCCACCGCGATCAGGAGACGTTAATCCTATGGATTTCTTTCTCTAGGGTTATCTCAAAAGTAAGGTATACGCAACACCTGTGCAAACAAGGCAAGATTTAATAGACAGAATTGTGTTACACTGCAATGTTATTAGAAATAGTGTGAAATTGCTCTTTCAAGTGCAAAGAAACAACCTTCGTAGACTTAGAATGTGCGTGGAAGTGGGAGGAGCTCATATTGAACATTTATTAGAATAACGTTAGTTTTTGTTGTTGTTTAGGAATTAGTTTTAGTCTAATGTTTTATAACTTGTGTTTTTTGAGGTTTTCTTAATGGTTTAATAATGTTATGTTCGTAATTTTGATTAAAAGCAAGTAAATTCTGGACATCGTATTAATAAGTTAGTTAGGTAGATTTGTACGTAGTGCATTAATAAAACTGTAAATATTAGCCAAACGGCTCATTTTATCGAATTCCAACAAGAGTAACTTTTTGTTAGCTTAATGTGTGGGGAAGTGAATTTCGATAATTTCATACAGGGTGTGCCATACCTGCAAAATTTTTGGATCACTAACCATTGCGAGTAGTCCGTCCCTGGCTTCAATGCACTACTGTAAATCTGTTTACCTTACCAAAATAAACATACACTTACATTATAGCTTTGCCGTAAATTTTATGAAGATCAGATAACTAGTACAAAAAATAAAAATAAAAACCAAATTCAAAATTAAAACTTTGGAGGCCTATAACTCGAAAACGAGGGCCTGCATAGTAAAAGTTTATATGAAGTACTAACATTATTTTGGCTCATATTATACTCTCCTGACTTTTTTCCCATTAGTCCCGGGACACCCTGTATATATATGTATATATAATAAAAACTCACCAAGCGAAAACTAATTTTTAACTACTTCAAACGATATTGCACGATTCGGCTTCCCCACTTCAATTAATCCTCTAAATATGAGTGAATGCTTTTGAGCTTTGAAATAATCTAGTTGACATCGGTACTGTTCCGTCACTCTTTTGGGTAGGAATGTGATATTGTCTGCGAATTCTATCAAAATGACTTCACCACCAAATTTGCTTGAAACTAATTTTGCGCCTAAGATAGGGTATGCTTCCCCAAGCGACAAATGTTGAAGTTTAATAATACGCTTCTTCTCTGTAATTAACGACACTGAATTTAATGAAGGTAGATCCATCTACAAAAAAATAAATATGTGTTAATAAACTAATACCTTTTTAGTGGAACTTTATATCATAAAAAACAAAAGTGAACAATTTGCTATTTGAAGAAATAAATGAAAAACTTTTTTTTCTGAGTAGCCTTCACACGACACACAGATTAATTTTAATATTCTATCACTGTTCAATGATAACTGATTTGTATGATGTGAAATATCAAATTTATATGGAACGATATCCCCACCTCACTATTTGCAAGGTGGTTCTCTCAACGATACCCACACAAATTAAAAATTAATAGCTTCTCCTAATATTGAAAAAAAATAATTTAATAAACGATGTTCCCACGAAAAAACGAACTACTCTGTACCGTTTTAATTACGTCTATCTATTAAAGTTAAATGTTGATTTGAAATGTATGTTTTATTTATTCTTAGACCCACACACTGAAAAAGCAATTTAATAAATGATGTTCTCACGAAAAAACTAATTTCTCTGTACCGTTATATTTATGTCTATCCATTAAAGTTAAATGTTGATTTAAAATGTAAATGTATGTTTTATTTATTCTTAGACCCACACACACACATATATATGAAATGTTATTCTCAAATATATTCCATCAATATAAAAAGTACCGTAATTTTCAAAAAGTGTTAGCAATACATAAAAAATAATTAGTGATCTCCTTCTATCAACATGGAAACATGAAATGAAACAAAATCATTGACAATTTTCGTTTAATTCTTTTATCAACTCACATACGATGGGAACATGAAATAAAACACAATAATTTTAATTAATTAGTTTTAATACTTCTCTAAATCTCTGACAATGTTCATTTTACAAAAATACGTATATTCTCTTAGTGCAATGGCTAATTCGCTATTGTTGATGTCGCACATTACTTGAATCAGTTCAAATTTAGTCAAATTTTCATTAGTTTGAGTGAAATTTCTAATGTTTTCCACCAAATTTTCATAGTATTCACCAAAATTAATGGATTCTAAATGAGTGAGACGTGGGGAGATGAGGCAACGATCCACTTGTAGTATTTGATAAACATCTTCTTTTCTTAAAGGTACACTGATATCATGTTTGGTCACCTCCAACCATTTAACACGATCAAATACTATTTGTCGAATGGTGCAGTAGTCTCCACAAGATAACACAGCTTCTTCTTTTTTTTTCTTCTTCGTGAAATGATGCACTTATAAATGAATTATTATTTAAAATGTCGATAAATGTGGACCATTCGTATGAGCTGAAGTTGATTTTCTTAGGTTTATCGATGTATGATAGAGTGATCGCAGTACTGAACTTTCTTGCGGGGCTCAAACCACAACCAATTCGAAAATCTCCATCTGTACAATACTCGGTGTACAATAAGTAGTGGTTTTCCTGTTTGGCTGCCATTTCATACACTTGTAAAATATGATCTAATTGTGTGTCATAATTAACATGACTTTGTGTAGCACTAAAATAGCCGCTGTCTTGAGAACTCATATTGACGACTGAGAATCTAACCTACAACTCTCTCCTCTATTTATACCCATTCACATCTCCTACTACAAAACAATGTATTCATGCGTAGTGAAGCGAAGTAATTACGTGACTACATCTGTGTTTTCTATCCAACTATTGTGTTTTTTGTCTAAACCCAACCATTTAACAAACATCTTGTTGTTGTCTTTTCTTTTAAGCACTTTTTCCACCAAGTAAATATGTGGATTTGATGTTTTCTGTAGCTCTTCTTCGCAAAACCCTCCACTGATCGGGATACCTTGCAAGTCTTCGAGAAAATACGTGGTGGGATTGGTCATTTTAACTTCAATGATTTTGAATAGTTCAGTCGTCCAGTTGGGTGTGTATCCCTTTTCAAAGACATGTTTCGATTTGCTTATACGTACAATATCACCAACTTTAAATTTACGAAGTCCGGCAATCTTTAGATGTGTATAGGTTTTGTTTAAAATATCTTTTTCGTTGGATTTATTGACATTGGAAGGTTTATATTTGGTTGTTGAATGTTTTGTGTTATCGTAATCTCGTGTAATTTTTGGGAGAATGTCAATCCATCTATAGGTGCCATTTAAACTGAAATGTTTGTAAAGCTTCAATTTCAATGTTCTAATAACTCTTTCTGCCATAGAAACTTTTTTCGTGCTAAATACACTATAATTATTAATCCCATGTTTTTTCATTAGTTGTTGAAACTTGTTGTTGTAAAATTCCGTTCCTTGGTCTGATTGGAGATTTTCAGGAACTCGTTTTGTGTTGGTGAGAATGTCTGAGAATGCACGAGTTAACTCTTCACCGGTTTTTGTCTTTAATGGACGTGTCCATAAAAACTTTGAAAAGCAATCGATGACGACTAGTATCATTTTGTGATTTTTATTTTGATTAGCGTAAGGTCGCATTTCTGCCAAATTCATTCGCCATAAATCATCTATGCCTTTGACAATTGTACGTCTGCGTGGATAATTTCTACGTATTGGTTTGTGGAGTTCGTTAACAAGCTGGACTTTGGATGACATGTTCCGTAAGCGCATGTACTTTCTAAACTGATGATGATCCATTACTCGTATTTTTCTTCTTTTGTTCAATTTCATGCTTCTTCAAGTCTTCTTCCAAAACATGACATGAACGCTCTATGAACGTATTATACATATCGATCTTATCATGGATTAGAGTATTACTTTTCGACACTTTATCCTGTATTTCTTGTTTAAAACTCTTAAACTCTTTTCTCAAAAATTCCTTGGCCATAACAATTCCCTCGTCGACATATTTTTTAGTTGCCATATCTCGAGCTCTGACAGGAGGATTTCTAGAAATAAATGCATCAATTTCGTTGATTTTATGTTGATGAGATACCAACTGCGTTTGTAATGGGGGGATTATTGTTTTTTGTATTGTGTCGAGCTCATTATGGTACACATGCAATTGTTCATCAACATATAGTTTGTTAGCAACATCGCTATTTGCAGTCGGCATCTTTACATTACAAATTTTTACATTTTCTGCATCAATATTACCGTCAGGAGTATGTGGATACGATACTTTCGGCATATACGGCTTAAACCGCTCATTAGCATGATTGTGGCGATGTCCAAACTTAACGACAGACATGATTGAAATGATTATGTTTTTCGTTTGTTATTCAATTATATTGGCTTCTTTTAGCTCAATAATTATTGCAATTATCTCGTTGTTGTGTGAGGATGTAATACCCGCCTCCTTAGATGCAATCAGTAATTTTAAACGGTCACACAGCTCATTGGGATCATCCCAATAAATGTATTCCATCGGTTTTTCGTTGTATGACCAAAGAAGACCTTTTCCCGCATTGGTATATGATGAATTTTGAATGGGTTGTTGTTGTTTCTTTAATATTCGAGTTGATGGAGGTCTGGCTACACTACTAGTACTAGTTGATGAGCCTGATACAGTTTTAAACAATGGTTTGATTATGTTGCGATACTTTTGGGTAGCGGAACTTTTCAGACGACCGAGTACATTGAGATGAGCTTTTGTTATTGTTAGCAGAGCTTTGTAATTTTTCAAATCTTCATCATTGGGATGATTGTAAAACATAAGCTGATACAACCCCGGAGTCCCAGGTATATTTCCTTCTCCCTCATCCTTTTCCCGTAATATGTTTATGTTACCGTTTCTTTTATCGAACGCAATTCTACATTTGCCCAACATCCATCCAATTTCATCATTATATATTGGTCCATTATTTCTATCAATTTCATCATCTTTGCGAAAGTAATCTTCCAGATACTGTCGACTAATTGTAGGACACTGATCTAAATAATCTTCTATGACTTCACGTGAAATGTTGGGGTGTATTCTCGCATCATAATCATCATAATAATAGTTGTCTTCTTCATCATCATCATCATTATAACTCATAATATTTCCTGATTCATCTGTCTCAGCTATGGGTTTTGTATCAAGAAATGATGTAGATTTGACACTGTTCTCATCTTCTTCTTTTTTTGTTATTTCTCCTTCTTTTGGGGAGGTAAATTTTGAAACTATGGTTTGTTGTAATGACTTTGAGGATTTGACCATTTATTTTAGCGGTACATATATCGGTTTAAATAGCTTATTTAGAGATGTATCATGTTCTGATTTTCCTAATTTTAACGCTAAATATTTCTTGCGAATAGATCTCGCCAATTTACTAACTTTTTTCTTACGCGAGGCAATAGCAACCTTATCGTTGGACATGGTGATGAGGAGTGAGGATAATGTCTAGTGCTCTATAAATTTATCGAATCCTTTACGGCACCTACCATTATTTAAAGCAAAATCTTTTACAATCACCAATGTTCCATAGCGGTCAGACGACCAACATTCTGAGCAAATCTTTTTGAATTCTTCAAATGTCATGTCTGGTGACACATGTTCCTCAAATATATGTTTTAGATTAGTTTCATCCTGCTTGAATAACACAATCATATTACAATTGTCACGTATGAGCTGTTTTGGTATTTTCGAATATGTTTGACATAAGTAGGCAGCGTCAATGAGCTTATGCCTACACATTGAATAATATTCACGAATTTTCTGTTGTCCATCGCAGGCAACATCATCAAATATGAATATTGAGTTTGATTGCGCTTTATCGGGACTAATAATTTCCTCATTGCCTTTAAATGGAAAATAACCAACACCTTTAACTTCTCCTAAGACTTCTTGCAACAATTTATATTTTGGTTGAAATAACGACTTGGAATAAACGTAAACATTTTTGAATTTAGCACCATTTGAATTGAATAAAAGCGACAACATGATATTTGTCTTTCCACACCCACTGGGACCACTGATGATGGCACGAACAGAATTTGGTAGTAGTTCACCATGTCTACCAACAGATGAAGTATTAGAGGTAAAGTCCAAGTTTTTAATGGGTAGCGTCTGCTCTTGTTGAACGATCTCCATCTTGTGAGGATTTTTAGTGTTATCCTATAAATATATATATGAATGTCGTCACCATACATCAGTCTTAATGTTGATGTTTGAGGGAGAAGGTCTTTTGAATTCTCTTATAAATAAACTACCATTCGAACTTCACTTACCCACCTACAATTATTGTGGACGTAAGTGATTGAATATAACTTTTTTTTGTCTGTTACATACTATCTACATTTATAGCTGGAACAAAACTACAAAAGCGACTTGCACGTGGTGACGTGGGCATTAATCCTTAGACGACGCTTGCAAACAACACGATATTGTTTATTCACAAAATAAATCTCTTGAAGAACGTCACAAAGCAGATAAGGAGTTGGAAGATAAAGCTTGGGCTCGAGTAAAATGAAAAGAGGGAACTTTTAGTGAAAAGGCTACCGCATTACTTGTTACGGGTACCATGAAAATGAAACGAAATTTGGGAATGGGAAGTCGCCCAAAGGAACAACGACGTTCCTTTCATCGAGACGTAGTGCTAAAGGTGGGGAAATCAATGAAGAGAGGAGCATATTTAAAAGAAAGCGCCTTGTTTGCCTTACGAGCAGCCAAATCACTTATTAAACAATTTGGAGGATCGAAGAAAATTGTTGTTCCTCGAGTGATACCAGTAAAATCTGGAGGTTTTCTACCTCTTATACCTCTGTTTGCTGGGCTCTCAGCACTTGGAGCACTATCGGGTGGAGCTGCTGAGATCGCAAAGACTGTCATTGATGCTAATAATGCTCGAAAGAAATTGGAAGAAGATCACTGTTATAATAAGGCTATGGAACATGTTGGAATTGGTTTATACCTGAAAAAGTATCCCAGTGGAAGAGAATTTGGACTGTATTAAAAAAAAATGTCAAAAAACTCGCGATAAAGCTACCCAATCGTCCACTGTGTGATATTGATATTTTCCGTTATGCAAAATTATATAAAATCGCACATTTTCGAGGTGTTTTTATGCGTGACACTCTACCTAAATCCGGTCCTCGACAACAAGAGTGTGCGGTGGTTAACTTGGACTCGTCCAAAAACGGTGGAACACATTGGTTAGTATATATAAAGAAAAACAATGTCGTCGATTATTTCGATTCATTTGGTAATTTGAAACCACCCAAAGAACTTGTAAAGTATCTTGGAGGAAGAAATATTTCTTATAACAATAATCAGTATCAAAACTACTATCAGATCAATTGTGGACATTTGTGTTTGAAATTTCTACTTCAACATCCATGGAACAATGGACGAGAACATTAAATCTTTATTAATGCAACACCAAAAACCGCATCTACGAAGTTTTACTGCCGAAGAACTGAAAGAAGTTCCCATTCAATATGTGATAAGGAATGTTGGTCCGTCTGAATTGTTAGATATATGGCATAAACTACCTAATGAATACAAATCAAATTTTGAGCTACAAATTCGTCTACCATGCTTTGTTCACTACAACCACCCCGATTGGACAACGCATTGGGATGGTCCGGCATATTCTCAAGCATCTTGTTTTCTATGTCAAAGTGTATTAAATGAATCTTAAACCGAGTTCTGTGTATTATTTAAAGCACCTTCATCCCTTGACTTGCATCAGTCATCATGTCGCAGTTGTTGAGAGTAAATAGCACAAATCACATATTTACCTTCCAACCTCCTACTCCTATTGTAGTATATCCGGAGAAAGATTATGAGTTAGTGCTACGTTCCTTTCACTCATATCACAGTATACCAAACATTGAAACTCGCAAATTTTACTACTACGATGATCACAACAAGATGCAAAGTTTTGATATACCAACAGGATGTTATGAAATCGCTGATATTGAAACGTTTATACTAGACAAGTTAGGAGGTGGCAGCAGCAGCAATCCATTTGAAACTTTATTTGCGTTAAAACCCAATAATAATACGTTACAATGTATGATTTTCAGTAAATATATGATTCCGTTCCGGGAGCAGGATACTCCCAACTGTCTTGGTGACATATTAGACTTCTCTAGACAGATACTCGAAGCCAAAAAATGGTACTCTCCAGATCTACCCATCAAAATTATAAAAGTATCTAGCATACGCTTCGAATGTAACATTACCACTGGAGCCTTTGACGCAGACAGACCTGCTCATACTATTTACGAATTGGTTATAAAAGTAGATCCTGGGTACGCCATTGACGAAACTCCACATAATTTACTTTATTTACTTGTTATACCACAACGTGAAATTACCAACGTTACTGTGTTGGCTTTGGACCAAGACGGACATCCTATCAACTTTCGTGGTGAAAAGAGTACCTTGGTGTTGGAGCTTAGAGCGAGAAGCAACAGATGGGATCGATAAATAATCATAAAAGACGTTCCGCTGCATATTCAGTTCCATTAGTTAAGCGACGTCCTTCAAAGCAAGAACAGCAGCATCTTAAGTTTGCTAACAAATTGTTCTTGCAATCTTCAGGCTTTTTGTTGAAAGAAAAACGATGACAACCATGTATGGAAAACGTTCTCGTATGAACGATATGCCTCCAATGTTTGATATCTATCGCAAGTCGAGATTCGATGAATCGATTCGCAAAGCTGAAAACAGAACATATGCTCCATTCATCAAATCGTTCATTTGCAGTGACATTGTGAAATTTAGCATCAATCAAGTCGATTCGTTTTTTGCGATGAATGAAACTTTGTTGTGCATTAAAGGGTCACTAAATATACATGGAGCTGGTGATGTGAAGCTGGCAAATGATTTTGGTGCTTTTCTTTTCGATTCGTGCACATACAGTGAGAGTACAAGAGAAATGGAAACAGTTCGAGATCCTGGAATCGTGAGCGCTGTACGTGCTATGACGTGCTACAATCAAGAAGATTCCAATCATATGGCTATAGCTGGCTGGAATTATCCTAAAGACCCCATCCTCAATGCCGCCGATAAATCATTTAACCTACAAATTCCTCTCAAGCATATTTTCAACATTTTCAATGACTATCCTATGATTACATGTGGACGACAAACAATACGTTTGGTTCGAGCTCGAAACGATACTTCCACTACAACTGTTAACATAAATATTACCAACATCGAATTGAAAATCAAGCATATATATCCTAATGATGATATTAAGTTGAAACTTATGAAGGCTATTCAAAAGGATCAGCCTATAGTTATTCCATTCAGAAAGTAGGAGATACATAAACTACCAGTCATCACCAGAAATGCTAGACGTGAAGTATGGGCTGTTAAAACTACAACTTCAGTCGAAGGACCTCGTTATGTTTTGGTTTTCTTTCAAACCAACAAACGTGACAACAGCACAGCCGACCCAACTTTATTCGACAACGCTGACATTCAAAGTATACGACTATCGCTAAATGGGGAATATTATCCTAATGAAAGAATGCAGTTGGACTTTATTAAGAATGATTACAATGAGGCCTATTTCAAATATACAGAATTTTATCCCAGTTATATGAATTCAACACAGAAGCATCCTCTGTTGGATTATTCCTCTTTCAAGAAGCATGCATTGTTTGTTATCGATTGATCGAAACAAGAAGAAAGCATGAAGGCATCTACAGTTGATGCAAAACTCGACATTGAAGCAAACATTGGTTTCCCCGAAAATACCAAAGTATTTTGTGTCATAATACACGACTGTGTAATGGAGTATTTTCCCCTCACCGAAATTGTTAAGAATTTAAATTAGAACGTACTGCTGCACTGCACGTTAGTATTCTAGCAATCATCATCATGAGAGTTGCATTCGTGGACATCCAAGGATTCGTTGTAGATGGACGCTTTGTTCCCAAAGAACTCACCATCGAGATTGGTTTTAAGCATAGTCACTACATGTTTTTGCCACCTCAATCGTTTGATACATTAAGTCAGCGTGATAAGAAAACTGTGAAATACCTGGAAAAAAAATGTGCATGGCATTCGATACTCTTCAGGTGACATCGAGTATACCAAAATTAATGAAATATTGGAAACTAAGCTGTTGTATGCTGCAGACTTTATTTACGTACGCGGACAGCAAAAGGCTGAATTTCTAGAAAAGAAATGTCACATTTTTAGTGTCTTTCCCATCATTATTGACGTCTGCAAGTTTGATGGTACATCGTTGGCAACTGGAAACTTTTAACGTGATTCCTGTCACGCCACTGGAGGATCCTGCAAAAATGTACAACGTCTCCGACAATGGTTTTTAAATATTGAATTACCTTTGTAATTATTATATCAATAATAAATGATTTTTTTTTCAAGTGGATTTTTTTTACACACCATATGAAATTCAGACGTCCTACTCAAAATAACAAACTAAATATCTTTTTTAACAAGAAACGTATAAGAAACAACCCCTGTATACATTTTATGACTAATAAAGAATCCTAGACACTTTTGATTTCACTCGTATGCTGTGAATTCAGGGCATTGATCTTGGAATATTAATTTGACTGACACCCAACGTATGATACTGAACCCCAAATAAGAAATTAATACATAAGCCTTGATAACACAACGGTTAGGGAGTGTGTTAGGAACGAGAAAGACGCTGTGTGTCGTGAGTTCGAATCTCACCAACCATTTTTTCAATTTTATGAATTGGAAGTGTTGACTTTTTTTTCAAGTGGATTTTTTACACACTAGACGTCCCACTCAAAATAACAAACTAAATATCTTTTTTAACAAGAGCGCAAATATCTTTCAAAAGTATGTGGGGTCACTGACACTCAACGGATGATAGTGAATCTCAAATAAGAAATCAATACATAAGCCTTGATATCCCAACGGTTAGGGACTGTGTTAGAAACGAGAAAGACGTTGTGTGTCGTGAGTTAGAATCTCACGGTCGACCATTTTTTCAATTTTATAAATTGGAAGTGTTACGTCACACATGTGGTAGGTGGATGGACCACGATTGACGTCACAGAGGATGGATGCCGTAGAACGGGTCACAGTCGCGCGCCACATTCGAATCAGCCGCCAACGACACACCCCGCCATTGACACAAGATGGATACGACACACGTCACACCAACACGTCCGCCATTGACACAAGATGGATACGACACGTCATTGACACAAGATGGATGCCACTTCCGGTGTGCGCGCACATTCAACGAAATCCAACATGGCCGAATTCCGTCCCAGGACCGGCTTAGTATATCTACTCATATCCTGCTCTTGCTCTGACTCTTTTAAACTCATCTAAGTTAGTTTGGTTCTTTTATTTTTTTAACTTATATAACGCTCTTTTGCTTGCTTTAATAGCTTCTTCACATTGTGGTGTCCACCAAGGTATTGGAATTTTCGTTTTAAGTGGTTTTACATACCCAATATGAATTTCTGCTGCTTGTATAATGGTATCGGTAAGTACATTCGTTATTTCGTCAATGCTGTCTTCAATCTGATCAATTTCTGAAATATTTCTTTCTATATACTCAGTAAACATAAACCAATTTGCTCGTCTCAAATTCCATTTTTCCATTGAGTTAAGTTGATCGTTCTTGTCTTTTCTGGAATGAAATTCTACGCTTACAGGTAGGTGGTCGCTTCCATATAAGTATGAGTTTGACTCCCAACTCAGGTTTGGTGCAATTTGTGCCTCACAATAATTAGGTCAATAGGAGATAATTCTCCTGTTAGTGGATTTAATCTTGTACCCGCTCCAGAGTTTATTATTATAAGACTGTTTGTGTTTGTAAAGTTTTCTATTTCTCTGCCTCTTTTCCTTGAAGTCTTGGATCCCCACGCTGTATTATGTGAATTGAAATCCCCCACTAATATTTTTATGCCATTCACTTGGTTGGTTATTTCTTGTAAGCTTTGTGAAGTGAATTTTTTGTTGGATGCAATATAAATATTGATATTGTTCAAATTCTTCTCATGTTAATTGCAACTACCTTTACTTCTGATGTAATTTGTATATTTTCCCAGGTAAAATTATTTTTTATATAAATAGCCACTCCTCCACTAGCTCTGTCAGACTCTCTATTTTTGTGGACGCATTCGTAACCTCTTAGTGAGTAGTATTTGTTATCTTTGAAGTTGGTTTACCGTATGCAGATCACATCTTCTGTAGTTTTTGATAGTAAGAGTTTTAATTTTTACAGATGGGCTATAAGCCTATTTAGATTCCATTGGAGTAAGAAAGTGTTAGTGTTGGCTTAGTTGAGAAGTGGACGAATCGTAACTATATTTATCTTCTTCATTTGTTGATATCGAGACTGAATTCAGTTGCTTACGTATCTTGGATTGGATTTTTGTGCATCGGGATTTTATCGCCCTGTGTTGTATAAATGGGTAAAGTTTGTGGAGAAGGGCAAGTAGTTCAGGAATATTATCAGTGTATTGTTGGGCTATACATAAGGGGTCAGGTGTGTCAAATGCGTTATTCATAAAGTCGGAGAGTTCTTCAAATGTAAGGAGTTGAGGTGATTCATTGTAGAATTTTTTACAGGTTCCAGATCTTCGGCGTTAGGATTTTGTTTGGTTGCAGAGGGGCATTGTTTGGGTTTTTTTCTTTTGGTCTTTTGATCCGTTTTATTAGTTGCCTCTTCCACTGGATCTTTTTCGGATGTAAGGTCGCTGGAACTAGCTGATAGATATTGCCGTGGTCGTTTAAAGGTTTTTGATGGAAGAGTATCATTCATCTCGTCAATTCGGCTAAGATCTTCTACGGAGCTTTCTATTGCTATTGGTTCAACGGGTATTCTAGTATTTCCGTGACAGTTGGATGAGTTTGGTGCTTGATTTGGACAAAGCTTGGCAACATGTCGAATGATAGAAACACTCTTTAAGTTGTGTCTTCAAATGTAAGGACCAGTGAGGGCGGTAAACGTATGTCCTAGTTTGGTGCTACGTAGATTTGACGTCGAAAACTCAGGATGTGTGCGTATTCGTTCCCTGACAGACTTATACGGAGGAATGACATGGTGATACTTTTGAAAAACCTATTTTTAGGATTTCTGCTTCTAATATGTCATGTGGAATTGATAGAGAGCCGCTTGATAAGATGATTCGCTTTGTTGGAGTAATGAGTCGTCGAACTCACAGTTGGTGCTGTTTCATATTCAAAGTTTGATATTTTCCAGTTATATCTTGGGCAGCTTCGACGGTTAACAAGTACATACATATCCTATTATTTGACATTCTAGATGCAAACAGTATATTTTTGGAGCCAACAATACTTGCTACGGCTTCCACATAGTCTCCGAGAGTAAGATTGTCATTTAAATTAATTACGATCGC